>CM042187.1:44858030-44875053 GCA_023539305.1 Ilex asprella
ATTTATCAATTACATATTATATATACATTAATTTCATATATAGAGATAATAATAAAATATGTATTTATATTTTTTAATAAAAATAAAATAATGTAAAAATTAAAAATTAAAAAAAATATCTTTTATCTTAATAAACACAAAAAAATAGATAAAAAAGATAAAAAATATAACACTCATACTTTTCATCATTTTATTTTTTTCACCGGACAAAATTTCGCTATGACATAACTGGCCGCAAGCCCCACCATCACCAGACCCACTTGTGTCCATAATCTCCACACGTTTTTGTTCATGTTAATAACTTTGCAAGAGAGAAGAAACTAAACCTTCATAGTATCTCCTGTCCTACGTCGGTTATATGAAACACCAACATGAGAAAAAAAAAAGTTTAGGAGTTAAAAATAAAGTTTTGTTAATTACTTAAAACAACCTAGCAGCAATATGCAAATAACTTTCTTCCATAGTTCAATGAACTTAGCCCCAACAAAAAAGAGGGTTCCATGAATTTAATTTCAAAACACTGCTTTCTCAACGATTAGTATTGTAATGATTTATTAGCTAGATTAAAATGTTTTCGTATTATGTATCGATTGGGTAAGTTGCTAGGACATCAACTATAAAAGTGTGATGAAATATTTTAATCATGCTGAAAATTGAATCAACTCGTTTTAAGTAATTTTGAGACTTTTGAAAACTACGGTTAAATCCCTAACGTAATCAATCAACCGTCGCTGCGAAAAAACCTTTCCATTACTTCTTGCTCCCACAATGGATCGGGTCATTGTTGAGTGTGGCTCATCATTCTTGCCATCTCCTATACTATTTATTTTATTTTTTATTTTTTTAATACTTCACTCACTATATATTCAAGTTGAACCCATGTAAAACTCTACTAGCTAATGGTGAGAGGTCATATCAATATGATCCCACTTGCCTTTTGTTACTCCTTAAATGGTAAAATCCAGCAGATCTCAATGTTGAAAGAAAAGTGGTAAGTGCCCCTAAGGCTAGGACTTGGGGAATATGTTTAAGCAATCTTCCCAAAACTTTGAGGGGTGTGATTTGATTTACCAGCGTACAATGATGTAATCAATACAACCAAGTTAGTGTGGATGATTGGGGTGTCACCTCCTAACCAAGGTAGAGTGTGGATGACTAAGGAGCTCACCTCCTCACTAGGAGGTTTGATGTTCGAATCTCGATACAACAAGGTATGGATTGGATAAAAATAAAAGTAGTTGATATTAGTTAGGGTTGTCATACTTATGACACGACACAGAATTAGGGATTCATGTATTCCTTAAGTCAATCGATTTGTAAATGAGTAGATCCGATTAGACATGACTAATAAATAAATTTGATATTTATGAATTCAATCAAAATAAATATATGATAAAATTCGTTTATCTACCAATTACATATTACTCATACATGACACAACTTCAAAATTACACGATTCGGTAAATACTAATTAATAAAAGAATTGAGCATAATTTGAATACTTTTTAACACAAATTGATTAAAATCTAACACAAACTCATCTCATTCGACACGATTGACAGTTCTAGTATTAGTGGATCTCACTTTCTTTCCCTAACTCATAGTAAGGCTAAGTTAAAGAGTGAGTATATAATTAAAATCAAAATCAATACAAAAAGTCGTGTTAATAATAAATGTAATATTTTGTTTGATAGGAATGATGAATAATAAGAGAGATACATTTTTTATCATTTAAGGAAGAAAAGTAAGAATAATACATTTTTCTTCTTTTGTGTTTGGTTTGATGGATAGAAAATAAAAATGACTACTTTTTTTTTGTTGGTAAAATTAGGGGTGACAATCGAGTCGTATCGTGTTGAGTTATTATGAGTTTGTGTCATCAAACATTAGTCACACCTAACTCAACTCATTTAACTAATTGTGTCATGTTGAGTTACAAGTTGACATGTTTATTTTTGTGTCGTATTCGTGTTTGTGTTCGAGTTAATCAAGTTCGTGTCTAGTTCGAGTCGTGTGATTGTATTAGTTAAAAATTTTCACCCCTAATTAAGATGAAAAAAAATATATTTTTAATTTTTTTAAAAAAAATATATAAATACATATTTTATCATTGTATTTTTATATGAAATTAATCTATTTAATAAAATAACTAATACTTTAAATTTTATCTCAATCATATTTTCCTCCCCAAAACTATCACCAATCACTTACCTCACTTATCATCCATTCGTTAGACTCAAACGTCAAGTCGGTATACTCATTTCTATTACATGTTTAATCATTTATATATTTTTTCCTAAAAATATCACATCACTCATTTTTATCATATGTTTAGTTATTTAATATTTGATTAATTTATAATTAATAAATTTTAAAATAAATTAATATATTGAGATTAATTTTTTGGGTGCTCGAATTTTATATTTTATCGTGCCTTCAGACACGGGTTATGACTAGTATATACATAATATATGTATATATAAAAAGATATATAGACAAATAATATGCATCTGAACACAAATAATTAATTTTTCATTCACTTTTTGTCTGATTTTGGAGGGATTAATTTTAGTAAGCTAGAAAGAAAGTCAATCTATCAACTTTTTCATTCTCTCTACTTTCTTTTCTTACCAAATATAATATTTTATTTATTCTTCTAATTTTCTATCTTTTTATTTTTTCATCATTTTAAACGGAGCATAAAAAATGAGTATGTAATTAAAATAAACTAAGAGGGTTTGTGTGACATTACCCTTTTATTTTCAGTCGCAAACTTGCAATAACGCGAAAATCCTTTCTTTTTGTTTTTTTGTCAAATTCACCGTCCGAAGTTGGCTGGGCCCATCAATTAGGCGCGTAATATCATCTTATATAAAATTGACCCCACAACCGATAATTGTTGTTAAATTGCACCCAATGGCAGCCATTTCTCGAAATTGTCAGTTAAGTTGACCCCACATCCGACTCGGTGCTGACTTGGACCCATAATCTGTTTTTCTTACCCTTAATTTGTTTAGATCAGACTACAGTCTTATTAATTTATTTCTAAATAATTTATTATTTTTATGATTAATAATTGATAATGTACAAAAGTGAATTTATGTATCACCTGTCGTGTAGTTAGTGTAGGTAATAAATGCAGTAAATATAAAGTGAGATCAACACATAGATGTATAGTGGTTCAGTAAGGGTGACCTACTCCACTTTGAAGACTGCAACGGTGGTCGATGATCTTTATTAATGAAGTAGTATGTGAGCGAGAGCAATGATATGCTCTTGGTAGTTATGAGAGAGATAACTATGTAAAGTGTTAAGGAGATGCCCTTTTTATGTAGAGAGAATTTATAATTTACAAGAGAGCCTTAGTTGAGACGGTGACGTGATAGGTTAGATCACTAGCTTTTGGGGAAGGATAGTTATAATTATGGATAAGTACAACTATGGATAGTCTTAATTTTGGAGAGTAGTTATCCCGATGATTGTTCCCACGTATGTTAATTTTCTTGAACTCCTTAAACTTTGGTCTAAGCCGAATCAATGAACTGACCTTGATTTGCCTTGTAACTAATTTGAGCTTACTTAATTAATTGAGTCTGACCTAATAAAATATGGACTCATCAATAATAACAAACAAATAAAATAAAAACTTAGGACTAACCATCAGAGTACTGAAAATTTATTTATTTATTTATAACATTTAGATTGCTAAGGGGTACTAATGAATATTTGGATCTATTATTAATTTAATAAGTATGAATAATTAAGTCTAAATAATAGGACGAATTGTATTTTGCATTTCTGCATAATTTTAAAATATTAAGGGTGCAATATGAATAGTTTAATTTTTTTGGGTGTAATATGAAGAATCCTAAATTTTTTCGGGGTGCAAAGTGAGATTCCCCTAAATAATATTATCTCGAGAACTTAGGTACCTCCACCGTAATTTCAACAAATTTCGAGCCCATAATATAAACATAGACCTCTGTACAAAGCCTCTCTCCTCGTATAAGTTCATGTGTCCCAGTGTCTGTGTCAAGGCATATGAAAGTTTGTTCTCTCTCTCTATCACCCACACAAATATCAGTATAAGCAGGGCCTCGAAAGCTTGCGTCGGAAGAACTTTGTCTGTGTCTACAATCTCTGAATCTCAGTTCGAGTTGTAAGGTATATTCAGGAATCTAGCATTGGTGAACCTGTGTTGGATCGTGGTACATTCACGTTACGTTTGTATTCATTGATCTGTTATTGAATACGATACAAGCCGAATCTAAAACCTTGTGGTTAATTCTAGGCTCTAATTCTATGATGACGTGAGTGACTACTGATCGTTCATTCTATTGGATCTCTGTGCATGGTTACTGATTGTTGTCCTGTAAGAATATGCGAAAAGTTTGGGCTTTTCGATTCTGTCGGACGTTAGCAGGCAGCCAATGTATCCGAGGATTCAAGAAGAAATAGGGTTCGTGTGCGAAATTTGATTGTGATTGTTCTCAATGAGGCGTGCCTGAATGCCAACATAATGAAATTAATGTGTTTGTTTTATTTAGCAGTCCGAGGTGTGGAGCAAAGCCACCTTTTTTAAAAGAAATAACTATATCTCTGTTTGGTTAACTGTGCATTGGAGGATGATGATTGTGATTGGTGAGCTTCATAGGAAATTTTTGTTTTTTGTTTTTGTTTTTGTAGAATCTGTCGGAATATTACTATTTAACGTCATAGTAGGATTGTCGTGCCAATGAGTCCGTTCAACTTGCAATTGTATTCCGGGAAGTGATATAAATTGGGCAATTCATATGTGAAATGATTCTGGAATTTAAGTGATCAAACAAAGATGTAAATAGAAGTTAAGGATAGCATCGGTTGTTAGGAAAGAGTGGTCCTGTCTTTCCTTTTTCATCATGAGCAGATGTCCTAAATTTGTTGTTGTATCCCTTTCGTATCAAAATAAAAAAATAAAATAAAAATCAAGCACTGTCCCTTAAACTCATCAACGATGTAGTTACTAAGTCGATAAATCTGCATTGATTGGCATGCTTGTTATGTCCTAGGAATGATAAAATATAGTTCAGGAATTTTGGATCTTCCTAAGAATAATTAGGAGTGATGGTTTCTTCTCAGTGATCCTGCAATACGGACAAGCCATTTTTAGATCATAACAATACCAATGAACTATGCTTTGCTATGCTATGCTTGAGAATGACATAATAGCAGCAGGTTGGAAACTAGGCAAGTAAGTTAAATTTAGCTACTTAATTTTCAAGAGAAAATATGTTGTTTTTTTTCCTTGTCAACTTCTGCTAGAAAATTTTCATTTATCTTTTTGCTGTAAGTTATTTCTATTATAAAACGAATAAAAGGTCGATATTTTCCATGCTTATATCTTCATCTGAGGTTTAACTATCATTTTTGTCAGGTGGTGTGTAATTGCATTTATTCATATTTATGTGTGTCCTAATTTTCATCCAAACTCCATAGGGCAGATTGCGGAAACATGCTGCAATTATTGTCATTAATATTGTTGCTAGTATTACTGATGTTTATTCCATTTTATTATCCCACTTGATTCTTACTCGTTAACTTTGCAGTTTTGGGGGCTCAGCTCATGGGTTCTAATCCAGTTGAAGATCTGATAGAGGCTTCGTCACGGGTTCATCTTTCTGGATTTCACTTGAATGGATTGGAGTCAAGAAATTCAGAGGTGGAGCAACCAACCACCTCAGCAACTGATCATTTGCACAAGCAACCATTTGTCATTGGTATGTTTCAAAGTAGGAGACCTTATCTTTCGTATACTTATATATTCTCGTTCTCATTGCAATAATCATATCAGAGGTGAGTTCATTAGGTAATTGTTTTGAGTATAATTTTTTGTGTATTTTCAAGAAATTGTCCAGTTCGTTGTTGTAACATGTTTACTTGCATCATGAGTAGAATTTTTTTTTGGTGGAATATGCATTCTGTTACGACTAATGCTTTCTGATGTTTCAAATAAACATTCTGTGGGCAGGCGTTGCAGGAGGTGCAGCATCAGGGAAGACTACAGTTTGTGATATGATCATTGAGCAGCTTCATGATCA
Organism: Ilex asprella; assembly: GCA_023539305.1. NCBI lineage: Eukaryota > Viridiplantae > Streptophyta > Magnoliopsida > Aquifoliales > Aquifoliaceae > Ilex > Ilex asprella. Next base: position 44,864,108 of record CM042187.1, read on the forward strand.
GCGTGTTGTACTTGTTAACCAGGTTTTTTTCCCTTCACCGAGAGAATAGAACTTTGTTTTTTTTGTTAAACTGAAAGTTGTGTGTCCAAAGAGTATTATTTCTTCTTCTTCTTCATCATCATTATTGTTTTGTCTTCTGGTTATTTACCGTCTTTGTAATCCTTCATCATCATCAGGATTAATTTATAGTGGATTTTGCCATGTTATTTATATCCTCTGTTCGACTTTCTGTACTTCTTCATCTTCTTTCCACAATATGATATGGTGGTCAAGTTTTACTAATTTTGCATGCATGGCTTCATAAGTTTTTGCCTTTTAATGTAAAACAGAAGCATATATGCCACAATATTGAATATGAACAATATGAAAATTATGTTTGATCATTTGTGTACTTTATACGTGAAATTTGATTGCTCAGTAGTTATTTTGTTTGCGATATTGGATTTGCCTAGTTTGCTTGACAATAAGTTCGATTTAGTTATATTTAATGTTAGAAAGTAGATTCAAAATGTGCCAAAAAGAAATATGTAGAAAAGAAAGGATGGAGAAACGTTCATAAAATAAAACATCTGCTCCATGTTTGCTTCAGTGCCTGCCAAACTTTGCAAAGGCTTTATACTATCTTTCGATCTTGTAAACTAGGTGATCTATTTCTCTAGAATATAGATATCTTAAGAGTGATGTGTTGGCAGGATTCTTTTTATCACAATTTAACTCCAGAGGAGCTTAAAAGAGTTCATGAATACAACTTTGACCATCCTGGTGAGTTTTATCTTGAATTTGTTTTGTCACTTGTGGAATTTTTTCCAATGCTGTTTAATCTTAAATTTGTTAGTTTATTATTGAGTTTCTTCTTAATTATAACTAAGACAAGTGGTTTCTGTTGCACCCAGGAAGTCTGAACTTGAGAAATTATGCATCTAGATCACAAAATATAGCTGTCATTATACTATTCGTAAACCAGTTGTTACATTGTGTAAAAGCCATGGCTCCTACATTCCTTTTGGTGTTTTCTGAATCAAGTGTTTTTGAGAAAGTTTGATTATTTTACAGTTGCGCTTGTTGCTGCCCACCAAACTTCTCTGTTCGAATGCTTGTCCATTTTATTTTTCTAGTTTTGTAACACTTTTTTTTTCTTATGCCAAATCAGTTCTATTTCAATACTGCTCGTCAAATTGGTTAAATATATGATAATATAATTTCGCATAGAGAGATTGCTCTGTTGGATGATTCTTTTCTAGGCTATGCAAATAGACCTCTTTACATTTAACATCTTAAAGCTTAAAGGTCTATTTTGTTTTAGTTGCTTGATATTCGGTTTTTGGATTACTAGTATTTTATTGTGTGACTGTTACAAAAAGCATGTTAATAATTCCTTTATGTAATTTATGTCAGTGTTGTCTGCTTTGTAGGGGTGGGCAATGTGACTTAACTTTGGTACTCTCAGCTGCATTTTACACGGTTCTGTTTTCATGCTGATTTCAGTGCTTCATTTTAATGCATAATGTTGCTATTTCTTTAGATGCTTTTGACACTGAGCAATTATTGTGTGCTATGGAGAAGTTGAAGCATGGGCAAGCAGTAGATATTCCAAAGTACGACTTCAAGAGTTACAAAAACATCTTCCCAGCTAGAAGGGTAATTTTGAAAATTTTTAAAATGGAGTCATAAAAAAAACTTCTGAATTGATGTGAAGACAATCATATTTCTTTTTATTTTTGCTTTTTTTTTCTGTATTTTTATGGTTTTATGGTCATGAATTGTCAGAGTCTCGGTATGTGCCAGCCAACTAAATTCATGACCCTGTCATAAACCTCTATTATGCACAATTAGTGTCCTTCCGTGATGTGTTCCAGGCCCTTTAGCTACCATCCTTAATCTATAACTGATAGAAATTTCATTTTTCTGTTTTTTACTTCTAGTCATTTGCATCACAAACCCGGTTGATATGAAATTTTTGCCAGGTTAATCCTTCGGATGTGATAATTTTGGAAGGCATACTCATTTTCCATGATCCTCGTGTACGAGATCTGATGAAAATGAAGATATTTGTTGACACAGGTTAGTTTCTTTGCTTTTATATGATTGGATGCTTGGTCTTTGTTGTTTGATAGGTATATCATATATCTGCTGGCAGGTGCACCATGTGGGCATTAATTGTGCATTTCAATTTATTTAAATTACAGCCAAGACGAATTGGGTGTTCTTTTTGCCTTTTTTACAGTTTAGATTTTATTTTCCCCTGGATATTTAGCATTGAACATCAGTGCAGATGCTGATGTACGTCTGGCAAGGAGAATAAGGCGTGATACAGGTGAAAAGGGTAGAGATATTGGTATGGTGCTTGATCAGGTTAGAAAAATGATGGCTCTAATTTTCAATGGAAATAGGAACAAACCTTTTATATGTTGTTTGCAATTATTTTCTGTTTAAATAGACTGTATTCTCTTATTGCATACAGCTTCATGTTCAGATAAGTAGCGATTGTTGACTATACATAGATATGAAGCGCTATATGAACAAGGCCAACTTCGTTCATGATTATAACTTTAACCAATCCTTGGTGGAATATAATCCGGCAAGTAGCCAATACTTTGGCTGATTCTCTTGTTTATGCTGATACCTCTCAAGGTGTCTTGATTTTTATTCGGCTTGTAGAAAATGTGCTGAATTGTGGATAAACTGAATATGGATACTGGCCAACTGAAATAGAATCCACTGGTTTTTCTGTCCCCACCCCACATATTAGTAGAGTGGCTTCTTGGGTGATTATATTAAATAGGGTCAACTCTCTCCCAAAAGTCTTTACATGATTGGTTCCTAGTTATTGGGTAGTATTTGCACCAATTAGAAATTTGTGTAGCTCTTATAAGAAGCTTAATAAGTCTAGTGGACCACAACTTGAATTGGTAGGGAGATGGAAATGAAGCCAGTGAGCAAAACCGTGAATTTAATTTTGTATCCTTTGAGTTTACCTACACTTCAAAAAGGGATGGAGTGGTGATTTCCACAATTTCTAAATTCTGATCTGCTGGCTGCTCTCCAGTAGAAAAAAAAATTGTGATTTACCAAATACCCATCAAGGAAATTACTACCTCCGCATCTAGTTCCTTTTAGGTAATGCCTGCTTAAGTCTGGATATCTTATATGATCTGATGTTCTCACATACTTTGCAATTGGCAGTTGGAACTCAGTAGTCTTGCAATTATGTATGTTTCCAGTTCTTGGGAAAGCAACGTTGAGCTGCAAGTGATTGTGTAGAATTATAGCTGCCTGTAAATTTTGATTTATTCTTTTTATTGGGTAAATGTGATTCAGTGTCAGGATATTTGAAGTGCAATGGCACAATGTATCTTAAGAAGAAATATAACCAGAAGAAACTATATTCTGTTCCCCTTTTGTTGTCGGAGAAGGGTGATGGAGTATTGAATATACTTTTATTTCTCCTGTGAAACAATTTCTTGACGTGGCATCTATCCTGAAGTTGTAGGAAGTAGGAACACATCCCACTCAGGGGTTTTGAAAAAAAAAATCGCTGTATGGAGGTTGCAAGTCTTAGAAATGTTGAGCAGCCAATTATTTCTTGCTGAATAACTAAATTGTAAAGCCAATTAGGGTTAAGTGGATTGCTAGGCATGGAGGTTGGTGCGAGTTACTGTATTCTGGTGAGATTATATGATTTACTCCGCTGGAGTTTGTTCTTGATTTGATACTTTTTCATCAATAAGGCTGTAACAACATGCCAATTCATTGAGTTTCCATTATCAATCACATATTATTATTTTCTTACCTTACCTTTTGCTGCACTATATGTGGATGAATTCAAAGTACTTCTTTCTCAGGTTAGTATGTTTCTCTGACTTGTTCTGTGTTGATGCTCGCCAATTGTTGTTGAAGTTATAATTTAGTTATTCACTTTCATTTATTAATTTTGGAAAACTTAAATCTTGGTGCAGTACTCAAAATTTGTGAAGCCCGCTTTTGATGACTTTATTCTTCCAACAAAGAAGTATGCTGATATTATCATTCCCCGTGGAGGAGACAATCATGTAGCAATTGATCTGATTGTTCAGCATATTCGGACAAAGCTGGGTCAACATGATCTTTGTAAAATATATCCTAATTTTTTTGTCATTCAATCAACTTTTCAGGTACAATTTCTTATTAGGTAATTCACTTTTTCTTCATCTTGTTTCTTGAGGATAAATTTACGGAGTTCTATATTTTCATTTCAGTAAATAGTCATCTTGTCATGTTCTTGTGGGTTCAGTTTTTTTTATCAGCTCCCTTTGATGGTTTTCTCTTTCATCAGATACGTGGCATGCATACACTTATACGCGATGCTCAAACAACAAAACATGATTTCGTCTTTTATGCCGATCGGCTGATCCGTTTGGTGGGTATTTGTTGCTGTGAGCTAGTTTTATTTGCAAAATTCTAGTTTTGTTGCGGGATGGGAGGAATAATACAATTACTCATCAGGTATACTCCATCCTTCTTAATTAGGTTGTTGAGCATGGCCTGGGACATCTACCTTTTACAGAAAAGCAGGTGATCACTCCAACTGGTAAGCCGCTCTCCCCTCAAGATTTCTATATTCCAGACCTTTTAAGTTCTGTCTTCTCCATCTTTATTTATTTTAGGTCATCATATTCTGACATTAGTGCAGAATGGAATTTTTAGTTTGCATGTCACCAATTGTCCACCCAAGGAAGTGAACTTAAATAAAATTTTCCTATCCTATCATGTCAATAGGACATATTTGTACCACAAAAGGAGATTTATTTTATGCCCTTGTATGTGTTAAACATATCTTGAATTACATATCAAATAAAGATATATGTATATATATGCCTTTATGTGAGGGTGAGTCTTGGTGCAGCAGCAAAGTTGCTCCAGTGTGACCAGGGCATCCCGGGTTTCAGTCACAGAAATAGGCTTTTGTGTAAAGTTGCATACGTTCGACCCTCTTTAGACCTGTAGTGGCGGAAGCTTTGGGCCACCCTTTTTTGTATATATATGCTTTTATGTGTGTGTCTTACAAATGTTTATTCCTAAACTAATTTTGTGCTTTGGTCTTCATTGGTATCACAACAGTTATAATTGGTTCCTTGGTCTTAAACATTTAAAATAACATATGCTCTGCATATGTAGCAACAACAACTTGTAATCTCCATCAATTCTCTTATGCGTTATTGGCTCTTACATGGAAAGAATGACTTATTAGGAGTGCTATAGAGCCTCAAATCTCTTTTATAATGTACCCAAAGGAGTCTATTTATGTTGTATCATGCTGTGATTTGGTTGTGGCATGATCTTCGTGGCTGTCGGGTTGGGACTAGGCGATATCTATGCTGCAAATTCAGCAATTCTTGCTATACCAGGAGGCCCAACACTAGTTAGTTCTTTGCAGTTGTTCCATCTTTTGAGTGAACCAGACTCAAAGTGGATGGCAAACATTGGGTTTATCGGTTTGTGTCATCATGCTCTTTTAAGATATATTCTGAATTTGATTTCCGTTTCTGAGTGGCTATTAGTTGACCTACTGAATAGCTAATGTTAGAACTTATACTATAGTATTTGACAAAGGGAGGGACACAAAATTAAGTTCTGCAGGGGTCTCTTTTACCCTGTTAGGTTGCTGAAAGTACGGTTATTTACAGTTCTTGGAATGGTGATATCTAAAGAGGACCTCTTTTGTGGTTTGGCTTTGGCTTCCCACCATCTTTCCTGTTGTGCTTTGCTGTTCTTACTTTTAGACTGTGCCTTGTGGGTTAATGTGAAACTATCAAGTTTCCTTGCTTGAGTTCAAGTACAGTAAGTCATATATTTGGGGAATCAGTGTTGGGAGATATTTCAGGTGAACCTAACAACATAAACTTGTCTAGATACTACTTGATTTTAGTTGCCAAATTATGTTTCTACATGATGACACTATCCTCCAAAGAAAGAACTGAAACTGTTTTTTTAAGATGCATCTTTTTGTGGGCAGTGTTCTTACTTGGTGATGCTGTCTTTGTTACTTCATTCTTTGCTTATTTATTTCAAGTTGGTAGTTGTCACTTTACGACATTTTTCGTTGTGGAAATGCAGAATCAGTCTACACTGGTGTGGATTTCTGTAAGAGGTTATGTGGTGTCTCTGTAATTAGAAGGTATATATACAAACTGGACTCAATGCTCAAGTGTGAAGTTTTATCCCTTTTCAATTGCGAAATATGCATGCCAATATTATCAAAGCTGAGAAACAGAAAAATATATCTATAAGTGCATCCCTGGGTTTCAGATGCCTCTCAAATGCAGAGACTGCTCAGATTTTCCTGTACATATGTCTCTCATGTTTGTCACTGGAATTTAGTTATTGTCAGCAATTGGTACAATCACGTGAATTAATTTCACCCAAATAGATCGCATCATGTGAATTAATCAAATCTATGTGTAACCCTTTTTTCCGCTCTCCTTTTGGCCATCATAATTATGTATTTCAAGACCTTTAACGGATATACAATGGATAACTGTTTGCAGTGGCGAGAGCATGGAGAATGCTTTGCGAGCATGTTGTAAAGGTATCAAGATTGGGAAGATTCTTATCCATAGAGAGGGTGACAATGGTCAGCAGGTTTGGATGCCTCAATTTCTCTCTTTCACTCCTCCCCAGCCCCCCAGCCTGTGGACGTGTGTTGCAGGGGGTGGTTCTACATTTTGGTTTTCACATTGTGAATGTTTGACCATCTTACAAATTACTGTGCAGCTGATTTATGAAAAACTGCCACAAGACATCTCAGATAGGCATGTTTTATTGTTGGATCCTATCCTAGGCACAGGTTTGTTTTTTTCATGGGGAAAATTTTCTATTTTTCAGCTTTTTTTCGTTTAAGTATTCATGCACAAAAACAAACATGTACATCGTTGCAATAGTCTGAGTGGAAAATAAGGATGCTTAAGTCAAATGCAAGCCTTATATACACATGCTTATATGTCGTAATCTGTAAACCATTACCACAGGAAATTCAGCTGTTCAAGCTATTTCTTTGATTTTGAAGAAGGGTGTACCGGAGTCCAACATCATATTCCTTAATCTCATATCTGTAAGTTAATTAGTCCTTTAGGTAGTACTGGCTGCTGTGAATTCCTAATGCACCTTTCTTACATATCTTTTCTGATCAGGCACCTCAAGGAGTGCATGTGGTTTGCAAGCGCTTCCCAAGAATAAAGATCGTGACATCAGAAATTGAAATTGGTTTAAATAAAGATTTCCGTGTTATCCCTGGCATGGGTGAGTTTGGAGACCGTTACTTCGGAACAGATGATGATTGACCAACAAGCTATGGCTCCTTACTACGGTTTTGGAAGAGATTTATATTTGTCCATCGCCGTCATAATTTAGTTGCAATCAACAAGGGTCAACTGAACTTGTTTTACAAATAATGTTGAGTGCTGAACTTCTTCAGTTTTGAAATGTTCTTTACTCCATTTTAGACTTGGAATTACCGGCTTTCTGCCCCATTTCTTCTCTTTCTTTTTCGATCTTTCTCTCGTGTTTATGAAGATGAGGCGTAGTTGAGATGTTTTTGGTTGGCATTCCTGAATTATGGGAATTGGGTTATGAAATCATCATAGGTGAAGGAATACTGATTTGTAGCTGCCAATTCAAAAGGAAAAAAAAAAAAACCTTTCTTTCTCTTGTATTATTATTTGAATTGGAACATGCAACTCCCTGGTAATAACTTGCTTGACCTAGCATACTTAATCACTGCTTGGCAGCTGAAAAAAAGAATTGAGTAATTACAATGAACTTCCCCCATTTTTGCAAAAACACCATGGTCACCCATGACTTTTCAATATTAACTAACTTACCCTCTGGGAAGTCTATTGTAAATGTCAAAGGATGTCATAAAAGAGTGGTGGAAAGCTCTTGGCTAGCAAAGGGAGAGGGAGAGAGATGGAGGGCTTGCTTCCAATACCTTGGATATGGAAGTGGTGGGCCATATATTGTTTCAGTGTGTGTGTGTGTGTGTGAGAGAGAGAGAGAGAGAGAGAGAGAGAGAGCAATAATGGGTTTAGTAGCAATAATGGATTCTCTATGATGGGATTGCCAAGTTTTCTCCTGAGGAATCATGGGTTCCACCAGACCCAAACTAACTCAATAACTCATCCCCGCTGTTTCAATCCAAACAGATCGCAGCTTTCGTTGATGATATAAGAAGATTGAGCAATAAAGAACTAAATTCACCATTCATGTATCAATCCCGAGCCTCCAACCAGACGGCGCATTGTGTTCAAGGTTCAAGAATCAAAATCTCGAGTACATATTCAATGTAACGGTAATATAATACCATATTTATCACGAGGTGTCATCATGTAATGTTGTAGTGTGACCGTTTCATTGAATATTTTCTCCAAAATCTTATTTTGGTGCATACTTTCAGTTGATTCAAAATTAAAAACATTCAAAAAAATATCGAAATATTCTGGAAATAGAATAAAGTCAAGAAAAAAAAAACTGAAAACTTATTTTTGAAACATCGATCGAAAATAACTCAAAATATAAGAATTTCAATATTTAATCACCAATAAATTTTAATATCCACGGAAGTCGAAACGTTTTGGTTAAAAAACGAAATGAAATTCTATCCTTTATAGGCTACAAAGCCCACCAATTGAGCCACTTTTTTTTTTTTTTCCTACATTTTGCACCCAATAGAAGCTAATTTTGACTAAATTGTATGAAGATAAAGCCACTCAGAACGCAATTTCTTAAAAATGCCCGTTTTCTTGCAAGAATAAAGTGTGACAAACTATCATGCGATCCTAAAAAACCATCTTCTTCTTCTTCTTGTTCCCCACTTCAATTTAATCCCATTTGCAAGAGTCAAAGTCTTTGATTAGGATGTCAACAAAATAAAGAACTTTTCTGTGGTGCCCAAAAATAAAATTTCGGTACCATATCTCCGTTATGGTTGTTTTTATCCTTGTTGTGATACCCAAAAAAAATTGTAAAAATAGTTACTAGAACAGTGGTAAAATCACAATAATAATAAAACACTCGCAAAAATAGTAAATCACCTATAAAAGTTATAAATTTTTTGGTTGTAAAATGACTCACAAAAATGATAAAAATACTCATAAAAATAGTAAATTTTGAAGGTACGATACCAATTTTTTTGGTGGGTAATATAGTCAAGTCCCAAAAACAGAAGAAAAGATTTGTTTGCATTGAGATTAAATTGTGTAATTGCCGTGTGTCAAAGGGAATGGTACCATGGGACGACCACCAGGACTACCTTTCCTACTTTGAAATACAAGTTTGTAGATCACAATGAGCCATTTGTCCTTTTAAAATCTGAGTTTTCCTTAATCAATTGTCTCTGTCAATTGTTATCCTTTGATTGTATTTAAACATAATCAATACAATGAATTGCTAACAACTAGAATGCAAATGTATGTCTGAATTCAAATCTACTTCAATACGAGTTTCAATCAATGTGCATCATCTCATCCTAACAAGACACTCACTTGACTCTAATTGGATTCAAGAGACGGGTAGTAATAGCATATCTAGTACATCGAGATTTGAGCTAATTGTGTATCGTCCATGAAACAATTTTTTTACTTTTTTTTTTGTGATAATAAAGAATTGCCTTTGACTCTTAGGGGTAGTCCGTAGTTCAGTAGTTGAACTTGATTTTTAATAATCTAGACGTCTTAGGTTTAATTTCTTCCCACACTCCCTTAAAAATCAATTACTCTTGTTTCTCAGGGAGATGCTTTAGACTTCTAACTCAGTTGAAGTCGCTAAATTTGAGAGAGTAGTTGACACAAATCTAGACACTTTATAACAAAAAAAGAATCGTCTTTGCCACGTATTTTTTTAGATTTGCAACTTCAACAGAAATATCAAAAAACCAAAAATACTAGGTATAAAAATAATTTATCCAAATTGGTTTTATTTTAATTATTCATGCATCACTACTGAAATGATCCATAATGAAGTCCTATGATCAAACACTATATGTCTATTGTGCATGATTAAGCTACATGTTTAGTTATAATGCTTGAAAACCTATGGCTTGAAAATGGGACTTTAGGCCACGGAACGAATAAAAGAATGATGAAAAGGTTGAAAAACATCTAAACCAGTTGTTGAACAACCTATCATTTCATTGACCTTGATTTAGACTTTAAAAAAAAAATATTATGCTTGCCCTCACCACTAGGAGTGTCAAACGTGTCGGGTTAAACGGTGTTGGGTTAAACGGGTAACAGGTGAAAAATATGTAAACCCGTACACGACACGTTTAATAAACGGGTAAAAAATTTAAACACGGACGCGAATCATTTAATAAACGATTAACACGACACGACTCATTTAACACGTTTAATTTTATTAAAATTTTAACCCATACCAAAAAATTACTCTATGAAAATTTTAAAACTCCATTAACTATTAATTATCCACAACATTTGTACTCTCTTAATTAAAAGATTTTCAATTAGCGGACACTTGTAAAAACAAGTGAAAAAGTTGAATGATGAAAAGAATGAGCTTCAACATTTTATAAGCAAGGGAGGAGGTTTCCTTCCCTTGAATCTACTGATGTGGGATTAAAGTCAAGAAGCTTGCATAGTAAACACTTCTCTCACAAGCTTCTTGACTTGAATCTCACATTGGTAGATTCAAAGGAAGGAGACCTCCTCCCTTGCCTATAAAAAGTTGAAGCTCATTCTTTTCACTATTCAATTTTTTCATTTGTTTTTGCAAGTGTCGCCTAATTGAAAATTTTTTAATTAAGAGAATATAAATATTGTGGATAGTTAATTTTAATAAATTCTGATTATTTTTTTAAAAATAATTATTAATTTATTATTATATTAAATTTATTTAAACGGGTAAACGAGTTAGCATGTCTCACCCAAACACGACTCGTTTTATTAAAGTGTTAAACG
>CM042187.1:44896281-44916229 GCA_023539305.1 Ilex asprella
CTTTTGGTGGGGGGATGAATGATAGATGTCTTATTCCAGACACTATGGGCCTTTGGCCTTATTCTGGAAAATTCCAATTTTTTTACATCATCTTTGGGCTTGTAGTGATATTATTTAGAAGTTAACTATAGTTTTAGTTTATTTTTAGTAAATGATAATAAAGTTAATTATCTATTTAACCTTCAACAATATCGTTATGTCAATCAAATCCTTAAATTATGTTATGTGCCAATTTAACCCTTAAATTATAAGAAAATTTGGGGGCTAGTCCCCCCTATATGAACTTATTTGGAGATAAGTCTGTCAAAAAAAATTATTTGGTTTTAAATCCATTTTTTTGTCAATTTTACTATTATAACTCTTCCCTGTAAAAATGTTATAAACGACGTTTATGGACATAATAACTAGTCATATATATCTCCTTCATAATTGCTGATGAGTGGGTTTTATACCTACGAATTGTGTACTTTCGGCTTGATGAAATTGCAAGTTTTCAATTATATTATGTTCATTTTTATTTGTTTTGTGTGTTTTGATGTTATTTGGTAGGAATCATTATTTGGAAGCAAACAAGATCATTTGGAAGGAAATAAGGTCGATTTGGAAGGATTAGCCCACTAATTTCCCAAAGTTTTGACATAGTGCCTCTGTTTTTCCCATTTTTAAACATGATCCACTTCGAATCTGAAAAAGTGCAAAACATGAAAGTTGTATATCTGGATGTCTTTTATATTGTGTCAAAATTTCAGCTCAATCGGACTGTGGGATGAAAAGTTATGACAATTCTACGAAAACTGGTCTGGAATAGAAATAAAGAGAGCAGCGCTGAATCAGCGCTCCGGCGCCCACTTACTGTCCATGTAGCACTGTTTCAGCGCAGCTGCGCATGTGCTAGTTCGGGACGCGAAATTATGACTTGTTTTGACCCGAAATTGGACTCCAATGCCTCATATATACTAAAGTTTGTGTGGGATAAAAGGATTCTGACTTTTGGGGGCTGAAAACATCTAGAAAACACCAAGGAATTGAAAGAAAATTGAAGACAAGAATCAAGGAATCGACACGAAGAAGATTGGACTTGAAGGCTAGAGAAGGATTGAAGATTGCACCTAAATTTTCATTCCTTTTCTCTTACTTTTAATTCTTGTTTTTCTGAGATGTTGTTTAATTTGAGAAGGATGTTTTTCAATTACATTATGAACTAAATTTCTATTAAGATTGCAACGGAACTTAATGTTTAGTTAAATTGCTCTACTCTCGTTTCTAGTTCTTATTGATCATACATGAGTTGTTTGTCATATTTTGTGCTTAATGTATGATTGTGTGGCTAACAATTAATTTGATTCTCTAGATTAAATTGGGAGATGAATTCTAGGGATAGATCTGAATATGATGACAAGCGTCTAGTTTACTCTCCTTAGGGTTGAATAACTAGGTTTGTGTATAGGATAAGAATATACCTATACGCCGTGTGTAACTTTTATGAGAGTTTGAAATTAATGAATCTATTCCAACTTATTTTGCATAGGAATATAGCAATTTAATTGGGAGAGATATGCTTATCTAACTATCGGAAGAGGTTTGATAAATAATTTTGAAGTCTCAGTTAACAACTTATTTTGATCAATTTACTAGAAGGAGAGTAGAAAGATTTATACGAAACATTAGGGGAAGTTGTAATTTTAATTTCTTTTATCCGGGAAATTCAACCCTTAATTATTAAGTTTAGCTTTAGTTTTAAATTAGTGAATTCATAGTTCAATTCCAATTGTTTAAATAAAATTGGATCGATACAAAGTTAGTACTTGAAATTTATTAGCAATAATTCTCCGTGGGAACGATACTCTACTTATCACTTTATTATTTGTTGATCGTGTATACTTGCACGTAAATTGTCAATATCAAATTCGGACAACAATTGTCTTCAAATCCAACTACAATCGTCCAAGGTACAATGTTTCCTTATCCGAAAAATAAGAAATCGACATTTACAAAAAACAGTTCATATTCAAATTTCAAACTCAATACATTCCATAAAATACAATTTCAGTTTACTATTCCAATTTATTTCAAACTCCATCGGTAAAATATTATTATTGAATATTAATATTTAAAAAATAACAATAGTAACATGGTCACTAAAAAAATTGTGACATGGTTAAAAAATAATAACAATTAGGGATTTAATTCTGACAAAGTGAGCATTAACTTTGTAGCCAATATTCAAGAGAACTCATATATTAATGCTAAACTAAAGTGTTATGTATTTCTATTTTGTTGATTTTTTTTTGTTGTATAAGACAATCGAGTATTCATTAGTTGTGTTATAGAGGAAAAAGTTCATGTTACTGTACGTGAACTGAAAAATGGAGTTCAGAATTTCGATGTCTTGATGTTCACAATTGGTGTTGAGTGTTGTAATTCAACTGTCGATTGTGTGTTACTACTCATCATTTTGTAAATTTTTAATTTGTGAATCGTTTTTTTACTAAAATCATTTGAAAGTTAATGTTATTGTAAAAAAACTATTGTCTTGTATTTTATAAAATTAGATGTGTTACTGAACATAAAGCTTTGATGTTACTGTGAATATTAAAGTGTATGTTACTTAATATACGTCTCAAGGTTTGCAATTGTATGTTAAAATTTACTGTAGTAACATTAGTGTCAGTATAATACCGCGACTGTACTGGTAACACGACCCTAATTGTAATTTCAATCATGTAATAACATTCATGTTACTGAATTTTGTTGGCATTGTTCAGCCTCCCTATATTATGCATTACTGCTATTAAAGAAATTTTGTGATTTGGTTTTGACTTAATGGACCAATAATTTATTCGTACATTAAATTTCTCATATATAACTATCAAAATATATAAATTAAATATAAAACTTTCGTTAATTATCATAATATTTAAGAAACGGTTTTCATACATAACTCAATCAAGGGTTTCCATATATATTTCAATGATCTAACCTATGTGACTTTTCATAATTGAATAAAACTAACACGGTTAGGGATAATTTTGAGATTTAAAAAATAAGTGGACTTAAGTACCTACATATAGTTTAAACATGAACTTACCCCCAAATAAATTTCATTTCAAGACTCAAGTCATTATAAGTCCATTTAGAGGACTCACCCTCAATTTTCACTAAATTATACAATTTGGCCCTTCTATCAAAATTTGTTGTTAATTTTGACCAAAACTCTCACATGCACATCATGTGAGTCAGAGATTAGACTATAGTTTAAGCCTTAAGGGTGCATTTGGATAACCAACAAGGATAGGAAATGATAGAATTTTTTGTTTCCTAACCTATCCCACTCAAACCCAATCAGCCACTTAATTGAATGTGTTATGTTTGCTATCCTATCTAAATCATTTTTTGGCAAAGAATAATTCAATTTCATGGGGTCAATGAACTTTGATATTTGTTTTGAAGATATTTACTATTTTACCCATTGATATATCCAATCCAATGCAATCATTTGTTTGGATTTCTCACTTAACCTATAAACATCATAATTTTTTTTTAAAAAAAATTATTAAAAAACAAAAAAAATTACAAGGTGAGAGAAAAAGATAAGCCACAACTTGGCTTACCGTCATAGGCATTACAACCAAAAAAAGACACAAAACACCAAAAATTGTAGTAGATTCCACTGGCAGATGACCCATCATCACAATTGCACCATCACAATATTCCTCAAAACGCTTCAACAAAACCTATCATTACAGCAACACCAATACAACATACCTCAAGTAGCTTCAACATACCCACCAACACAGCAGTCCAAATACAACACCAACATGTGCATTCATTCTAATAATATCAGAATTAGAAATCACTCTAATAAATCACTCCAAAATGTGCATTGTAGTTCGTAAATTACAAGTCCACATCCCATAAATCACTTCAATTTAGCTTCTGCATCAATCTCAATTTTCCTCGAACTCTAATTCTAAGAAATTTAGCCTTTTCAAGCAATTAAGGCAGAAAGAGAGAACATAACTCTTCAAGCAATTGGGTCTCTACACATCATTGTCGGAGGTGGAGAGAGAACAAAACTCAACTTTTCATTCAATTCAAGCTTATTCCACAAAGGAGAGTGAGAGAGAGAGAAAGAGAGGGGGAGAAAACGCGCACACACACACATTCACACTCTTCCGCCATGGCAGCTCGAAAAAGAGCTTCAGGAGACGACATCAACTCCACCAAACCACCACCATCAGACTCAAACTAATCCAAATCCAAACCCCAAGAAACCATCTCAACAGAGCCACCAATCCTGCAGACCTCAGGAAGTTCTAGAGGCTCAAGACCCATGACACAGAACAGAGTATCCCTCCAATTAGCAGACCTTGACTGATACAGATCGAGAGAAAGAGAGGAAGAGGGACCTATTCGTCGGAGAAGGGGAACACATGTTCCACTGACCTTCGTCAGAGAACAGAGAGAGCGAGAGACCTCCCAAAAACTTCCCCTTTGCCTTTGTCGTCGTCGTTGCCTGTGTTTCTCAGCCAAGAATTCCTTTTGACGAATGGTTGGACGAAGTGAAAAGGGTAAGAACGTTTGTCTATGTAGGGTAAAAAAGTCATTGCGTCTCTTATCCTCTTGGCAAGGTTTGTAACCCATGGTGGTGGGTTATATTTAACTCGTACAGCTGGGATAAAAAACATTGTAGCACCCGGGTCAAGGTTTGACCCGAGATTTATATCCTCACTCAATTTTTACTTTTTAAACAAGGGTTTTGTGGGACTCATTGTCTTATTAGCTTATGCATATGAGTGTTAATCCACTTTAACCTACTTGTCAAACACACCCTAAGGGTTACATGATGTGCAAGTGACAGTGCTTTTTTTTTTTAAATTCAACTATTAGAGGTATTAACTTCGTGCACTTCGACTAATATTTTTTTTATTTCGATCAAAGATAGATCATCTATGCAAAAATTAGGATATTTATGATTTGACCTCAAATAATTGTCCAGAGATGAATAAGAGTATCTAGATTTATAACACATTCCTATTATTATTTGTGCAAGTGAGAGTTTGAATTTGGACGGAAGGGCAAATACTAAATTGACAAAAAAAAAAAAACATAATTAAAATAACTTGACACAAATTATATAGTTTAAAATCTAAATAGCTAATTAGATTATAATAATATTACTTCTGATCAATCTTCTTCTTATTTTGGTCTCCCAAAAGTCTTCCGATCTTCATTCACTACACTTGCTACTATCCATCAGGGCTTTTTGGTCGGATCTCAATCTGCAAAAGCCACTGTAACCCTCTCTTCCTCTGATCTATACATACATATAAGGTCGAATATATATAGTCAATCTGATCTTTGTTTCCATAGCCATATACCCAATCGAATTTGGTGCATTAATGGCTTCTCCTGGAAATTCAAATCAACCACCATTTGATGTGCACAAATTCTTCAAACCCACAGCACCAACAACGACGATAACGGCAAACCCTAATCCCCAAAACCCTAACTCTTCTTCACCATTCCCTCCTACTATTTATCCTCCACTCCCTTCTGCTTCTTATCCTCCACCCACCGCTGGCCCTTACCCTTACCCTCCTCAATCCTCACCTTTTCAACACCAACAATACCACCATATCCCTCAATACCCACCACCACAAGATAACCAGTTTGCTAACTTGTACCACCAGAGATCTATATCTTTTCCTACACCGCCTGTTCAACCTCAATTCCCTAATCCCCAAAACCCTAACCCTGGTGCCACACTCATGGCTTTGTTAAGTGCCCCACCATCCACTTTTGAAGTTTCACAACCACCCACCTCGCCGATGCCCCCTATTCAGCCTTCCTCATCTGGGGGTTCCGATTTTTCGATGCCCCAAACTATTCCCATACTGGTTTCGGGTCCGAATGTCAATATTTTGCCCTCGGCTCCGATGCGAATGCCGAGCAGTAAGCTTCCGAAGGGACGACATTTAGTTAGTGATCATGCTGTATATGATATTGATGATAGGTTCCCGGGTGAGGTGCAGCCTCAACTTGAGGTTACTCCAATCACCAAGTATGGTTCGGACCCTGGCCTTTTTTTGGGTCGTCAAATTGCAGTGAATAAGAACTACATTTGTTATGGACTGAAACAGGGAGCAATTCGGGTGCTTAATATAAACACTGCATTGAGATCACTGTTTAAAGGGCTTTCTCAGGTTGGTGTCCCTTTGCCAAATGAAAATTTGTTTTTTTTATGCTGATGTTTTCATTTTGTTAGAGCTTCATTGACTTTGTTTCATTGAAATGTTTATTTACTGTTTAACTAAAAATGGATTGCTTTCTGATTTTGTTTTGATGGAAATGGTTCACAATCTAGCTTGAACCTTGTTGTAAAATGCTTTTCATATTGTTCCATGTTGCAGTTTAAGGATTTTATATGTTTTGCGGAATGGAGGAACACATAAATTGTATGACTGACGGATTCCCTTTACTGAGTACCTTTTTATCTATCTCTCTCTATATATATATTTTGGGGGGGAGGGGGAAACCTTTACTGAGTATCTCATGCAGGTCTTTACTGAATGAAAATTGTGTGTGCGATCCTGAGAGTCAAAACTTTTTGTGCAGATGTTGCTGTTGTTTAAATTGATAGCTAGGCATATTTCACCTTGCCTACTTTGCATTATCTCCTTCATGTACAGTTAATATGATTACTGGGGAGAATTTGCTGCTTTCTTTGGTCCTAATATGTAAAGAAGTGAACTGTTGAGCAGAGTCTCAACTATAATTCTATAAATGTTTTTATTTTGAAGAACTCTAATTACTAACCTGGCACTCATACACATTGTGTTTTTAACTACCAAATGTTCTTTTACTTTTCAGGAACATTATAAATTATGAATGTACTTCAAATTTGGATATGCAAGTGATCAGAAACAAAACTCTTAAGCATCAGAGTCTCAGACCAACTTATTTGACTAAATTAAAACAATGGACTCCCACTCCCACTTTTAAACCCCTTGTGTTTTGGCTGACCTCTGGACTTGCAATGCAAAGGGCATTGTTAGTTTAATTATTTTTTAATAAACATTGTATGAAAACCAACTCTTGAATTGTTTTTTCTTTTCAATAATGGTTTCGTGTTTACAAACCATGCTACAACATGAAGTTTCTATGCTGACTTTAAACAATTTTTTGCTTTATACTGTGGCTAAAATACTTGAAAATTGAGGTGTAATGACAAACTGCTTCTTTTGTGAAGATATTTAGGGATATTTATCGCTCTCACAAGTGATAACAAGTAATAACCATGGGTGACATGCAATTTGCTTTCAAAAATTGAAGACATATGATTCACTGAATAATCCATTTCAACTGTCTGGATGAATCACTAGAAATTATATTTTGCTTGTCCGCGTAGTTGTCACTTATTTCACTGATTTACTCGGCATAAGATGTTCAACTTCATCATCTTTTGTTGGTCTTTTAATCTATGAGGCTAGATTCTTTTGTTTCTTTTCTGTGATTAGTTAGATTATCATTAAATCTGGAGAATGTGGTTTCACTGGACTGGACTATCAATATTTCTCACTTTTGTGTTTTAATTCAACTTAGAATTGTTATTAACATCATTTTATCTCCTATTATATCTGTTGTAATGCAAACTGTCTAGAGGATCAGACAGATTTATTTGCGATGCTTGCTAAAATGCTGAATAGATACAAAAGGGAATGCCCAATATTTGTGTCTTCTGCTGATTTACATTGCAGAGCGCACCTATTCTTGAAGAAAAAGGAAAAAAACTTTTGATATTGTTCAGGTTTTATTTCATTGACATATTCTACTCATTTATTAATGTGTATTACTCAGAAGGTGACAGACATGGCTTTTTTCGCTGAGGATGTTCACCTTTTGGCGAGGTATTGCTCTACTTTTCATTCATAAACTTCCTCCTCCTGGTTTGTCTTTGGTTTTGCTGATGCACTTGTCTGCAGTGCAAGTGTTCATGGCCGGGTTTATGTATGGAAGATTACTGAAGGTCCAGATGAGGAAGATAAACCACAAATCACAGGAAAGATTGTCATCGCAATTCAGATAGTAGGAGAAGGGGAATCTGTTCATCCACGAGTTTGTTGGCATTGTCATAAACAAGTACTTATTTTTCTGATGTTGAGCTAATTTCAATGCTTGGAATTTATTTGTATAGTGCTGTGTTAATGCTCTGGAAAGCCAAGTCATCTGATCGGTTCCTTATCTTACTTATTGTTGCACGCTCTCTTGCAGGAAGTACTTGTAGTCGGCATTGGAAAGCTTGTTCTGAGGATTGATACTACAAAAGTTGGAAAAGGTGAAGTATTTTCAGCGGAAGAACCTCTCAAATGTCATGTGGACGAGTTGATTGATGGGGTCCAGCTTGTTGGTAGTCATTCTGGAGAAGTGACTGATTTATCAATGTGCCAGTGGATGACCACCCGTTTGGTTTCTGCTTCCGTGGATGGCACGGTTTGTCTTTTTCATGATATTCTTGCTTTTACTGTTCCCAAACTTGTTTGTGCAAACTTACATTCATAGTCTTTAAAGCTGCTCATGATAGACCTTTTTGAAATAGTCACTTATATGGACAGATAGAAACCTTATAATAGAAACCACAAATCATTGAGTTCTATATGGTCTAGGTGGTGAATTTTTTTTTTGTTATATGTGCAGAGGTGGCTTAGGATTTATCGAACTTCTCATATTTCATATATTTTTCATTTTGGGGAAAGGGAGTAGGAACCTAGTGGAGGTAGTTCTTATATAGGGTTTTGGGTGTAGAAGATGAAAGAGTTTGGTTATCTCAATATGGATATAATTTCAGATGGATGTACATCAAACATGTGTGGCTCTATGATATTGAGTGGCTGGAGAAATCAAGGTTTTAATCATCTAAAGTGAAAACAAGCAATCACAGAGAGTGTGTAAGTTACAACACATAGTGAACACATAGAAGTTGTTGAAGCTAGATTCAATTTAAGATGTTTGTAGGGTTTTCTTTTTTGAGTAGTAAAAATAGTTGTTACGTTATGAGTGCTTCTAGAATTGGTTGAGTCTTACATTCTACTTCTTGTAGCTGCTTGTTTTTGTGGTTTTTTAAGAAATATTATTTCATCATAATTAGAATATAGTTATAAAAAGGGTGGGAATTTTCGACATGCCATGGTACAACATGAAATTAGCGTATTAGAATTCATCATTTTTCGATACAAATCCGAAATTGACACGATCTGTTGAAGGCGAACAATAAATAGGTTGGGCTAGTGTAAAAAATGAATAACCCAAAATTGACAAGTTTAGACATTGTATAAATAAAATGCCATTTTTTTTGTCATTTTTAGCAAGTATTTTTCATGAATCCTTGTAAAATACAAGGATTTTTTGACGTGTTTTTGCTCTTTATAAATTTAGTGGATTTTTAGTTTATGGAAAAACTATTAAGCGTGGATTTGGTAGAGTGATAATAGAGTCTTAATTTTAGATTTTTTATTCATGGGTTATGTGGGTCAACTGGAGCATGACACCATAATAAACTGGTCGGGTTAGTGTTAGGTTATCTGACACAATTAATTAAATGAGTTGAGTTAGGATTGACCAGTGCTCAACATGAACCCATACTAAAACGACACAAACACGACTCGACAAGACATTTCACCCCTAAATACACCTTATTGTCACCAAATTTAGGGTTTTATCATCTATCTATGAAGCACGGATGCTTCGATCCGGGTGATGTATTCGCATCTGTATTGATAAATATCATACACCAATATTCATTGGATACTTGCAGATACATATAAGATATTTTCAACATTGTTGAATAATTAATAAAATATTTATCATTGTTGGATATTTGTCGGATTCACCTTGGATACACGTATTTCTACAGTGAATACATTCAGCTTATACTTAGTCAGGTGGATTGTGCAAAAACCATGAATCATACAAATGAAGATTACTTGTTGCAAGATGTTTATTTGGACATGCATCACATATGTCACAAGATTTGTCAATTGTTTGCAATTTGTTTGGCCTAAATAAAAGTTGTGATGGCCTATGTCAAAGTCAATGAAGTCTATTGTAATTAAATGCCTGAGTAAAAGTTGAGAACTATTGAAGGATGACACATGTTCTGCTTTGGAATTATACAGAACATTTGATTCTATGTATATGTTGCTTTAGTTTGGATGTGTTTTATCTTTCAATCTCTCATATTTCTAGTATTGTAATAACATTCTATAATATACATATATGCGTATCCTAGACGTATTCGTTTCCTATTTTTTATGATTTTTTCGTATTTTCATATCCATATCGTGCTGTACCCATATCCCCTATTTGTATCCATGCTTCCTAATCACCTAGCATACACGCACTACTGTTATCTCGTAATAAAACAGGGATTCTCTCCAAGTTTTACCTTATGAGATGAAAGATACCTTATTTTGACGTGCTGTATGTGTGCTTCGTTATGTAACAGATGCCCTTTCACTTGCCATTATGCATACATTTGTAAATACTTTCTTTTTGAACCTTTTTACTAACTTATGCATGTGTCTTTTCCAACAGATAAAGATATGGGAAGACCGCAAGATTCCACCTATTGCTGTACTGAGGCCACATGATGGCGAACCCGTTAATTCGGTTACATTTTTTACTGCCCCTCACCGACCAGATCACATCATACTTATCACCGGGGTACTTTCTATTGGAAAAGATATATAATTTCTTTTGGTATTTTCAGATAGTATATCTGTAATCATTCTAGTTTGGCTTGGATGTTTGATATCTGTCACTGGATAATAGCCTAGCATTACTAAAATATCTTTTTGTTGTGATACTGGCATGATGGGATTATTTGGGTGCCTGCATATTTGCTTCTAGGTTTATCAAGTTCATAGAATTAAAATTCTTTTCCAATACGCTTCCTTAATGTTTTTTTTCATTAGTTGTGTTCATTTGGTTTAACTGTTGATAGCTGTTTGCAGGGTCCACTGAATCGGGAAGTAAAGATCTGGGCATCGGCAAGTGAAGAAGGCTGGTTGCTTCCTAGTGATGCTGAATCATGGCAGTGTACCCAGACTCTGGAATTGACGAGCACAGCTGAAGTTCGAGTTGGAGAGGCATTCTTTAATCAAGTTACGCCCTTGTCTCAAGCAGGTCTGCTCTTACTAGCAAATGCCAAGAAGAATGCCATATATGCAGTACACTTAGAATATGGTCCTCACCCAGCCGCAACCCGCATGGATTACATAGCAGAGTTTACTGTCACTATGCCAATATTGAGTTTTACTGGGACAAGTGATCTATTAGTCAATGGTGAACAAATTGTTCAGATTTATTGTGTCCAGACACAGGCTATTCAACAGTATGCTTTGGACTTATCCCAGTGCTTGCCACCCCCATTGGAGAACCTGATTTTGGAAAAGTCGGAGTCAATTGTTAAATTTAATGCCCCTACTACCCAAGAATTCTCTACTTTTGAGCCATCTGGAAGCAAACCAAATGAGATACCTTTAGCTAGTTCAGCACCTAAACTCTCTATACATGAAAGTAGTTCAGAGAATGCTCCTACAGTGATACATATTGTGAACTCTGCTGCTCTTGAAACATCCACTTCACAAGAATTTGCTACTTTGAGTATGGAGTCTAAACCCATTTCTTTGCCAATGATCAACAATGATACTAATAATGCTAATGCCACCTTACCTCTCCCTTCGAGTCCAAGGTTGTCTCGAAAACTCTCTGGGTTTAGAAGTCCATCAAACACCTTTGAGCCAGGTTCCCCACTCAGTGATCGTGGTGGAGATCATAGAATTACCGAGCATTCAGCTGATAGGCCAATTGATAATGTTCAAACAAATGTGTCTGATGTCCTTTCCTTGAATGATGATTTAAGGAGTGATGGAAATAAGTTTGCAAAAGATGAAATGTCCACTGATATTAATCATCCAATCAAGTTCATGCACCCCACCCATTTGGTAACTCCTTCTGAAATATTGATGTCGAATTCATCCTCTGAAAGGAATCATGTTGTTCAGCACATGATTGAGGAAGACCCAAATATTCAGGATTTGACTATTAACAATCCCTCACAGAATTCTGAGGTGGAAGTCAAGGTCGTCGATGAAACAGGATTTAGCCAAAATAATGAAATTGGTTCTCAAGGAGGACTTCATAGTTTTGTTTCAGAAAATAAGGAGAAATCCTTTTGCTCTCAGGCTTCAGATCTTGGCATTGAGATGGCTAGGGATTGCCATGCCTTGCCAGCTGAAACTTACGTTACGAAGGAATCTAGGCAACTTGATGGGGACAGAAGAAGCGATGCAGTGGACCGATCTTTAGGTACCGAGAATGATGTCCTTGACTCTGCAAAGGATGCATCTGGACAGGTTATAGATTCAGCAACGCCTGCAACAGTTGCACAACCACCAGCCCCAGTAACAAAAGGGAAAAAACAGAAGGGGAAGAATACTCAAGGATCAGGTCCATCTTCGCCATCGCCTAGTGTTTTCAATTCGACAGATTCTTCCAATGATGCAGGTGTTAGTTCTAGTATCCTTTCTGTGGAAGCTGCTTTTGCCCAAATTCTATCTATGCAGGAGACACTTAATCAGGTGATTGCTTTGAGTTTTAGCTTGCAACACTTCCCTCATGCTTCAGTTGTAGTTGATTGTGTAATTGTTTGCAAGGTCCATAGTCGACTAAAGAGATTGACTTGGTGAGACTTTGTGCTTGGTTTTTTCAAATTGTTATTGACACATCCAGTTATTTTTGGTGTTATTTGTAATCTTCCTGCTCTAGACATGTTATTTTATTCATTTATTTTTCATCATTTTTGAAACTTTTTGTTGGCATACGATTAATTCCTTTGCGTAGTTGGTGATAATTTATCATTCTTGTATTTTTTTGCTGGTCCTGTGTAATTTTCCGTGGGGGAGAAGTTCTGATTTCCTGCTGTTAGTAGTTAGTACCTCTTTTCAGCATCATGCTATAGTCATGTGGTTCTGACCCTTCGTTAGTTTCTGGCCTGAACGATCACGGATTGAAAATAATGGAACATCTCCTTTGGTTCCATGCATATTCATCTGTGCTGGTTGTTTTTGTCTTACTACAATCAGCGATATAACGAAGTGTTGCGATATTATTCTGTGTCTTACAGTGGCAATCTAGTAACATGTCAGCGAATAAAACTAGGTTTTAACTTTGTGTAGTATTTGCTATTATGATATGTTTTTCAGAATGTACCATGCACATTAACATTTGTTTGTATAGTTACCCATCTCTTTACAAGTTTTGCTACTTATTGCAGCTTACAACCATACAAAAAGAAATGCAGAAGCAGATGACAATGACGGTTGCCGCTCCAGTTACCAAAGAAGGCAGAAGACTTGAGGCAGCTCTAGGCCGTAGCATGGAGAAAGCTGTCAAGGCTAATGCTGATGCTCTATGGGCTCGTTTCCAAGAAGACAGTGTAAAACAGGAGAAGTTAGCACGGGACCGCACGCAGCAAATAACAAATTTGATTACTAGCTGCCTGAACAAGGATTTGCCAGCAATGTTGGAGAAAACTATGAAGAAGGAATTCGCTGCTGTTGGCCCAGCTGTGGCACGCACGATTGCACCAACTATTGAGAAAACAATATCTACAGCTATTGCAGACGCTTTCCAGGTTAGCATTATGAAGATGTGAGTCCTGCTAGAATGTAACCATATTAGATCTAATTCATGCTATTTGATGCAGAGAGGAGTTGGCGATAAGACAGTCAATCTACTGGAGAAATCTGTTAATACTAAACTTGAAGCTACTGTTGCAAGACAAATTCAAGCACAATTTCAAACTTCTGGCAAGCAAGCTCTTCAGGTATGCATAAGGTCACAATGACAATGTAACTAAAGCTACGCCGGTTTCTAGTGAGATGATAATTATAATGGCTTGGGTCATGTTTGTTGAGGTTTTTCCTGATCTAGAGTTGATGCATTTTAAGGCGTCCTGTTAAGATTTGAAGTGCTTCTATTGATGTGTAGAGCCTCCTTTATTACTCAGATATAGTGAGTTCTGTATATGCTTTTACTTGTTTTTTCTGTTCTTTTTTTTCCATATATTTGCTACTTTTTGGGTGGAGCCCTTACTGTTTTGTCCAATACACAGTTATTGGTTTTTTTTCTATGTCTCTGCAAGCTTTAATTTTGTGTGTCTTTTACACTTTCTTTAACATATTTTATATGATGATTTGAAGACTTAAGGAGCCTCTCTGCGTGTGTTGTGGGCGTGGAGACTTTGACATGACCAGACATGGTTTTCTACATGAATATGAAAACTTCTTAATCTAATAGAATGGGCCATCAAATCTGTCATGCAGGAAGCATTGAAATCTAGTTTGGAAGCTTCGGTTATCCCTGCCTTTGAGATGTCATGCAAGGCTTTGTTTGAGCAAGTTGATTCCACATTTCAGAAAGGGATGGTTGAACATACAAGTGTGGCTCAGCAGCAATTTGACTCCACACATTCATCATTGGCACTTGCTTTAAGAGTATGGAGTCCTAGCCACTGATAGTCCTGTTTTTACCTGGTTCATGTTGAGGATCTGTTGGTTGTTATTGTCTGCCTGCCAGTGTTTTTCCTGCTTTCTTGGCTTATTATATGCTATTCATATGACTTCCAACATCTAATGTCGAAATGATGTATGCAGGATGCCCTTAATTCAGCATCATCAATGACCCAATCTCTTAGTGGTGAATTGGCTGATGGTCAAAGAAAGTTGTTAGCTCTTGCTGTTGCTGGGGCAAATTCAAATGCAGTTAACCCTTTGGTTAGCCAGCTGAGTAATGGATCTTTGGGTGGTCTTCAGGATAAGGTTTCTCCCATTTATCCTTACTAGTAGGGTTTCTGCAAGGAAGCTATAGCCTTTAATTTTTTAACTTTTTTTTCCTCCTTTGGAAGAGAGAGAGGGATAAATAGCTTTTAAAATTATAAAGTTGGACCTCAGCTGTAAAATGCTGTTTGTACCCACAGCGCCATTCTGACTCAAGTGTTTACTGTTTATAGATTGAGGCACCTTTGGATCCAACAAAGGAGCTATCTAGATTGATATCCGAACACAAATATGACGAGGCTTTCACTGCTGCTTTGCATAGAAGTGATGTTTCCATTGTATCCTGGTTGTGTTCTCAGGTATGCATTGTGTGCAGCGTTTTAATTTGCTTAACCGTGATAAGGATTGAGCCTCCGGTGGCAAGACCAGCTTACAAAGGAACTTTTCCTTCCCACAACCAAAAAAATTAAACAAAAAACTTAAAAAATTAAATAAAAAAATGAAGTAGAAGAAGAAGAAGATGCCACCAAAATTTAAAGTAAACAGAGAGAAAGCAGTACTACGGCCACTGCCTTGTGTGGTGTGAATTATACTGATTTGGGGCTGGGGACTGTTTGCTGCTATGCATTCTTGTGTAATAATATGATAAAGGAAGTTATTCATTGGAAATCTAAGGGACAACCATATGCTGCCTTAACAAATATTTGTGAATGCATGCAATTGCCTTCCCAAGGAAGCAATGTTTGCATAAATGAAAGGCTTGAGCTTATTCCTGTATGGTGATCTTATGTTGTCAAGTCTTTAACTTCAGCTGATGGTTTGGAGTTGAAATCAGGGTCTTAAATCCAGGAGGACTTAATCTTGGACTTCAAAATATGGCGGACTCCAATTAAATTCCAAAAATTAGCTTTTTGTGCAATTTGATTGGAATTCGGAGCTACATTTTCCTATAATAATGTTTTTTCTCTGGTTTAGAAGTACATCAAATAATTTCCAGTTTTCCACTCATTTCATCCCAAAGTTATTCTGTTGTAGGGCTTGAGTTTTACTATTGGAATGAGTATATTTTTTTCCGATGAAAAAAGATATTAGCTTCTGTCACTCTATGCTGGAATTTTTGGATGAATGTCCTAGTTTTGTATGCAGCTGACTTGATTATGCATGTGTTTTATTCCCTGCTACTGTTTTCTACCAGGTGGATTTACAGAGGATCTTGTCGATGAATCCTCTACCATTAAGCCAAGGTGTACTACTATCACTTTTGCAGCAGCTGTCTTGTGACATCAGCAAAGATACACCCCGTAAACTGTCCTGGATGAGGGACACGGTGGTTGCCATAAACCCATCTGATCCAATTGTTGCAATGCACGTGCGACCCATCTTTGAGCAAGTTTATCAGATACTAAACCATCATCTTAGCCTTCCCAATCCCACTGCGACGAGTGGTGAGGTATCAAGTGCCCGCGTTGTCATGCACATCATCAACTCCATGCTGATGGCTTGTAAATGATTCCTTTACCAATTGATGAGTGGTGGGGAACTCGGAAGGTTTGTACAAAGCTGTAGTAATTGTTGAGTGGGTACTACTACTAAATGTGCAGAGACAATACTTTGTTAAATATCTGAATTCTCCATCTTTTTCTTCATTTTTGGTGGAAGTTGAAGTCTCTGAAATAGTTGGGTTGTGAGTTTTAATATATTTTTCATTTCAAGTTTTTAGTTGATAAGAAATTTTTGTATTCGTGCACCTTAAAAAGCCATAGCTTTCTTGATCCTTCTTGTCCACTGCGACTTTCATTTGCTTAGTTGTATTGCGTTTTTAATTGCTAAAGCTGGTTATCTTATTTTTATTGGCTGGTTAAAAAGGGCAGAGTGACGATTAGTACGTAGTAGCTCCTCCTGAATGTGATCTCGAGGGTTTCCATTATGAAGTGTTTGGTTTGAATAATATCTATTAACTTGGAAAGACAGTACAGTTTGTCACGATATGACAACTAAAATCAAAGAATAAACTATGTTATATGACAACTAAAATCAAAGAATAAACTATGTTATTCATATGGATTGAATTTTATTTAATTTTGATAAAAAAAAAACTTTATTTAATAATTACATGAGAGTTGGGGACAATTATAAATGGATACAATTGTCCAATTAGACCAATGATATTGCCAAAGCTGGTTATTGATACTATTAACAGTAATAAGGAGTGGTGTTAGTCCCTCTTGGGTTGGATTAATGGTTTTGTATTTTTCTATTAAGGAAGGAAGATATCACATTTTTTTACTACTTATCCGACATCAACAACAAATGTGATATTATTACTTGTAAATTACTTCCAAATTTTGTAGTACGTTCAGTCAAACCGATTATTACTTGTCGAATGGAATTATTTATTAAATTAATTAATAATATCTATCAAAACTAAATACATATTTAATAACTTTGAAGGGATTTCATATCCCGTATCCTCTAGAAATTTATGGAAAAAAAAAAGCCAAAAAAAAAAGATATATATATATTTACTCTTTCCTGAAGAGGAAAAATGAAAGTTACAAAAAAAAAAATCGTTGGGAAATTTACATGAGTTCTCTTCCGTTCATTGGCCCGTGAAATATATAATGTGGACGTACACGTGTCGTATCCATCCTACCAACACTGATCCGTCTCCCATCTCCGGGTCGAGTAATACCCAAACCCATATGAGTGACCAAAAGATCGCAGCCCCGAACCTATACTCAACGTCAGATCGTAAATCGCCCTGGTCGACGGATCAGACAGCGTGGCGTAGGCGTTATGGATCTCTATGAACTCACGCCCGTCCGATTCCAACGATTGCGAAGAAGCGTCTGGGTGGTGCAGCTTGGCCAAGCTCCTATAAGCCGTTTTGATCTCCGTAGGCGACGCATTTCGCTTTACTTTCAGCACTTCGTAGAGGCTTGATTGATGTCTCCTAGTCGCCACCTCCGATGCCGCCTCGGTGACGGCCGCTAGAATTGCTGATTTAGAAGGATTTCGTCCGGCGAACGACATTTTCCGGTCAGATCCTGCAACTGCGGCGAACGATAAGCTATTTTCCGTGGAAAATAGAAGGCATGTTGTAGAAGGAAGGGATAGGGTTCCGATCATTGAATTAGGGTTCTCGAAATGAAAGGATAGATTGATTACGGTTTGGAAAATGAGAGCCGGTGGATTATATAAAGGAGGTGGTGTTCTTTTAGAAATATGAAAATAGTGGGGTCCATTATTTATTTTTTAGCAGTTTCTCACTTACTTACGGTTTTTGGGGCAGGAAACCTGGGGCTGACATGGCACCTACAGCTACACATTGTTTGTTTCTAGAAGAACTGTTCCTTTCCGGCTTTAGCCGAGCCTTCTTCAATTGTCAGCTGCAGCTTTCACAGGATAAGACTGGTGTGGTGTTGTTGCTGCTTGAGAAGTCTTGGCTTGGAATCGGCTTCAACAGCCCAGCTAGAATCCTAGAACTCAGGTATGGCAAGTCAATTCCCATAGTACCATTCCTTTTCTGAGTATTTAGTCGGATAAGGCTTGCGTGTGGAGACAAAGAATGGCAAGTGAGAAGGCTTCTGGAAGCCTGTTTAGGAGTAGAGTTGAAGTAAGGGACCACCACCCAATCAATCAAGCTACATAATTGATAATTTAATCCTTTTTTTATTGTAGCAAGACCATGGCGTCAATGATTAAAATATATCATGTTGTGGTAAATTATAAGTAATAATAAGGTCCCTCCACTGATAGGGGATTGAAAGTGATGCTCTACCATTAACTCATTATTTTATTGAATCCATGAAAAAGTGGAAATGAAGGGTATATTGATATTGATTGAATCAAAATGGAAGAAAACTGATGATTGGTTGGCATTATTTTATATTATGATTTCTACTTGGTCAAAGGTGTTACATTGTTAACCTAAACGGAGTTCAAATGATAAAAAAATGAGTTATAAATTTAGAAATCGTGAATTTGAATTTTGATAATTCATTGGGACTAGACTATAAGAAATTTATCTCTTATGAATACTTTAATCCTAACGTGAATAGTCTATTTTTCACCAAATTAAAAAAAAAAATTGATCGAAATGCACGTAAATTTATTTTGTCGTCATTTTTGTGTTAATATCTATCTAGAAGACTAGAACCGATGTCCAGTGGTTAGGGAACAAATCTGTAATTTAACTGAGTCATTCTACTTGGACCACATTAAGCAGCGTTTGAGTTGAGATGTGTATTCGTTGGTTTATATCTATATGTGGACCCAACCCAACCCAACAACATCTTTGGACCACATTAACGAGCCATAGTTTTGTTGATGAACAATCCCCTTTGAATGGGCAAATATGTTGTTGGGTTGAGAGGTGTATTCGTTGGTTCAGAATCTTTGAATCTGAAATGCTTAATGGGCCGGATTTGGAAGTGGGCCGACAGGATTTGGATTGCGGATAGTCGAAACTAAAGTTTCCGACAGATGATTGAAGCCCAAGTTGAAAAATATTCTACCAGCGTCCTCCCATGAACGTCTAAAGGATTTATGTAGATGAGTAAGAGAGACTATTTTGAACTCTGATGACACATTGAGACGGTACAAATTTGATAGATTAAATTTAACTAGTTATTAATACAAATTTAAAATGATACGATTGCTAATATGAATAATAAATGGCCCGACTCAATATCAAACACAAATAACCAAAAATTAACGTGAATAATAAATATGAGAATTTTTTATGAAAAATTATATGTATATATATAGATTTCAAAGAAATTTTTTAATTCTAACTTAAAAGCACTTATTTTTATTTTTGAACAATATGTGGATGAGGGGACAACGAGGACCATAAAATTTAATGGCGGAGTGATGACCATTAAGGCCAATGGTACGCTTATGCTCTATTTGATACGATAAAAAAAAATAAAAAGATGAAAAGTTGAATGGATAAATAAAATATTATGTTTGATAAACAAGGAAAACATGAAAGATGAGAAATTGATGAATGAACTTTTCATCTAACTCACTAAAATTGAAAGGAAAGTGAATGAAAAATTAATTAATTATGTTAAAATATATCTTATTTGTCTATATATAATTTG
>CM042187.1:44921229-44931910 GCA_023539305.1 Ilex asprella
ATTTATATATAAAATAGTTAAAATCACTAATTTTAGAGTCTTTAGCTTAATTTTTTGTTAAACGAGTCTATGAATAATTGTTTAGACTAGTTAATAAATTTGACTCGAACGTGCAAAATTCGATTCCATGATGAGCGCACACTGCCCAACAATGTTCCATTACTATAAATACCCACGCTCACATTGTTTGGGACTCGGGGATTGTTCTCTGGGTTTTCTTGTACTCTTTGTATTGTTGTTTCTCTGCTCTGATCTTCAAATAATCACCTGAGAAATGACGATCGGGGCTGGGATATCTGTCGGCGATGGGAAGCTCAACGTGTTGGGAAATTGCATTCTTACGGATGTTAAAGATAACATATATGTGACTCCGGCCTCCGGCGAGAACTTAACAAACGGCGCTTTCGTCGGCGTCCGGTCCGACCAGAATGGTAGCCGCAGGGTCTTCTCTGTTGGAAAACTAGAGTATGTCGCTCCTTGTTATTATCATTGAGAGCTATTTTCCTTCTTCTAAATTTTGTGGGTCATCTTCTTAGGTGTTCTGGTTTATTCTAGTTTTGATTATTCGTTAAGAATCATGACTTGCAAAAGCGACCATGAGCTGCAAATGGGTTTGATTCTTCTGGGAAAAAAAATAGAACTTCGAAGTGTGGTCTTGGATTGTTAATGGGTTTATGTTTTTGCAGCTTCTAGCTGATTATTTCCAACTATATTTTTATTTGGCTCAACGGTTCCGACTCGCACCTCGAATAATCTTCTCCCCGGTTTGGTCAAAAACAGACTTGAATTAATGTCAAAACTAGGATATTGGCGAGATTTGAATTTAGGACGTGAGTTTATGGCTCGTCCTGTTACTGCTTGAGCTACGGCTTGACTCATTATTTCCAACTATAATGCGTTGATTTGAATAAAAATTGATATGGAATTGATGTTTGGTGTTGATTGCAGGGGATTCCGGTTCATGTGTGTTTTCCGGTTCAAGTTGTGGTGGATGACACAGAGGATGGGCACTCGTGGCCAAGACATACCCTTCGAGACCCAATTTTTGATAGTGGAAGGAAAAGATGATTCACATTTCGGTGAAGATGGTGTGGACCAATCTGCATTGTACATAGTTTTCTTGCCTATTCTTGAGGGGGATTTTAGGGCTGTTCTTCAGGGGAATGCTAATAATGAGTTGGAGATCTGTTTGGAAAGTGGTATATGAATACAATCATTTTCATTGAAAAAAGTGATTATTTTTGTTTTGTTTCTTTTGGCATATCCTCAAGAATGCTAAAAAAATGATGGTTGATTGCAGGGGATCCTGATGTACAAGACTTTGATGGAAGTCATTTAGTTTTTGTGGCTGCTGGATCAGACCCATTTGATGTAATCACAAATGCAGTGAAGTAAGTTCAAGAATGCCTAAACCCCCTTAGCTTCTTTTGTTTAGTTTCAGTTTCATATCAAATGGGATTAATTTTCCTTTCTTCCTCATTAGACCCCCCATAGAAAATCTCAATTGAGCCTATTCAGCTTCTCTTTGATGGGTTTTGGTCATTTCCTGAAAAAAAAGGTAAATCGTTGGATCTTAACTTTATGCGTGTTTATGGTACAGGACTGTTGAGGGACATTTGCAGACATTTTGCCACCGTGATAGAAAGAAGGTACAAAATATCTGGTGATACAACTGTGTTTGAATAAGGTTATGTTACCTCGAACAAAAACATTTTCGGTACCATACCAAAATTGATTAGTAGACGTAGATCTTGGTATCTTTAGTAAGAGTTATGTTATGATCTCCTTGAGTTTAAATGCCTGTGTTCTTCCTCATGGCCCAGATGCCAGACATATTGAACTGGTTTGGCTGGTGTACATGGGATGCTTTCTATACAGATGTTACTGCTGAGGGGGTGAAACAAGGATTAGAAAGGTAAAAACCTACCATATGTATTGCTTAACAGTGTTAAAATTACATGATTGTAATAATGTAGAATGGTACTAACTAGTAGTATTTTGTGCCAGCTTTGAGAAAGGTGGGATTTCTCCTAAATTTGTTATAATCGACGATGGATGGCAATCAGTTGGTATGGATCCCGCTGGTGCTGAAGCTAAAGCTGATAACACAGCCAAGTGAGTAGAAGAATCAGTATCATCTTTGGTATGTTTGGTGATCATTTCAATTTATTGGCTAACCTACAAAGTTGACTTTTTGTATCTTTTCAGCTTTGCAAACAGGCTTACTCATATCAAAGAGAACCACAAATTCCAGAGAGATGGCAAAGACGGTTTCAGGGTGGAGGATCCAGCAATGGGTCTTCGCCACATTGTTACTGAAGCCAAAGAACAACATGCTCTGAAGTGAGTTTTGCTAATCTCTTCAAAAACTGTTATGTTCCAACAATTCTTGATTAGGCACTCACACTATCATCTACTGTTCCCTGAATCTGCAGGTATGTTTATGTCTGGCATGCGATAACCGGATACTGGGGCGGTGTCAGGCCGGGTGTTGCTGAAATGGAACACTATGAATCCAAGTTGGCTTATCCCATTTCATCTCTAGGGGTTCAGTCAAATGAACCTTGTGATGCTTTGAACAGCATTACCAAGAATGGGCTTGGCCTTGTGAACCCTGAGAAAGTTTTTAACTTCTATAATGAATTGCATTCATACCTTGCTTCTGCTGGTATCGATGGTGTCAAGGTTGATGTTCAGAACATCCTTGAAACTCTTGGGGCAGGCCATGGTGGAAGAGTGAAACTTGCAAGGAAGTACCATCAGGCATTAGAAGCATCAATTTCTCGCAATTTTCCTGATAATGGAATCATTTCTTGTATGAGTCACAACACAGATGGTTTGTACAGGTATCTATTTTTTTCTCATCATATCTTGTTTTTTAGCTTGGTGACTATAAATGTAGATGACCATTTAGTAATAATGTGACTGCCTCATAATCAAAACAATCATTAAAAACTTTATATGACAAAAGTTAATTGATTTTCAATTAATTGGTTTAGTGCGAAGAGATCAGCTGTTATTAGAGCATCAGATGATTTTTGGCCCAGAGATCCAGCATCACACACCATTCATATTGCATCAGTGGCTTATAACACCGTTTTCCTCGGGGAGTTCATGCAGCCCGACTGGGACATGTTTCATGTAAGCTCATGAAGCCATTTCATTTTCTGTTTAAATCTCTCTTTTTTATTCCTATACTGTCAGATTATTGGATGCTAACTTCGAAGTTATATGTCAGAGCTTACACCCGATGGCTGAATACCATGGAGCAGCTCGCGCTGTGGGAGGCTGTGCTATATATGTCAGGTGTGGTTAACGTTCATCACATGTTGGTGGATGAAAAAATTCGATTGAACATTTGGTTTTCTCATGTTGTTAGTGAAATATTACATGCAGTGACAAACCTGGGCAGCATGATTTTAATCTACTGAAGAAGCTTGTACTTCCTGATGGTTCCATATTGCGGGCCAAACTCCCAGGAAGACCAACAAGGGATTGCTTGTTTTCTGATCCTGCTAGAGATGGAAAAAGGTTCGATAAGTAATTTTTTGTGGACTATGGATTTTGAAACTGTTCATTTGCTATTCCTGCATCAATGTTTTACCTTGTCTACTTGTGATAATCTTTATTACAGCCTTCTAAAGATTTGGAATCTGAACGATTTCAATGGGGTCGTGGGGGTGTTCAACTGCCAAGGTGCTGGGTGGTGTAGAGTTGGAAAGATGAACCTCATCCACGATGAACAACCTGGCACAACCACTTCAGTTATCCAAGCTAAAGATGTTGATTATTTGCCCAAGGTTGCTGATGTCGGATGGAACGGGGATGCAATGCTGTACGCCCATCTTCGTGGTATGTTTGACAATCCTAAAACTTGTGAATAATCCTTGATCTTGTTTATCAATCTAACAATTGATAAATGCCCAAATGATTGAAAAGCTGTCCAATATTTTTTGCTCCAGAATGCTTAAGTTACTACTAAAGAAACTCCAAATTCGTTCAATTTATTCTTTGTTATGACGACTGTAGGAGATGTGGTTTATCTTCCAAAGAATGCATCTCTGCCACTTACACTGAAGGCACGAGAATATGAAGTCTTTACAGTGGCACCTGTCAAAGAATTGTCCCATGGGATCAAATTTGCTCCCATAGGTCTCATCAAGATGTTCAACTCAGGAGGAGCAATTAAGGAATTACAATATGAATCAGATGGAAGCCCAACTGTTGGCCTGAAAATACGCGGGTGCGGCGTATTTGGGGCCTATTCATCAGTTGTACCGAAAAGAATAAGAGTTGATGAAGAGGAAATGGAATTCAGATATGAGGAAGCCTCGGGATTCATCACCATTGCTCTGCGAGTTCCAGAGAAAGAATTATACCTTTGGCACATGACAATTGAACTATAAGAGATTTCAACATTCTTCCCCTCCCCATTGGAGGGGCTCTACTATTTCTGTATTGAGTACCTCTTTCTATGGAGGCCTGAAAGAGAACTTCTCTAGATTTTTAGGATGAATTCATGACATTGCAGTTATCTTGTAATGCATAAAACTGCGTACGACTAGGAAGAGGATGAACCAGACAGCTCCCATTTGTAACAAAAATTTCTGTGTTTCATGATGGGAAGGACATAAACTGGGAGTGTTGTTTTAGATGTTGTATTGTATCCTTTCAGATCATAATGCAACTAAATAAAGACAAGATGATCAGTTGATGAGTTTCATTTGGCTATCAGTTCTCTCACCTTGAACTGCAATGTCAGTTCAAAATCTAATCAAAGCATTCTTGAATACTCAATTTTAAATAGTTAATTAATTCTGACAAAAAAAAATAGTTAATTAATTGAAAAAGATTGGCTATGGAATTGCGAAAAATAACTTGTGTGTATATAAGAGGCTGTGTGTTTCTAACCTTTTCCTAGAGTAAAAAAAGAAGAGAGATACTATGCCATTAGTAATGACATTGATGGGATATTTTTGAGAATCAATAGGAGGATGACACGTGTCTTGGCACGAGAAATGTGAGAATCCAGTGGACTGACACGTGTCATCGGCGTTCATTTTTTCGTAATGCTTAGATTGAGACACGTGTCCTCGACACTAAAGGTCCCTTGGCTCCATCTGCAAGTGACATGTGTCTTCGGCGTCCATCCCCATCAGAGTGTTTAGATTATGACACTTGTCCTCGACATTGGAGGTCCCTTGGCTCTGTATGCGAGTGACATGTGTCTTAGGCGTGACTAACGCCCCCGAGGTCCATTTCCAAACATGTCATCTCAGCTCCAAGACCCCGAGGCATGGGTGTGCAGATTGACGGGTATCATTACTTGGAGTTAAGATTGGTCGATAATTATTGATTTGCCTTCCCAAAGCAGTCAAAAATGACAGAAAGGACAAACCAACAACTAATGACAATGTTACACGAGACACAGAACATAGAATTAAGGGTCAATAAACGAAGATGCCTTTACTCGTGTACAACCATTACAAGGAGGTATTAAATAATCCCTTAAATGGATGTGCTCGTAGAGTCCCAACAGAAGAGCATTAAGCGCTCGAGAGCTCGAGCATTTAATGATTAAGATTTTTCCACGCAAAATGGAAGACACTCTGCCCAAGGATTGAACATCTTCTGTTGCCTTCCAAATGGACCAATGGGAGACTTCCTCTTCAAAGTGTACACTTATGCGTAATGATTACCTCAATGGAAGTAAAAGTAGCTCTAAAAAACTCAAAGCAAAGGTACACAAAATTGTATTCAAGCAATAAAACAATGTTTTACCTTCCCCTCTCACATACTAACTTGGTCAGAGGGGTCATGCCGAAAAATACTTCAACACCCTTCTAACCTTCTTTTTTAGGTGGCAGAGTCCATCTTGACACGTTGAAATCACGCGGATTACTAAAAAAATAATTTATCACTACTTCTTACACCATTTCTCACCTCCGTTTTTAATGGGGTCGTCGACTTTTCAAGTAATCTCAAGTTTACTAAATGAGAGATTTGTCTATTATTTTATTGTGTGAAAATCACCGCGCACAGGCATGATTCGAGATTGTGTGGGAACAACTCAGCTGAATCTATTTTGCTCAAATGTGCAGAACAAACTTTATATATATATATAAACACATACAAGGAGATGTATGTATATTTTGAACATATTTTATTCAAGGGAAATTTGGAGGCCGGTCCTCCTACATGGACTTGTTTGGACTTAAGTTCGTCAAGGAAACTTATTTGTTATGAAGTCCATTTTTTGTCAATTTTACCATGTTATCCCTTCCCTTTAGAAGTAAAATAAAACTAAAAATTAAAAACTCCTAAATTTTAGGAATTTGACAAACATTAAAGTATTTTATCTCTCATATCTATCTATATCCTTATATAGTTTAAGAGTTTGACTAACTTTAAAAATTTTCCGTTCTCTTATCTATCTATATCCATATATAAGTTAGGTATATAGATATAGTAACATTAAAAATAAAACATAGTAACATTCAAATACAAAAAAAAAATCATTTGGACACAAAAAATTAATACATTTACACACAAAAAAAATAGTAACATGAATTTGAATATATAAGCTAGGTGTATATATATATATATATACACACACACATACATACCACTTTCCTCATCATAACACTGTCTCCATCGCACCATCGTCACCTCCTAAGCAATGTCAACCACCACGTTATCATCACCTCCACAACAACGTTCACCACCATCACCACCACACAAGAGTCCATTCAAGTTCCACTCTTTTATATATATATATATATATATATATAGAGAGAGAGAGAGAGAGAGCTTTTGAATTTGAATTTTAAATTTATGATGGAGATTTTATTGACATATTTAATTGACATTGAATTAAGGGATAATAATTTTTAAAATAGGAAATTAATTTAACTTTCTTTCAAGGAAGGGCATTTTTGAGATAAAAAAAAAGTGAACTTAAACCATTGCATATAATTTTAAACATGGACTTAGTTCCTTATAAATTTTCTTACAAGACTTCTCTCCAAATAAGTACATCTAGGAGGACTCACTTCCAATTTTCACTTTATTCAATAGATGTAGGGAACGGTGGCAAAATGTAGATGGATTATCGAGCTCAAGATCAGGCCCATATTTCAGGAGTTTTAAAGGTAGATGGGCCAGGCACCTTGATGGGCTGTATTTGGCCCAAATATTCAGATGCTAAAATTAGATGGGCCACAGTTTAGGCCCATGTGGTTTGCACTTAATGTGGTTGATGGTTTTACAAGTGCACGCGGCTCCGATGAGTGAACCGGCCGGTTCGTTCTTAAACCCTCACCTGAGAAAAACTCAGACGTCTACCCAAGAGGCTAAAACCTGTGAAATATTGAGAGAGAGAGAGAGAGAGAGATAGGGCACCATGGCTGGGGGCAGAATTATTTCGCTTCTGAGGAGGAACAAAGCCCTCAATCACATATCACAATCGACCCTGAAGAGATCATCGTCATCTAGGGTTTTGAATGACGAAGCTTCATCGCTAAACCCTTGTTACAGACTCTTTTCTTCTTCTTCTTTTTCTAAAGATCAATTGGTTCCATTCCGCAGCATTGGTTCATTAACGGCGAGAAACTCTGTCATTTCTGGATTTAGGTCTTTTGTCCATAATCAAAAGGTTCTAATTCACTTATCTTTTTTCTTCTTAGTTCGTTTTACGACAATCTTTGTTTTTCTCAGATATTCAGAAATTTGATTTCCAATGTGTGTAGATATAACGTAAAACTTGTTTTTTGGTGTCTTGTTTGTTTGAATGTCGGGGCTCATCGTGTGCATTTTGTTAATTTTATAGTCAATGAAAGTGTTCAGATCTAACATGGTTCATTTGAGTTGTAAATAGGAGCATATAGGGGTTGGTGAGAGACCCCTAGACCATGAGCTCCCCTCAAATCCCAGTTGTATGACAATATAGATTCTGTAGGCTTATGCTTATTGGAAAAATTAAAGTGCTGCATTCCGTTTTGTATATAATCAATTTGTGACTAATTTGTTGTAGTAAACTTCTATCGAAATGGTGTGAATTGCTGCTGAGTTTTTGGCATGACCAACTCTTCCTGTACAAGCTTGTCTGACTGCATATATTAGCGGGTTGAAATTTCACCAATAGTGGATGCTTACTTGTTAGTTTGAGGAAATGTGCTTCATCATGGAGCTGGGCCTGATATTCCTTCTCAGACCTAGGCCTTCAGAGGATTGGGATCGTTAATTTTGTTTATCAAATATAAGCTAATAGCAGTTTGCAGTCATTATTTCTGTCTTCCAGTGTGCTGTAAGTACTCTTGTTAGTGGGTGGCTTTTTAGGGATTTTATGATCATGCCATAATGTTGAGCACAAGATGTCTATTCTGTTTTCAGGGGTTTTATACAAAATATCTGAGGAATATGTCCACCACAGTATCTGCGTGTACACAAGAAAAGGAGGGATTGAAGCTTCTAGTGACTGCAGGGCCTCGTGCTCAAAAAATGGTTGGTATATGGCTTTTCACATCTGCTGCATGGGTGTTTAGTATGGTGGTACTTGGTGGTGTCACTCGGTTGACCCGATCTGGTCTTTCAATGACTGATTGGAAATTCACTGGTAGCCTTCCTCCTCTATCAGATGAAGACTGGTTGATTGAGTTTGAGAAATACAAACAATCCCCTGAGTACAAGCGGTTAGTATGAGCACCAGTTCGTGTGCAATGTAATTTAATATGTGTTAGTCAAACTTTTGTACCTTCATTTCTTTGGAGAACTTCCATGCTCTTAATTTTTTTGTCACAAATTAGAAACACAATCCTGGAATTTGTTTTCTTGCGTAGAACAATATTGCAGTGCTCCTGCTCCTGCTCCTGCTCCTGCTCCTGCAACGGATTTGCTATGCCATTTTCATTTGGGAGTAGGAGTTTTATCAAATCAATTGGTTGTCTTACTTAATTTTTAACCTCTTGCAGTATAAACAAAGGGATGAACATTGATGATTTCAAGTTCATATACTGGATGGAGTATGCACATCGTATGTGGGGAAGGGCACTGGGAATCATGTTTGCGCTGCCATTTTCGTACTTTCTTCGTAAGGGATATATTACCCCACGACTTGGTCTTAGACTCTCTGCATTCTTTGCTCTTGGTGCTGGGCAGGGATTAATTGGTTGGTGGATGGTAAAAAGTGGTTTAGAGGTATTTTCATATTTTCTGATATCAAAGTATATTATTAGATGCAAAGCTCCTTGTAATGGTTTAACTTCTTTTCTGCACAGGAACCTCCATCTGAGTATGCTCAACCAAGAGTAAGCCCTTACCGTCTTGCAGCTCACCTTACTTCAGCATTCGCTATTTACTGTGGGCTCTTTTGGACTGCTCTTTCTGTTGTTATGCCTGAACCTCCTGCTGAATCAGTAGCTTGGGTTCATGGGGCGGCAAAGGTTAAGAGACTTGCCCTTCCTGTAGGCATACTTGTCGGCATCACTGCTGTCTCAGGAGCATTTGTTGCGGGAAATGATGCGGTGTGTAACTAATGTTTTCTTTGTCATACAATCTTTTAAATTTTCTGGGCGGTAATAGTAGTGGTTGTTCCCTGAAAGCAAATTCTGATGTAAATTCTGATGTTTCCTTGCCAGGGTCATGCATTTAATACTTTTCCAAAGATGGGTGATACATGGATTCCAGATGATATTTTTAGCATGAAGCCGATTATGCGAAACTTCTTTGAAAATACGTCAACTGTGCAGGTAATGTCCTAATTATTCATCCTGCACATCTCTTTTAAGTAGACCGTATCTCTTACCACTCAGGTTGATTTGGCAGACATGAAATTGAAAATTTAACTTACAATTGAATGATCAAAAGAATGAAAATTTAACCGATGAGGGAAATTAGACAATGCCTTCTTTTTTTTTGTAATTGATTTCATGTCCTTTTCCCTTATTTTTTGGTATCATATAATACGTGTTACGTAGTGCGTGATATGCCATACGTATCATATGATACATAATGGTACACTAGCAAAACAATACATATTGCTTAAGTGTATTGCTCCATACAGGTAACAATATAGGCGAAGCGTTTTGCTGGGTATTTCATGTGTAGGGAATCCCACGTCATATAGAAAAAGAAGTAAGAGTATCTTAATATGTTATGGATGGGTTCACTATCCATAGGCTAAAACATTTAGGTGGGAATGAGTTTCAGACTTGTATATTGGGCCATATATCACTGGGATCCCCATCTCCCAACACGTTTCGTGTCGCACGAAACGTTCGATACACACATCTGCTAGTTATGCAGCAATCTGTTCTTTGTTGGTAACAAATCTAATAACTGCAGGTGTTTGTTGATTAAAGACAAAACAACAGCTTAAGGGTGCGTTTGGTAACGTTTTCGTTTTTATGTTTTTTTTATGAAAAAAACAGAACAAAATTTTATTTTTTTGTGATAAAAATTAAAAATATAAAACATATTTGATAGTTATTTATGTTTCAAAAATTGTGAAAACAAAAATAAAAAACTTATTTAGTATTATACCAAAAATTCAACATCCAACACCACCAACAACCACCCAAGCCACCCACCACCAACAAATTCACAACTTCTTTCCAATACCCAGCCACCACCAACAATTAACAGCCACTACCAGCAACCCCACCTGAAACCCACCCCCCACCAC
>CM042187.1:44954861-44969756 GCA_023539305.1 Ilex asprella
TATATTAATTAATATGAATTTAAATGAGTTAGGTAATATGATTCATTTTAATTAAGTGGGTTAGTATGGTTTACAAATGAGTACCCATTGGGTAGAGTATTTATTTTTTTATTAAATAACACAAGTAATAAAAATAAATAAATATATTAATATACCAAAAAATACACACACTATTACACTAAAAAATACACACATATAATAATACACCTAAACATACACATACTAGTACACTAAAAACACACACACACTAGTACACCATGAATGACCCACGGGTCGGGCCACGACTCATGTGCCGACCCATGGGCCATGGGTCGACCCATGACCCATGGGTAGACTCATGGACCACCCATTATGTGTGTATTTTTTTATTAAATGTGTTTTAATTTTTATTTTAGTATATGTGTGTATATTTTTGGTGTATTAGTGTGTATTTTAGTGTATTAGTGTGTATATTTTTAATGTATTTTGGTATATTAGTGTGTGTGTATAATTGTATTTTAAAGCATTACTAATGTGTGTGTGTGTGTGTGTGTGTTTTGGTGTACTAATATATCTATTAAGAATTTTAATTATTTTATGGGTTAATTGGTTTAACCCAACCCATTATAAACCCAACTCATTATAGTCCATTTACTAGGTGAGTGAAAAATTGGATTGGATTGATTTGAGCTCAATCCAATTTAACCCAACCCATAACCAACCCAACCCACCCATTTGCCACCCGTAGCGCTAATCAAACTTAATGTCAACTTGATTGGCAATATATAGACTACAAAACCCATAAATTAATATTGCATGATTAAGTGTATTGTAGATTGAATTAGATAAAACAAAAGAAAAACAAGAAGAATGACATAAATGTTTATATTTT
Source organism: Ilex asprella (assembly GCA_023539305.1). Classification (NCBI taxonomy): domain Eukaryota; kingdom Viridiplantae; phylum Streptophyta; class Magnoliopsida; order Aquifoliales; family Aquifoliaceae; genus Ilex; species Ilex asprella. The sequence continues at coordinate 44,955,733 of CM042187.1, forward strand.
TAAAGAATTATAACGATAGTTTTACCTTTTCTACATTTAAATTTTGGACGAGAAACACAATCGGCTCGTGCCAACTCGTAAATTAGATGTATGAATCACAATTGTCAGCCATTTGAAAGAAATTAATAATGGCAGTGGTTAAAGTGCTATTACACAAATTTATGATAAAAAAAAGTGGATTATGTTTTCTATTTGTTTTAAATGAAAATCAGACCGTTACGATGGCCAACAAAAACAAAATATGACCGTTGCGTACATCAGGAGTTAGACAAACGCTTTAAATATCTGAAACACCCTCTACCTTCGGACACCAAATCAAAGAAATCATTCAAGCCTTGTCTTGCAAATCTTCAAACCCTCATTCTCTCTCTAATTCCTCTGTTTCACAGATATCACCAATTCTCTCTTTTTTTTTCACAAATCGACATAGATTTAGATTTATTTTTCTTGTTTTGTGAGTTTTGTTTAGTTTCTTTCAAATCAATGGCAGAATCGAAAGAAGCTCATATCGTCGAAATCCCAGTCGATGAAGAGCATCAACAGAAACTAATCTCTGCCATGACCACAATCTCTGCAATACAACACCACCCACTAATGGAAATCTCAGAAAGTCCCGGCCACCTCTTGCTTCTCAAGCTTTGGCAAAGGGAAGAAACCCTTTTTGGCCGTAGAATCGCCATAAAAGAAACAAGAATGGACACCATTAGAAGAGAAATATTCCAATTATGTTGTTTCTTCTTTATCTTTCATGGGTTTTTCTTAACTGTCTTATTTACTTCGTACTCTGAAGATCATCATCATAATGTATGCCACAAGTGGTGGGTTCCATCGATTCTATCGGTGTTAACTTCGCTTGTTATTATCTTCATGGTTCAGATGAAACTTTGCAGGTACTGGAAGGTGTCTAGACAGTTGCAGAGAGAGAGGACCGATAATCGGACCCTCACGAGGTGCATTCAGGAGTTGAGGATGAAAGGCTCTAGTTTTGATCTGTCTAAAGAACCCCAGAATACTAAAAGATTGAAGAGCTCTAGCGTTGAGATCAAATGGAAACCTCTCACTTGGTTTTCTCAGTATATGATTACTGTTTGTCTTGTTTGTTTTACAGGTTTGATCTTCCCTGCTTGCAGATTCATCCTTTGTGCTTAGTGGTGATTTCTATTTTGGACTCGAACATTGGAAAATTTGATAAAGGTGCCTACAATATCCATCAATATCAAGGTAAAAAAGTCTTCTTTTGCCATTGTAAAACGAATCGATTTTGTAAAAGCATGGTTTTGGAACCATCTTTAATGCTTTTTTTTTTTTTTTTTGGCCAGGCACTATTACAGGGAGGAGGTTAACAATGGCCACCTCCCCGCCCTTTTTTGAGATTAGTACTTGTCTCGTTATGGGGATGAAGCATCTTGGTCCGATCATTGCTCAGATTTACGTTGAGCCAAAGCTGATTGATTATGCATACGAGGAACGGGTCGAATCAACTATTTCTTCTGCATTCCGATGATGTTGATGCTGAGAAATCTTATGATAATTTGTTCACATTGGCTTTTACCGAAAAGGGAGGATTGCAGCAGAAAGATTTTTTGTCACTCTAGTGTGCAATTGATTCTTCAACTGAAATGGTTGGTCGATTTTGAGTGTTTCCCACCAAACCAAAGTTACACAGCTTGTGTACCAAACATTTCCATCGTTTTATCTTAATTCTTTTTCACTTTCATTGTATAAGCAAAGGGAAATGAGGGTATTGAAATTTCACTCTTCGACTTTGGAGGAAACTCCAGTTTGAAATGATTCAATTGATAATTTTTTTTTTTGGCATGTTCTCTACCCTCTAGAAAAGCAACATAGGAATTGTTATAAATCTCATGGCATGTTACTCTTTTGAAAATCGATTTGTAAGGAAAGAGCATTTAAAAGTTCATATATACACTATTTAATTTTATAATTAGTTGATGTAGGATCGTAAGAGTAATATGCTATAAAACCAGCATTATCAGTTACCTTGGACAGCATATGGTATACCAACATTTCTAGTATCGAAAACATTATTCTAATTTGACACCATTCTTCTGCGCCTCTAATGTTTGATTCATACCCCATCATTTGCTGTGTAAAAGAGATAATTAAAACAAGTTTTAGTAGAAGCCAAATATTAATAGATACAATAAGCCTGGATGGACACTTTAACACTTTACGATTTATATTACGATTTATATATTCTTAGTTACAAAAACATAACAACCGTCCAGATCGTTTAGATCTGACAATTTATATTACGATTTAATCTTTTAACTACGATAATTTATTTAATTTTTAACTTTTAATTACGACTCATAATTTTTAATTTTTAATTTTTTAAAAAAACGTGTTTTATATAATAGAGCACGACTAATTTCTGAGTCTATCAGATTTCAAACCAAATCCATATTTCAAACTATTCAAAGCGTACAATTTGTGAATATTCAAATTGGGCTTGGACAACGATTCACATTTGAATGTTGCTAAATTTTTGGGATCCAACAAATATGAGTGAACTAGGATTTAAATGAGCCAAATTTTTATGGATTAATTATAAGATAACCCTACAACTTTGGATTGTTTGTCCTTCATCCTTTTAGGTTTTAATTTTAACAAACACTCTCCTTTAAGTTTGAATATTTTGTAATTAACTATACATTTAATTTTAGACCATAAAAACTAAAGCAACTTAGACCTAAGAAATTTAGCCCAAACAGGGTATCGAACGTTCAATGCACCTTCAAACGGCATGTCGATTACCTTTTGATTCAGATCATCAGATCTATTTTTCTACGCACCGTAACTCTCATAAACTCAAATTTTTTGCACTGCTTGGTTGAATTTATATTCCGACTTATTATAGTCCAAGTAAAAGATGATGGGTATCCTAAATGTGTGCGATAGCACTCCTTATTCTTATGTGATCTCTATTTTGTTGAAAATCCTCAACTACCTCTAAAAAGAATGTTTAGGTGAAGTCAAAGGTGTGTTAGTGTTGGGTGGAGGTGGAGGTGAAAGCAAACATGGTGTCGTGTAGTGGATTCGACTGAACAAGTATATTTTTTTTCTTGTAGTTTTTCCATTTTCTTATTTCTTAGAGAGATAATGTATAAGATGAGTGTAATGGTACTTTCACGTTCCAACTACTTTTATCATTCAATTTAGTCTCCTTAAAACTTGAAGGGATAAATTGTAACATTTAAAACCATAGAGAATTAATTAAAATAAGAGGCATAAAAGAAATAAATTATAATTAATCCAACTTTTATTCCAAATAATTTTAGAGGTCAGAAATTTAAACAACACCAAAAAGTCGAATTGAAATCAAGTTCAAGTTAAACTCAGTGTTGATTCCGACATGTGACGCCATTTGAATCCCATTCCTATTCACATATTTGGAATAAAAAAAAAAAGAATATGTACTTAATTATTTATTTAATAAGCTCTATCAACTTCCAAATTATGGGGGAGGAGAGTGACATTGTTAGGTGTTGTTTTCTAATGAATTTCTAAAAATAACATTCCAACTACCAATTGATTACGCAGCAAATGCGTACTCAATTCCTTATTATACTTTTTTTGTATTGAGTTCAAATCTAATGACGTGTATATAGGTTTAAATAAGTTGAGTGAGCTACCCTCCTTTTTCAATTGACAGCTGACAGCCATTACCCAGAGAATAAGCCCCAATAATAATGACTCCCCTTTAGCACCTCCAGTCTACTTGCATGCCTACCACATCCACACAAATGGAAGATGGTCTTCACTGTTCAGTCACCAAATTCTATAAAGAATAATTTTTGTGTATCAAATTCGTTGAATCAGTAAATTTTTTACGAGTATTTTTATTACTATTATGATATTTAAAAAAATAATAAAAATAATTATCACAATTATAATAAAAAATACTCACAATAATAATAAAAATACTCACAACACCCATTTATAAAATAAAATAAAATTCAACAACCAATCATAATTGAACCGAGATCGAAAATTCAGAAATTAATAGGTGAGTTATACTTCGTACCTTTAAAGATTAAATTTCTCATATTTGACTCTGAATATATCAAAAATGTTATAATGTGATCTTTCTATTAACTTTTGATTAATTTTTTTTACCAGTATCAATGAGTTGGTTTTAATTATTAACTTGTTAAAAATAATACTACATGTTACATGACATTCATTACTACATAATATTATGTATTAAAAGACAATAGTGAGTTTGATCGAGATTAATTAAATCTTTGGGGTGCACAACACAAAAAATTCGAAATTAAACAAAAACTTAATTTGAAAAATACTATTGGACTTAATTTATTGGCCTAATTCATTAAAACATTTAGATTGACTGTGGGCTCCATTAAACATTAGAATTTGACATTAATCCAATAGTTCTAATAAAATTATATCATTAAACTAATAAATTATGTTAAATTTTTAGATCTAAATAATATTTTTTATTTTTATTTTAAGCATCGGAATGTGACATACATAAATACCCCCACCTGTCGAATGCGCTGGTGTGAGTACCGTCCCGTGACTTGGACAATAAATACAGGAGCTTTCATTTGCCTATATACCACCGACGGTAGGTCGGTACGTAATCAATCTAGAGAGAGAGAGAGGGACAGACTGTGCATCCTCGTTGGTTTGTCTGTCGTTGAGTCAATCTGGCCGGGATCTGACGCCGCTATCGCCGGAAAAATGTCTTCCGGCAGGTACATGGCGTACTCACCCTCTCCATCCGCTCCTCACTCTCCTCATATCGGCGGTCTGCGCTCCACCTCTTCTGCCATCATGGAGCAAGAAAAGTATGCTATTTCCTTCTAAATATCCTTTTTTCTTCTTTTTCTAGATGAAAATCACATCCAGATCTTGCTCAATTCAGTATATTTTATTGGTAATTGATTGGTGTGATAACAAGGTCGTGGAAGTAAATTTGTCAATTTGCTCTGAGTTGATCGTCTTTTGCTTGCTGTCTCAATTGTATAGCTTGATCTCAGTGATTGTCTCTTTTGTATATAAAATAAGTTTCGATGCTTGTACTTCTGTGCTTAAATAGATCTATCTGATTTTAAGTTTGAATGTGCTTCTATTTCACGTGGTGTAGTTGAGATCAGTTTGGTTTTCAGTGGTGCGTGTAGCAGAATGATAGAGGTCTAAGTTGGTTGGTGATTATGTTGTTTTTATTTAACTATTGTGATTCACTGTAATTGGTTTAAATATATGTTGTGTTGTAATCATTCCTGCTTTGGTATCACATTTGGAAGTTATTTCCAGAGAACTTAAGTAATTGGATCAGGTACATTGAATGGAAGTGGAAGCAAGCAATTTTTATAGGGCAATATATTCACTTTCAATTATTGTCGTGGGTTTTTGGTTTTGTGAATATAATAATTTTTTGTTGTCTTTTGTGTGGAATTTGTGTATGCTGTTAAGACCCAAAACAGGCCTTTATAGAATAAGGTTCCTTTTATGATTCAAGATGGGTCTATATTTCCGAAGTAACACTGCTTCAAAATCATACCGTCATTTGTGATGGTCGTACCATCACCTCAGTGGAAAATTGAGCATCCTATGTCCTGTAACCTTGTGGATGGTGTTCCTTGTACATGTCATCAACTCACATGTGCAGTCCCTATGAAATAAAAGCAGGTGTGAGCATGAATATCTTAAGTGGGTTACTTCAAATTCTATTATTATTCATAGCTGTTATTCAATTATTTATGGTGGTTGTTGGATTTACTGATGCTAATTGTCTTATGGAACTGTTCATCTGCAGTCTGCGGAATATATTTGACTTCACAGGGTTTCAACCCTGAATGGCAAATTTTCAATCCATTTTTCTTCTTGCATAAAAAAAACTGTTGGAGTATTTTCCTTGTGCACCGAGAAGAAGGGATATGAACCATCACAAACTTGTTCTTGTTTAGGTGCTCGCATGTTGACCTCGTGGACTCTAATTAGTTCAATTGTTTGTTGATAGGTATCTCTCAGAGTTATTGGCAGAGCGTCACAAACTTAGTCCATTCATGCCTGTGCTTCCACATAGCTATCGGTTGCTGAATCAGGGTGAGTTCGAAAACATTAAATGTCATTTCTGTATTGTTTGCCATATTAAGAATGGAAACATGAAACATCAAATGACAATAAATAAAAAGCAAATGATTTCCCCTACCACCTTAAAGAGGAGACAACTAGAAAACAACCAAGTTTACATATGTACTCCTGAGGATCAAAACATTTCGGATTCCATGTTAGAGACATGTAAAGAACAAGAAGAATTTTCCTCCCTTCTTCCCTGGTGTCAAGTTATGATGCATTGATCTTCAAGAATTAAAAGGGAAAAGTTTAGTTTTTGGCTTTATTTTTAAGCCATTCTCTTTAAATTTGTAGCTGTAGGTGTAGCATCTTCTGATCCACTTTCTTTCTGCATTGGATGTCTCACAATGTGAACTTTCTTGACTGGATGTTGGGTTATTGTGAGTTGAAAATATCTGTTAATGCCTCACCACTTTCTGCAGCTTGTTCAAACAGGTGTAGAATAATGATATTATTCGGAAAAGTGGAACTAGTTATGTACTTTTGCAGTAGCACGTGGTTGTGGATTTTTATGATTAGTGCATATTACAGACTTCTCTTTCTCTCTCTCTCTCTCTCTCTCTTCTTTATATTCTATTACAAGTCCTGTTCAGACTTCAGACTGACCCACTGGAAATCCTCATCTCATTCAAATATAGTACATGAGCAGTCTCGTGATTCAGCTTCATAATATCATGCTATAGACAATAACATAGAGGAAGCATTGATTTTTAACTAACTCAGTAAACAATCGTGTTGTCTGTCCATATTTTGGTGACTGCTAACTAGTTTCTTAACAACTGCTAACCGGTACGTCTTATTCTTGAAAATTGACCTTTTTGGAGCAGAAATATTGCGTGTAACCACACTGTTGGGGAATGCATCAGTTTTAGATCAAAGTGGGCTTGAACATGCTAGCCCCATAGCTTCAGGAGGAATATTTTCAAATGGAGGAGCCAATGTGAACAGATGGGCATCACCGTTTCAATCAGAAGTACGGATACTAACCATTAACATAACCTTTTGCTTAATCTAATTCTTTACTGCTTTTCGGAAGCATTCCTGACACAATCTTTCTACTTGTCATGCTAACTTTATACGTGTGAGTACTTTAATTTGAAGTGTTTCTTCCATGACAGGTAGTTTGAAGCTAACAACATCAAGATTTAATAGATAACGAGAACCCCGACTCGAGTTACTTATAGCTGGATAGATTCCCATTAGGTCGCGATTCCGTTACATGATGCCTATATTATAACTACGTCCTGATAGGAAGTGCAGTACCTGGTATAATGGAAGAACTAGAATGTTAGGTGTCCAATGCGGACTTGTCCAATGTTTAGGTGGTGGAGACTGCTGGAAGCTTGTTCTTCTTGTTTATTCATTCCAACTCTAACTAAATTTATTGAGTCTGGTTTCCATTCGCTGTAGGAGTCTAGTTGTGAAAATCCCAGTTTATTGGTTTAGGGTTCTAACAATCACCTTAACTTATTACCTGATGAAACCTACCAGTTATTGAAATGCCTTGCTTTCTGATTTGACTAGTCTGGTTCCAAATCTCTTGATGCCGAGTAAATTCAAGATCATCTCTGAATATCCTTCATGACAGTGTGTTTGCTGTTTTAATGTCTATTGAGGCGCACCTATTATCTTTATTAGTCTCTTTATATGCGTACAATGAAATTTTTGTGTGGTCTATGTTTTGTTTCCTTGAATTTTTCTGTTAAAGTTTAGGACTTCTCTGCATTATCTGAGTCACAACCAGTGTGGCAGTTTCTGGTGTATCAGAAATTAATTAGAATAGAAAAGACAAGAAAAAGTGAAGAAATATAAAATATGGTGGTGCCTTAATTTCATTGGTTATTTTTAACAATGTTTGAGTTTTATGTTCAGATGTCAGGTTTGATGCAGTCCTCATCTGCGCAAAACTGGCTTGGTTCGCAAGGTAGCTCATCTGGTCTGATTGTGAAGAGAACGATCAGAGTTGATATTCCTGTGGACCAATATCCTAATGTATGAATTGTGTTCCTGTTCTAGTGTGCCTTTTTTGTGCTGTAGTTTTGCTGTATTTGATGTTGAAATTCATGTTGACTTGCCGTTGCAGTTCAATTTTGTTGGGCGCCTCCTTGGTCCCAGAGGGAACTCTCTCAAGCGAGTGGAAGCCAATACTGAGTGCCGTGTTCTAATCAGAGGACAGGGCAGTATCAAGGATCCTGTCAAGGTAAATGATGAAACCGTCTTTCCTATCTTTTTACCTGGATTATTCTTTCTTTCCTTGTACCAAAAAGACTTATCATATTATTTTCACCATTCATAATTTGAAGGAAGAGATGATGCGAGGAAAACCAGGGTATGAGCACCTTAACGAACCCCTCCACGTACTTGTTGAGGGGGAATTGCCAGTTGAGATCATTGATACCCGTCTGATGCAAGCTCGTGAGATACTCGAAGATTTGCTCAAGCCTGTGGTAAATTTTTTTCTTCCCTACCTTGGGACTCTGATAATGAAAACTGCTATGACTTGACCTACTGGGAATAGTAATTTCATTTCACTTATTTTCAGGGAAAGTGATATTCTTATCATTTTTTTCGTAATCCCTTTATCTGTATGCAGGATGAATCTCAAGATTTCTATAAGAAACAGCAGCTACGGGAGCTTGCAATGATCAATGGTACACTCCGTGAGGAAGGTTCACAAATGGCTGGTTCTGTGTCCCCCTTCCACAACAGCCTCGGGATGAAAAGGGCCAAGACTAGGGGGTAATGGGTCCCCTCTCTTTGGTGAACTTTTGGAGCTTATGTGTTGGGTTTATGTGATTAAACAACAGGGGTTGCTGTGCCAGTCAGTGCCTCCAACTGCCATCGGGGCACTGCCACCTTTATGTACCAGTTCTAACTTGTTTCTTTATGATATTATGGGGTGTGTTTATTACTTGAGGAAGGTTTACTGGCAGTAAGTATACTGTAAATAACCATTCAAGTTCTCAGGCTTACTCGTGTTTATCGCTCTGGCAGTTACAGTTAGATCGTTATCCATGATAGCCTGCTCTAGTATTATTTGATTTGTTGCGAGTTTGCGGTTGGAGTTTTGATAGGGTAGGTATTTCAGTGGGAAGTAAATGTGTGATTTGTAACCGATGTGAACTGTGATCCACTGTAATGCTTGTCAATTGGGTTAGTGTGTTTTGTACGACTGAATGTAGAGAAGCTACTTCAGACTTTGTAAGAAATTATTCTTTTTTTTTTCTTGCATGATCTCTTAAACCACTGCCTTTTATTTATTTATTTATTTGCGTTTATTCAGTCAGATTATTCTTTACCCAAACTGTTGTCAAATCTTATCAATGATACTTTGTAACCTGAATGATTAAAGTTATTGAATTGCACATTCGATCAAACAAAACGGTACTAATGTAGTTCACAGCAACAAATCTGATGCGTTCTGCAACAATTTTTTGTGTTGTTATCTTTATATGTATATTTTTATTTATACACGCTCAAGTACTTTTATATTACTCAATTTTAAGTGTTTTACATTAAAAAATCATACTCAAATTTTATAAAAACAGATCACATTGTAACTTTTTTATTTCTTTTGGAGTAAATTTTGAGAATTTAATGTTTCAAAGTGTAAATTATGAATCTAAGAATCTTTCAAGGTGCAAAATGTCATTTGCTAGTTTGGATCCTCTGCTGTTCCACAAAAAGGACATCGTTTTATGTGTAAAACCATGTCATTTTGTTAAATAACACCCCTGCTGTACAGCAGATGACCTGTTCTCGTCATTCATCCAAACTAGATTTCTTAATGTTTAGTTGAAGCCACTTATTCTTAGTCTGCTCTAGCAGTATTATTGGAACAACTGGAAATGATGGGGGAGGACCCCTAATTTTCGGGAGAAGACGTGGTCATTGAACACCAGAGTCTACTTCAGTTTTTAAGGTACCTGCTGGCACCGTTGCCAGAGTCTCTATGTACTCCAAACTTGCTCTAGTGACTCAGGAAATTAATTCTTCTAATTATTATTTTTTTGTTGTTGTTTTTTTTTTTGGGGGGGGCGGTACACCGTCAATGCCAATCCATCCAATTGGTATTTTGTCGGGGATTAAAGCCATCCCACATTCTACTGAATGAACTGTAAAATGCAATCAAAGGAATAACACAGAATAATTATAAAAAAAAAAAAACCATAGATGATCATGTTGCAGGGTTTCAAAAATTAACACAACGGGGTCTCGAGGATATATATACACTACGAACCTGAGGCTCTATGATAGGGACCGGCATGTATGGCTATTATTGGGAAAAACACGAATCAAAGCTTCTCTGAAAAGCATATAGTTGCGAGTCATCCAATTGTTGGTTGAGATGGCTGAAGTTCTTGAACATTTTCATTTAAACATTCTCTTCTCCTTCTTCATCCTCGGTATCGTGAATCCCAAGCCAACCCGTAAAAGCAAAAAGAAACTCCTTGAAGTTCACCATTCCATTTTTATCCCAGTCCATTTCTTCTGCAACAATGGATCAAGTGACCTTATTACTTCTCAATGCATCAACGCACACATGTAAGACATTCAAATGGTGTAGTTGAAGAACTAAGTGAATGCAATTCTAGCAATTGATCAAATGTACAAATATCCCTGGGTTTATCTCAAGTAAATATTTGGTGTAAACCTATGCAGAAAGAAACATAATCAATGCAATGAATCAGACTGATTTTCCTTGATTAGTAATTATGATTCAGGTCACTTGACTTGAAAGGTAGCTAATTCTGATACAAGGACCAGTAGATGCTGGTGCGATTAATGCCAGGCTTAAATCTTTCCCTAGGACTGCCAAGTCAATTCAGAAAATACCAGTGTTTCTGGAATGCCATGATTAATTACAAACATGAGAGAGAGAGAGAGAAAACTGACCAAATCTTTTCATGGCTATCCGCCCAGAAGACCGTTCTCCTCCTGTAGTTTCATTTATTGCTTCAATCATCTCTTTCTTGCTGACATAACCATCCTTGTTCTTGTCCAAGAACACAAATGCGTCAACCAGTGTTTCGAATGTGACCTCGAGATCCGGCATTCCCATCCGAGATTTCTGTCCAGGTCAAGGAATACAATAGGAGGGAAGTGGGAGAAGAAAACCTAAACTTCTTCACTATTATTAGTTGAAATGCTGGTTTGGCATGATGATAACCTTTTTACACTAAATGATGCAAATAAATGATTTTGAGATCATATCAGGAAGACACAAATCCTAGAAGATGTTCACATGGAACTGTAAAACAGATGCAAAGCTTGAAAAGACAGAGTGAGCTCCAACCAAGAGGGAGATACAATATCTTCAATATGACAGGCAACAAATACGAAAACAATAAAGTGAAATACAGAATAGTCCGAAAGGGAAAAAATATAGATGGTGTATCCATCACATATACCCAAGATTCAGTTAAATGATTGCCTTTATCAATCAGGTAAAAAACAATTGAAGCTGACTTAAAGAAATAAATGTGGGACAAAGGCCAATACTTTGGATACAGCATGTAGGGCAGCAGGATCATCCTTAAGAAGATAGACAAGACATAGAAGCACAATGAACTCGTTGAATCCCATTCCCATATCATCATTAATATCACATGCCATGAAGAGATCATTGATTTCCTCATCAGTAAATTTAATCTCCAGCTCAAGGAAGCAATGTTTTAACTCTTGTGGATCTATTGCACCATTTTTATCCTCGTCTGTTAACAAAGTGAATTTTAATATCGTATCAGATACCATAAAAAGGAAGCAAACAAGAAAAAAAAGGAAAGAAAAAGACAATAAAAGAATTTAAAAAGCACTTAAAAACTAGTTGGAAATCAAACCCTTAGGTCCCGTTTGGTAACGTTTTCATTTTTCGTTTTTTGTTTTTACTTTGATTTTTAGAGTAAACAAGAAAAAAAAAACTCGTTTGATAACCGATTTTGTTTTTTTTTGTCACTGTTTTGTAAACAAGGGGCGATTTTCAAAAACAAAAAAAAAAGACGTTTTTGTTTTTCATTTTTTGTCTTTTAAAAACAAAAAATGGAAACGTTATCAAACATGACCTAAATTACCACATATTTTGCAATCAAGAAACCGTAAATAAGTTCAGGTTAGTTGAAAATGGAAACAAGGTTAATACCAAGGATAGAGGAAATTTTAATTGTAAATTCAAGAAACATGATTTCAGATTCAAAATATGCTACACTTTAGAACTGTTTCTAACACATACATACATGGCAAATTTTGGGATGAAAAGATGCACTTAAACTTATTATTGGAACAGTAGAATACTTCCTTTCAACACTCAGCATTTCATTTTAAGGCCATAAGTTCATGAAAATCTACTGCTCGTTATATGCACACCATCACGCTAATTACATGGAAAGTGATTAAGGTACCCACCAAATCGCTCAAATATAGCTTTGCATTTTCTTAAGCTCTCGTCAATTTTTGGGAATTTCAGAATTATCCTGTTAAACGATTTCGTGGAACTTCCTTCAGATTCTCTTCGCTGCATTGCCTCTTTTATTTTGGCATCAAGCTTTGTCTCCGGCATCCAGGCCTTAGGTGATTCGACCTTTTCACCCTTTCCCAATATACCTCCCATTGTCAACCAATGCAATAAAGTGATATAAGATTTAAGTCCTGGCAAAACGATAATGAAAGAATTAAAAAATAACCAACTAATAAGAGCACCCAAAAAAGCATGGGATAAATTGTGAAACATGGCAGATTGATTTTACCCATTATACGGTTTATATGCCTGCAAATCATGTATAAAATTAACTTAAAAACCAAATGCCTAGACAAAATCTTCACGAATAGACAAATAGAGACGGATTGTTGTTAAATCCAATTCTACGGTTTTCTACTAAATAAGATGATGTGACAAACATGCGCGTGCAATCGACTTTTTCCCTTAATTCTATTTCTGAGTGCTTGCTTAGGTTCAGGTTACTGGTATACTGGATCAGTAAGCATTTTGATTTTCACCGATTTGGGAAATTCTGTAAGTTGCATGCGAGTTACTCCCATATTCAAAGACCAAATTAAAACAAACCAAAGTGATAAAATAGTCTACCAAATATAACAAACCATAGTAGTAAATAGCTAAAATGCAGATGCAAGTGCTCAATTATGTATCTACGATTCAAAGACCAAATTACAACAGGCCAGAGTGATTAAATAGTTTTACCAAATATGTAAAAACGATTTGAAATGATACAAACAAAGATCGATACCATTTATCAATCAAAAAGCAAATAATCATAATCAAACACATGCCATTGACATCAGATAGTACCAATTGGTAAATATAATTATAACCATTTAGCACAATAGATCGGTTCTAGCATGGTAGGACCTCGGAAAGTTAAAATTTTCCCCTCTAATGCTCCTGTAGGTTATCATGGATGAAAAGATTTTGCCTCCTATTTCCTTTGTATTTCTAAGTTTCCTCATAAATCATAAAGAAAAAAAGGTTCTCCTTATAGCTAGTCTAAATCTCAAGTAAACGACAAAGTCAAGTACAGTATAGAAACCAAAGATTACATCATCTACATGCATATATACAATTAACGAATCGATTCCACATCCAGAATTTTTCGTAGATGAAAGAAAAATAAATGAAGTTGAGAAGTCTTGGCCTGAACTTGGAACAAAATCGAAGAGACAAACCTGGGTCTTTTCCAGACAAAAATGAGGAAGATCAGAATCACCAAATAGGTTTCAAACCAACCTTTTTTAAGCCTCACAAAAGTGTCAGGAAGCCCAGAAAAAAGCTGAAAGGCAGAGAAAATGGAAACAGATGAAAAATCCCAGGAGGGAGATTCAGCTTTAAACTCCAAAAGGGGATTGCAGAGGATCTAATACGAGAAACACGAGGAAGAAGAAGTGGT
>CM042187.1:44974770-44988112 GCA_023539305.1 Ilex asprella
AAAACTTCAATGAGCAATCTCAAGATCATGATCTTTCCATCACCCATTCATCTCATCATAGTCATGAAAGATAGTGAAAATAAATAATGCCAAACTGTGCAAGTGCAGCAGCTCAAAAAAGTAATTCTTCAGGTGGAACAATCGGCATACAATTTTCTTCTCAAAATTCAAGAATTTAAGGGAACAAATTTGAAAAAAACAATAACATTTTCAATTCTCCTATCCGAAAAGTATCTTATTCATGCCCACAAAAACCCAACACTGGTTATCTTTGACTGTTTAACAAGAATAATCCCCAAGTATTGTCCATCAGCAATGTCATTAATAAATGAGCAATACTATATATCCCAAATGTGCATCCCAAATCAATGGGAACCATTGGATGAGTGGGTCCCATCAACTTTTTTCATTGAGACCCACTCATCCAATAGTTCTCATTGATGCACATTTGAGATATAAATTTGGGATACAAAACATTACTCTTAATAAATATTCTATTTTCTAATTCTTTGGACTGACTAAACTTTAAGGCAATTAATCCAACTAATATCATGAATAGCTCAAAAGATAAACCAATTTCAAGAGAAAATCTTCATGAATTTTAAGATTAATTTGAGCTAAAAAAAAAAGCATGTATATATCTATAGAATAATTCAAGACAGACTTCAATAATTTCATCCTCCGGTCCGACTCATCCATCGGTCACTACCATCTCTACCACGAAAATGACTTCAAGCAAACAAATGTAAATAATTAATGAAAAAAACCAAAAATAAACCTGTCTTCGCCTGAAGAAGGTTCCGGCCGGTAGAAGCGTCAGACCCAAAGATCCCATCTGTGACATTAAACACACATTTTCAGTTATACACGCAGAGAAAACTTGAGAATTGAAAAGAAAAGCATCATATACATATGCATTTATAAACGTATGCGTATCTAAATTCCCCAAAAATCCATATATAAGTGAAGGAATCTACAGACCTGAAATGAAAGCGGAAGAAGCAGATGCAGCATAGAAGCTGGTGAATAGGAAGAGCGAGAAATAGAGAATCATCACATGAGGAGTAGAAAATGAAAAACAGAAATTCCACTCCATAACTTTGATAGTTGAGATCTGTATCTATGGAACTCCCACCTCTTCTCTTTTTCTACAGATCTCTTCCTTCCAACTTCTCGACTATATGCGGGATGTAGAGGGAGATAGAGACATATGATTACAGAGAGAGAGAGAGACAGAGAAGAGAACATGGAGTACAGCCAGCATTTGGAGAAAACAGGATTTCATTATAAACCGTGTCAACCGTTGTCAGAAACCACGTCATGTCAGTAATAAATATCATGAGTCCAACAGAGCATATTAAATTTTTTGAATAATTATGTTAAAAGTTTATAATTTTAGTAAAAAAATTAAATATATTTTTATTTAGTTCTTAAAGTAAATATTATCCAGATTTCAAATAATTTTTTATTATAAATTTACCATGTAATACCTAAATATAAGCAAAAAAGAATAATTTAAATAATTCTTAATCAATTTTTTACCAAAATTTTAGTCAAATAACTGTCAAAATTACAAAGTTTTAATCATGGATTATTCAAATTTTAGTCAACAACTACTCATATTACACATTTTTTTGTTGTTAGCTATTCAAATTTTGGTCAATAATTACTCAAATTATTTTTTATCCATATTTAAATATCAAGTGACATGTTTCTAATAAAAAACAGTAAGCAATCTGGACGTTATTTGTTTGAAGGAACACATCAAAATAAATTCAATATTTCATGAACTAAAATTACGTAATTGAAATATTAGGGACTAAAATGAAACAAACTTTATACTTTTAGGACCTGCAGCGCAATTAACCCTAAATTTTATAAAAAATTAACAATGTAAAACACTCACACACACATCACTTTTTTTCCCCATCTTATTAAGAAAATAAAAATTAAATACATCAGGTATACCATGCAATGTTGACATGATATCATTAACTAATAATAGAACACCAAGTAAATAAAATAAATCTCACTTAAATAGTTATATACTTATATGAAAAAGGGTGAATAGTTATTTGCTCACATTCAGGATTGATTATTAATTTTAGTGGGATCTATTTACTTATTTATTTTGATATTATTGATTGGTAATACCACGACAGTATTTCTACGTGATATCACTATTATAATAAATATTAATTTTTATCTAACTAATTGTATTATATTAGGTTCGTATCATATATAAAACATACATAACTAGAATATACATGAGTTCATATCGTACACTTTATTGGTTGACTTTACCTTTACTTGATTCTTTTGTTAATTATGTCGTGCGAATCAACTTATTTATAAAACGAGTGACTTAAAAAAATTTCAAACGCTCGAATTTTATATTTCATTCGTGTTAAATCAATAAATCGTATTATATTTTGACATCCTTAATTCTAATCTATGGTGACTTTTTCTTGTATTTATATGACCACATCCTCCATTATAAGAATTTATGATAGGATATATTTTTACCCTCAATAATATTTTTCATTTTATATTGTTTCCTTTATTATTAAGTTATTAGTTTTAAATTATCCCACTGAGTATATCTGCTACGAATCTAATAAATAGTTGTCTCCGAACTTTATGATTTTGTTTTGGTTTAAGATGTTGTAAAAGTATTTTAAAAAAGAACAATGTTATATATCTCAAATTTATATCCCCAATATGTAACCCAAATAAATGAGAATCATTAAATGAGTGGGTCTCATCAATTTTTTTTATTGGGACCCACTCATCTAATAGTTCTCATTGATTTATGATGCACATTTAGGATACAAATTTGAGATACAAAACATTACTCTTCAAAAAATATAATATGAGAAATTTAATTATTCATAAACCGAAATAAGATCAACGCCTTAGTTGAGTTGGTCAAATTCATTAATTTTTGGGCAATGGATGTTTGCCTTTTGGTTTTTTTTTTTTTTTTTGTCAAATTATCTAGTATTCGAAAGTCGCTTTGAGTTTTCACTAATTTGGATTTAAGCCGGATAGGACCACAAGGACGGCAAAGCTCTTCCTACCTAGTACAATTGCGTTTCCAAGACTCGAACTCAAAACCTTGGTTAAATTAGAACAGTCCCTTATCAACTGATCTAACGGCCATTGGTGTTGAGCTTATGGTTTTCAAAATGTTACCCGAGGAAAATCTTTCCCCTGGGCGCTGTTCTTTATTATTTATTATAATGGAGGAAGACTGCTATTAGCCAACATGGTCAAGAAAGGTCAGATAGGTGAAACTTGGTAGGCAAATATAAAACATTAGGATTAATTGTATTGGAGGTTTTTAAATATTTTAATTACATAATTTCAATCTTTGAAATATTGAATACTAGTAATTGCCCGTGCCGAAAGGTACGGAATAAAAAAAAAAATTATGATCAATTAAAAGGCATATCAAATAACTTTGCGCTGAGAATATTGAGAAATATATCTTTCATTATACCATGATCCATTATTTAAATATTCAATCACCTAACACTACTACCAATAACATATTGCATATAATTATAACTACACATATGAATCTCATATCAAAATAGTTGGTGTAACAAACAAAATTTCAATTGTTAATATAAACAATCTGTTATTTAAAAAAAAAATCAACAGAATTCCCTTTAAAAACCTGATCCAATACACAATTCATAATCAAACCTATACGTAAATAAAAACTATATTGCATCAATAACTTTTGAAAATCACATATTGTTGTTACCACTACTTATCAAGTGCTACAATATAATGACCCAAATATCTTTTAACACATGGGATGAAATTAGCCCCATTGGCTCATTCATTGTCTACTTCTACAACTCTACATATTTAGTCTGAAAAAAAGTTGAAAATATGAAATATTCTATGTAACTCGAAGAAGAAAAATATAACTCTCAATTGCTTTTCCGAAGACTTTTAACACATGGGATGAAATTAGCCCCATTGGCTCATTTATTGTCTACTTCTACAACTCAAGCATCAAACTTATTGACAGGACAAAGTTCAGAATTAATTCATGATCATAATTCACATAAACCATCCTTAGATTCAAGGAATCTACTAACCCATTCAGAAGTGTAAAGATTGGTGGAAAAGTCAAAGAACTCATCAACATCAAAGTTGAAGTTTGAGTCTTGATCATGACCACCATTAGAGGAGATGTTGTTCTTCTCTTTTTTCACCTCTTCATGAGAGGAGAGCTTACCTAGGTCAGTGGGGTGGCCGAGGAAGGTTGATAGGGAAGAGAGAGGCCGCAAAGGAGGAGACAGAGAGAGAGAAGAAGAAGAGAGACGTTGGGCCCTTGGAGAGTTGTGTCTGACAATTGAGTTGGGCATTGTGCAAAAGGTTTGGGCGGGATAAGTTTTTTCGTGTAGAATGCATTGTCAGCCTTTGGATTAATTTGGAATAATGGAGATGAAATCTAGGCCGTTCTTATGCTTTCCCAAATGAATTAAAATTAAATTAAATTTTAAGTAAAAATGGATTCAAATTGGGTTCTATCTTATTAGTCAAAGCAATAAACTCATTCCAATACAAACTACCACAAGAAATAAAAGATACATGATTAAAAAAAAAACAATTGCAATAGATATTTAGAAACAAATAAAGAGTTATCGAGACAAAATCTAAAACTACTCTTAGGCAGTCGCCAGTGCAGATGCCAAGTAAACACTTCAATATAAAGAGTAGTTTTTCTAGAGCAAAGCTTGTAATGCCTAAACTTCTCCAAAAAGATCGAATTAACATGACAATTTGGTTTCACTTCAAATCCATAATTGTACCAACTTCATCCAAATGCACATAAAATTAAAAAAAAAAACCATAAAAAAGCCAAAAAGAAATACCAAATACCCATTAAACCTAGTAAGTTCTAGTATTGCCTTTTCAATAGCTCAACTTAACTGTACATATCAAACCAAATCAGACCAAACTTCAAAATCACAAAACCAAATATAAATTTCAAAATGTTTTTCGTTAAAAACTCAGATTATACAAAATCAATGCACTTATGCAATATTACCATCACGCAACAAATCACGGTTAAATCTAAACAAACATAAGTTTTACAACTCTAATCATTAATCACCCAAAATCTAAAACTCAGTTCTCCACTTTTGACCATAAAACATACACAGAAGGCAGGCCAGACAGCGTGAATAAAATACAATGGAACCCATAGATTCTGAGAATAAAATGGGGTTAGCTCAACATTCAATCCACTAACACTTATAGATCACTTTGACAAAAGCTTAAGAAACAACCACATGTGAAGTATTAGCAAAAAAATTTGTGAATGTAACTGAATGACGTGTGCATGAAAAGCCATGCTCCTATGTTCATTTAGGCTTTACTTTGCATACTCCAACCTATCCTTACCTACTAAACGTCTTTTTAATTCTACACAAAAGCTATAATTTGTAACCTTAAGTTATGGATTTCAAAACCAAAAAAAGATTCATACGTAGTTGTTAATGGAGTTGAAGCTGTCAAAAACTATCAAATTTATGCCTAATTGTTCCACATATAGTAGAGCCGATCCGAATTGATCTTGTAAAAGACCCGCAAAAAAAAATCGACAACCATCTCAACCCACTGAACCATGGAATAAGCAATGTAAAAAACAAAAAAGTTATCAGCAATTTAATCATATTTTTAATATACTAACCTTTCATGTATATTGCAGATGAAAAACGAAACTTATTTAGAAACACCAGCTGGGCGCCTAAACTGAGCTTGAGCGGTAAAAATGCATTTTAAATTGCAATGGAACCCATAGATTTAAAAATGCAAATTCCTTCCTCCTATAACAAATTTAAAAATGAACCATAGATTCAATAGCGATCAGACCAATTTGACTGAAGTCAGAGAGCGTGAATGTTGATTTGATTACTTACCACAGCTGGCAATTGCCGAAGCCACTAGACAAAACATTTTGGCTTGGCAACTCACCAAACAGTTTATGTGCAGGGCAACATTTTGAGAATGTCATCACCAAAACAGAAAAAAAAAAAAACATATACAAACAGGCACCCAAGATCCCTCTGGACAAAACTTAGAGGCTCAGAGGACTTCCCGAGGTGCTGGATCGCCGGAGAGAGGAGAGAAGTGGGTGAAAATCCTTGGAAAACAACACCCTAAAAAAACACCATGGAAAAATTTCATTGAGGCAAAACAACAAACAATTTGAAATCATGTAATCTATCGCCTTAATAAAGAGAGGGTGTGTGAGAAAGAGAAATAGAGGGTGTATGTGTATGAGTATGTGTGTGTGTGTGTGTGAAAGAGAGAGAGAGAGAAGTAGAGGATGAGGGGTTGGCACAGAAATTGGAGAGCTTGGGGTGGGGGGTTGTCGCCGTGTGTGTGTGTGTGTGTGAGAGAGAGAGAGAGAGAAACAGAGAAGAGGCATACCTGGGATGAGTGTGGCTGTGGCGGTGTCGCATGGGATGGTGGTGTCGCTTGAGATAACGTAACAGAGACACAAAGAGAGAGAGAAGGGAAAGAGGGCTTGAAAGGGAGAGAGGGCTTACCCGTTAACGATGGGGTGGCCGGCGATGGGTGAGTGGGAGTACAAAGGTCGCAAAGACGGAGACACAGAGAGAGAGAGAGGGAGGGGAAGAAGGAGAAAGACATTGGGAAGAAGAAGAAAGACGATGGGAACTGTGCAAAAAGTTTGGGCGGGATAAATTTTGTGTGAGATGCATTGTGAGCCGTTGGATTAAATTGGAATAATGAAGATGAAATCTGACCCATTAAATTAAAAATAGATTAAATCTGAGCCTTCTTGTACTTTTCCAACTTTAGAGTGTTTTTTTTTTTTTGATCAAATTTTAAATATTTAAATGTGGTTCTATCTTATTAATATAGATGTTTTTATATAATACCCAAAGTAGACAATGTCCAGATTACTAATAATTTTTTATTATAAACTTGTTACATGATATTTAAATATAAACAAAAAAATAATTTGAATAACATTGAGGACCAAAATGAGACAGACCCTATTTTAAGAACCTCTAATGTAATTAATCCAACAAATTGTCTAGTTAAGCAAAGTGGAACACTAATTATTATTAGAGTAATGCTATATGGACTTAAAAAATAGACTTGATAATTTCAACCATTGATTTCACTGTAGATCCCAACATTTATTAGGACCCACTACCTATTCAATGGTTGAGATTATCAAGTCTAGTTTTTAAGTCCATGTAGCATTACTCTTATTATTATTATTATTCCCTTCTTTGAATTTTGAGCCCCGCCTCCGCACATTCGGCCACTATCCCACATCAGATAGCTTCAGGTGTGTGTGTTGTGTTTAAATATCTTCACTTGGCCTACCTCTTTTAAGAGGTAGTGTTAAATTATTAATTCAAAAGAAAAAAAATTGCTCATACGTATTGGTCAAACGGGACATCAAAAATTTGATTTATTTTTATGTTTTGCCTCCCTCTCTAGAAAATGATTCAATCGTAACATAACAAACCTCTGGTTTTCTCCATTTGAAATTATTTTAACCCATTTTATTATTATTAGAGTAAATTATATAAATAGTTCTTAAACTATGACATTTATATTAGTTAAGTTTTTGAATTAATTTTCATATCAATGGAACCATTAAACTCTAAATTTTAACAATTAAGCCCCAAAATTAATTCTTCAAAATTTTAGCAATTAAGCGCTTTTGTCAGCAACTGTTCGATTTTTAGACGGAATGTCTTACGTATTCACCACATGGACAACAGATTATAGGTATTTTAAACTGTTGATTCAAAACCAAATAGAAGAAAAACTCATTCCTTATACCCATCAGCAAAAATTCTAAACATAAACCTCTTTTATACCCCATCAAATGAAGCAGATCAATAAGCTCTTTGAAGAGCCTACATTATGTAATCTATTCTCTATATTTGATCAAAGAGCTTACTAACTTACTTTGTTTGATGGGTAAGAAAGTGGCTTAGGTTTAGAGTTACTGTTGATGGATTAAAAGAATAAAATTCTTCATTTGATAGGTTTCGAATAAATAATCTAAAATACTTCTAATCTGTTTTTCATGTGGTGAACATGTGAGACATTCTGTCTAAAAACTAACGGTTGCTAAAATAAGGGATCAATTGTTAAAATTTTAGAGTTTAGGGATTTCAATTGACACAAAAATTAGTTCAAAATTAATTAACACAAATATCATAGTTTAAGAACTATTTACGTAATTTACTCATTGTTGTTATTATTATTATTATATCTACGTTTTTCATTGTTGGAAGCCACGCCTACAGTGCTGCATCCAATTCTTCCGTGGTACTACCATGGCTCAATTGACTTAACACAAGTCATGATAGCTCTCTATTTCTAGTGTTTCTGAGTTCTTAACTCTCTGTCTCTCTCTCTCACACACACACACACACATTATTCTCATTCCACTAGCAATTGTGAAGAAACAAAATAAGCAAATGGCAGAGGAACACTCATTGAAGCGGTTTAGTTCCAGAGATCCTGAAATAGGGCAACCCAGTATAGATGACTCTCATCACTGCAAGGTCCAAAGAGAATTATGACCTTGGACAAATTGTTTCCGTAATCCGAAATCGTAACACTGATAATAGTTAAACCACCTTACTGAGGTGACAGGTTTGGGCAGAAGCAGAGCTTGTCCCGGTGCTCAGTCAGGAGTACCAGAGAAAATCTGCTTGAATCTGGTGGGTGCATCTTCCCCATCTTTGAATCAGAAATTTCATTGACAAAAATTCCAGTGCAAATGAAAACAAATTTGGTTCGAGACATAGGCTTATGGTCTGCTTATGCCAAGTGTAAAGAATGCTACAAGGTATTTCAATAGCAGGAGAGGAAACAAAAAGATACCGCGCACTAGTGTAAAACATTGCATTAAGATTTTCTCTGTCTACACTGTTTCAAATATGAGTAGAGGGAAAAGAAACAACCCTCAGGGATATAGCTCTAGGTTCTGTCAGTTACTGTTTGTAAGTTGGGGAAATAAGTTGGAACCAGGGGAGAAAAAGGAAAAAAGAAAAGAAAACGTCTGCTTCCTGTTTATCTGTTTGTGTATCTGCCTGGCCATGTCCCAAGAAGGCATACACCATGCAAACTGACTTCTTGCTATACCAGTCGGTTCATGATGCAAAGCTTGCTCCAATATCGACTTCCAAAATTCAACACAGTAACCTTCGGTGCCGCAAAAGAAACCTCACATGTCATGGTAAGGAAATAAAGATGTATAAATACAATGAAATCATTGAATGGCATGATTCAAGTTAGGACTTAAAACCTGTCTCACAACAATAAACTAAGACCTATCAAACTAGCATATATATATATGAACCTTGCGGACCTCTCCACTCACTACCAATTTGGTTTTCAGTTGAACGTTCCGACGTGGTATTAGAGCTGAGCTTGAAAAGGGTTTGAGCAAGACTCCATTTTTTCATTTGGTATTTGATTCCACCTTTGTTTGGCACGTGGGGAAGTGTTAAAACTTATCACACATTGATAGAACTAATATGAGTGTGTGCACCTCTCCATTCATAACCAATTGAGTTTTGAGTTGAATGCTCTCATGTCACACCCCGATTATTTTTTCCTTTTCTAAAAAGAAAAAATTTGGACGTAATTAAAGAATAAAATCACATATAAATTACAATAATCTTCTTTGTATTACTATATTCAGCGTACGGCTACATAATCTTCACTTGATCAGTTAAAATATTCTTGATATATTATAAAGAGAAATAATAGCAATCTCTATCCGTCCTTTTAGCTTATCTTCATGTCTGATTTCATATTTCTGAAAAATGTTAGATAGGAATGAGCTCACCAGTCCAGTAAGATAACATTTATCAATGACTATCAAGATTTTAAAACAATACATAATATAATTAAACAACAGGTAAATGCAGAAATATGACAAAGTAATGAATCAAATGAATAAATAAATAAATTTCAACACACATCGATCATATCAATTCGTCAATTTTCTGGTCCACGTATGAACAGCTTCCAGAGAAAACTTTGGGGTCTTGCACCTTAGGGAACCCAATGCCTTTCTTGTCTTTTTGGGAATACCAATACCAAAAATTTTGTGGTGTCACATAGTCTACCACGAGACCCACGATAACCGATATTACTAACCAGTGAATTCAAAGACTAGTAAGAATCTTGTGAATCCTCGCAAGTATCACGTATCTACTAACTTTCTACCCTCGATTATGTGCATCAATAGTAATTTAATCAAAATTATAAAATAAAATTATATTATATTCAGACTCAACAATAATTAAAAAATTATTTTATTTATCTTTTGATATTTAAATGGTATTGTAGTAGTCGTCACATCTCACTTGGTATAAGAGCTAGGCCTCTAGTGGTTAGTGGACCAAATATACCATCCATGAAATTTTCTATTTTTTTCTTTTTTAAATCAATTTGTTAGCCACATGCAAGACCAAGTCACACTTAAGGAAGGTCTGAAGAGAAATTGTACATCACATCGAAAGATTAGAACCACGAAAGGTTGATTTATATAGTTGAAGGCTTGCATGTTGATTGACTGGGGAAGCAGAAACACAGCTCCCTCCCGATCACCCTCACTTACACACATTCTATTAAAACTTCAAATAGAGACCAATGAAGTCAGGTTCAGGTCCTAGCAAACTAGACAACCAAATCTCCCGTGGAGGAGTAATAAAACAAAAACAGGAAGAGCGCCGCAAAGAAAAGATGCTCTGACAAATCATCTACATAAATGAAAATTACTAGGATGGGGTAGATTGATTTGAAGCAGACTGTAATCCTGGTCAAACTTGGCTTTAAGGTCCAAAATGAATATAAGAGGTATGAGAATATCATGGGGCATCATTCATTGCTTTGCAATTTAACTTTTTCCTGTTTTTGTGTTGTTACAGGTGAGCACCTTCCCTGGTTCCTGGTGCATGACGAAGAAGCAGTTTCGATCCAAGTCCAGACTCCAGACGCAGCCTCATATGGTGATGTTTTCAATTATTTCACTCTCTTTGAGAGCTGTACCTAGTTTGGCAAGAAAATGAACACGAGAAAAAATGAAAGTTAAATATGCCAAAAGTGCCCAGTGAAATTAGTACAGAATATATATTTATTTCCCTTTGGTTGTGAGTAGCCTAAATTAAGAATATTTCATTATAATTATTGTACTATACATATACTTCTGGATTGTGAGCATCCTATATGAAGAATTTTTCGTCGTAATTCTCGTACTTTGATGTATACACACTTATTATTACAATTAGGTACTATATGTCACGCCCACATTCATAAATGATATGTTGAATTTGTTTGGAATGTTTAACAAAAATCTTCGGAGTTTTCTTGTTGGAACCCTTTTATCTGCCCTCTTTTTTCCTTTGTTAGATATCTTGACGCAGAACGGGCGGTAACGAATTATACACGCACAGGAATTTCTTGATACTTCCATGACATAGAAAATCTTCCCTTCCCTTCCCTTCCCTCGTGGGGAGACAATGGTTTGTCAAGTTTTCAACTCCTTTCCATTTCAAGACTATCAAGCAGATTGATACTACTGCTGCATTTGTGCACAAAAAGTTTGAAATTGGAACCCAGTGCGTTCAAGGGAATGCTGCCCAGAAATGTTGTCGTTTGTCTTTGCTCCTTCAATGTGACTTCTCAAAGACTATGCAAATTTGGTCTGTTGGAAGGGTAATGGATCCCAGGCCATGCCACTGGGATTAAGGTTGATAATCAAATCAAGTTACTTGAGTTTGGCTCGACTCGTTTATATTTTAATACTCGAGCTCGGCTCAGATTCGATTAAATAATTTTTTAAGTTAGTTCATAAAAACAAATTCAACAAACTCGGCTAGAACTCGATAAAGTCGGTTTGATTATCCACCTGGGATAGGTGATTTTGGTGTCGTTTGATGTCAACTATCCACAGCCCCATATACCATATCCAAGGAAACAAACGGCGAAACAGAGGGATGCATCTTGGTTCAGATAACGAGGATCCAAAGTAGCAAATGAATAGGGTATCGTTTTTTATGCACTGCGTAACGAATGGACACAAAGAAATGTCGTTTTTAATTTTGTAGAACAGGAATCATTCTAAATCTACAGAGAAAAAGAGAAAATAACTCCGAATATTATTGATGATTGAATAATAATTCATATTATATAGCACAATATAAATAAGAATGATCAAACTCTTAATCGTCCCAAATATGGAAGTAAAATTCTTAATTATACTAAACTTATCAAAAATAAAAATTTACAATCAAACTAATTAATATAAAAGAACGTGTTACTTGGAATTTAGCAAAATTGAGCAATAAATTCAAAATTTCATATGATTTGTTATTAATTTTTAATTTCTTTCTTGAAATAGCAAAAATGGAGTTTTGAGGACATAAACTATAAAATTCAACCCAAAATTAAAAAGAGTTCATTGCAAAACAATAAATTTTGATCATTGGCCCAATCCAGATTAAACACATCTCAATTAATTTCGAGTCGGACCTATTTTATCTCTATGAATGCGCTGGTCTACCTGTGAACAGTAATTCACTGTCATCAGTTCTACATCAATTTTGGACCAGATAACAGAGACACCCGTGACATTTGCAATATCGACACTAGTCTAAAAGATACAAACGGTTCTATGTTATCATAGAATAAGTACACACCACGCTAACTTATTGACATTATCTGCCGAATGCTCTGTTTAACGGCAAGATTTTGGCCAAACACGAGATATTATTTTGCAAATGGATAAACCGGTAGAAAAACAGAATTTTGAGTACACTTTTAACAAAAGAATATGAACCCTAGCACAGGTATGGAGACAACTGGGCAGAAACTCCAGTTCAAAGACATACAGATTTTCTCGTGGTCAGGCAAATACATCAATCTATGAAGAAAACAATGTCTGAGGCTTCAAAACAACCGCCATAACAATACTAGCAAGCCTCCTGTGAGCATTAGCAGAGGGGACGTATTAGATATCATATGACTCCTACTGTCATTTGCCGATTCTGTTGGTGATAATGCAGGGCATGCAAGCCCTTGTTTCCCCTCCTGACACTCGCTGGAAAAAAGGCCCGGTGGGTACTTCCCATTGATGGTGATGTAGCTAAACATGGTCGAGGCACAATTATTTGATAAATCATTAAGCTCGTCTGCGAAAGGACAAGCAAATTCTTTAAAAGCATCGCAGCATGGTTGGGGTAAGTAATGCGGCCCTTTGCACTGGCTAGTGATGATTGTGTAGTTCTGAAACTCAAAGTTAACC
>CM042187.1:44989402-45009140 GCA_023539305.1 Ilex asprella
GTTGGTAGGACCCACTCATCCAATAGTTCCCATTGATTTGGGATGCACTTTTGGGATACAAATTTAAGATATGTAGCATTGCTCTATTTTTTATTTTGGAGTAACAAATGTCAACGAAAATATGAATTTATCTAGAGAGAGGGGAGGGCAGGTCTCGTGAAACCCGAAACGCCCTGTCAGAGGAGAAGCGTGGGCATTTAATAATACTGGAAAAACTTTAAATTATTCATAACTAATTACTCAATTAAGTACCCTGTATGTATCTGAACTTGCATTGACTACACCGACCAGAGAGAATGAATAGAAAAACTCAAAGCCTCTTCTCTTTATTCTATCACTAATTACTTAATAATAACCCCGAACCTGAAACTTCGTTGATTGAATACCGACAAGAGAGAGAGAGAGAGAATTGCCTAGAATTAAAGCTTCTTCTCTGTTTTGTCTTTCCCGTGAGGGCTCCTAATGCCTCCGGGCCTATACTATAACTATTCTGTACTCGGACATTAACAGGTCACGGCCATCCATACGTTCAGGGCAATGTCTCTCAGCCTTTTGGGTACACTGGCCGATGATGGATACATGGAGATACGTTGACAGTGACGTGAAACTGTAGAAACACTGACGGCTCTGCTTTGTTCTGTGTCTGTCATTTCGATGGCGACGTCTCTACCGACGCCTGCCTTTTTCCTCCCTAGCGTCACCTTCTCCAATTCCCTACTTCGTACCTTAACCTTTTGCCCCCCCCCCTTCTATGCTATGCTTCACTGTGCAACTCATAAATACACAGTGAGTTACATGTTTTGTGGGTGCACACACACACACACACCCCCCTAGTCCCCTTGACAATTTACTGTTACTATTTTCTTGTGGGGATGGAGGGGGTGCGTCAATTCCACTTGAACCCTCCAATTTTAATCAAAACAACATTTTAATTATATATTGTGATTGCTATTGTTTTAACATAAGTCCAGGGGTTGGACTTACATTTTATAATAATTTTTGATAAACAATCAAAGGAAATTCTGTAGTACCAAATTTTCAGATATCATTTTTTATGGATAAAATTATAATTTAAAAAGAAAAAGTAATAATTGTTGAATGAAAGACCGCGATAGAGCATGAAAATTTCGGTGTTGATCATAATCTTCTATAATTGATCATATTCTTTAAAATTATAATTTACAGTTCAAAAAAATTATAACTCGATGGTGTACTAAACGTGATGGAGCAGACTGTGAATGATAGAGGGCTAGAATTGAGCTATAAGACTTTAGTGGTTTTGATCAAAGTATTTTGGGGGTGAGGAAGACTACACTGAAGAATTATAGTGGTTCACCAGTTCAGTAGCTCGACTAATCTATTCTTTAAAAGAGACTCTTGATTCTGATACTTTTATTCAAGATGGAGAATAGATTACAGAATCTTATTAGTTCCAAATGGATCCATTGCCCCGTAGTGAGTATTTTGTACAGTATTTATAGCCTAGTCCCTAATTCTAAGGGGGTCAGTGGCGTGATCCTCGCCTTTCATATGCAATATCTTGCATGATTCTATGTCACAGTTGTGACGGTTAAGGATCTTGTGCCTAAACTGAAGCTTATTTCTGTTGAGAAGGCGTGTTGTGATTGTTAGTTGTCCTTCATGCATTTTTTGGGTTGCAGGTCGAGGGGGGCCCTAGATTCGGACCGCTAAGCTCCCGTTTTGACCTCAACTGTCGAGCTCAAACTTGAAATATCATATAATAATTATCATAATTTAACCTTAAAAAGTTATAATTTTTAATTCGATACCACCGATAAAACCAACGGTACTGCAACCTGTCCCAACAATTAAACCTTGTCATAATACTTACAAAACTATCATTAGTGGGATTGTGGTTGCTCTATCATATCATTATATTATTGTAACATTGACAATGATGGGTAATGTGGAAGATGTACTTTGAAGAATTAAGATATTTTAATTGGAGTTGTCGTCAGCATTGAAAAATAAAAATTTAGCATTATATCGATATTTAATATATTTATATATATATATATTATTTTAATATTAAAAAATAATTATCACAAATAGTGATAAAAATATCTACAATAATAATAAATCATCGACAAAAATAATAAAAAAAATTGTTGTAAAATTTCCCATAAAAATTATAAAAAACAATAATTAAAACAATAAATTTTAGAGGTACAGTACTTTTTTTTTTTTTAAGGTATCATAGTCAAGTCCATTTTAACTCTTCCAATGTGTAGTTGAACACACTCACCCTTTGTACGTTCAAGTCCTTTTCTTTCTGGATTCAATCCATTCATAAGAATTTTGGGAGCATCATATAACATCAGGATTTTTCAAGACATCAAGTGTGTCCTACACTGATTCTCACATGTTGCTGTTCCTTTGTGTCCTCAAATTTTCAAGACAAAGAACTGGTATTATTGACCTGAATGATTTGGACCAACCTTACTGCCTTTGCCTTTGCCTTTGGGTAATGTATGTTGATGCTGACTTGCTTTTACATCATGGTTATGGAGGGGTATGCACTATCCATCAAAGGCCTAGCTTTTTCCCCTAAATTCTATATCCATTTTGGTTCATGACTTGTTCCACTTTCATCACAAGTGTTTGTTTTCATCATCCAACAATGCAAGGCCTAGTATTATACAATTATTAAATTTCAAGTATACATCCATCTGGAGTTTTTGAGTGTGCGTGTGAGTATATAGTGGTGCTCACCTCTTTTCCTTTTCAGGAGTTGAGTTGAGTTACCAATTAGGATTAAACATCTATAAAAAAAAAGTATACATAATCTTTTACCTGAAAATTTATCATATAACTAATAGAAATTTGTATTTTAATAGATAAATAAATGAATTACATATGTATACATCTTCTATTCTTCAAGCCCTGTGACAATGAGTGTCTTGTACACCGAATTATTTATTTTGTTTTAGATCTTTAGCTCCAAAATGCCATAAACCAAATTCATGTAGTTGAAATCGTCAAATGTGTAAATTTTGGTATTTTCTAGCTTTTTAGAGTTTATTGAATTAAATTATGTATAAATTATCTCGAACACTTTTGACTGTGTTAAAAAAAAAAGTTACTTGAAAAACAGTTCAAGATTCATTTGATTATGGTTGGATAGGAACTGGACTAATACAATTTTTTAGGAATCCAAAGAGACTCTATTGAAAGAACCAACAACTAACTCTGAAGCCTAGATAGCTGTACTAACCAGCTTAGCTATGCTGTTAGAAAACCGAGTCAAAATAGGGACAACCCTACAATGTAGTTCAACTAAAAAAATGTTTTCCTACTTGACTTTGCTCAGCCACGCCTGAGATTCTCACGCGGTTAAAATGCAAATGTTACCCAACCATAATGAAGTTTAAAAAATTATAATTTAATATATATTATTTTTTAAATAATTAGGTCTCGTCAATTTTTTTTAATAAAATTCATTCATTCAATACTCATCTAAGAAAAAATATACATTTATAATATATATTTTTTAATTTTATTTGGGTTGCGTTACACCATACCTATATTTACGAATCAAGAATCTATTCACTAAAATCTGGTCATCTAGTAACTGATTACATAATATAAACCCCTATTTATCGGAATAAAATTATGTAACTCAAATATAACTTGATCTTTATATTTTCTATTGCATATATAATATACCTATTCATGGTACATTAAAAATCTTCTAATATAGTCATATTTCATATAGAACTAGGATAACTAATGTCTAAAAGCTTGATAAAAAAAACTAATGTCTAAAGGTACAGTGCAATTGAATAGTTTTGAGAGAGATATTAGTGATTGTTAAATGACTCTATTTGAGATAGTTGGACAAGTTTATTGAAATCTACCTGGAATTTCAGATATAATTCTATTTCGTATAGAACTAAGGGGTAATCAGTGTCTGAAGACATGATACAACTGAATAATTTTGAGAGAGATGTTAGTAGTCGTTGGATGAATCTATTTGAGACCGTTTGATGAGCTTATTGAAATCTGACATTTATTATATTATAAATTTTTACATTAATTACTCAACAAACTCTCATTCATAATAATTAGAGAGTTTGAGTTAAATTCTAACAGATTTAAAGTCTAGGTCCCCTCGATCACCCTCCCTTAAACTTGCACTAGTCACTAGTCGAGATAGATGAACCCGTGCCACATTTTATAACTTTTGAATCGAAACCCCCTAGTAGAGTAGATATGAAATTTGAGAACTAAATTATTTATCAAAAAAATTGAAAAAAAAAATGTATTAGAGAGTTAATCTGAGTCGACCTCAGAGTAACCCTTACCCAACTCTTCTTTTGTCGGAATCAAATTTCCCAGTATTTAAGGAAGACATGGTCAGGCCCGGTTTTACCATGCCCTCTTTGTTTTGTTTTTAATAGAAAAATAAAAATAAAAAAAAGAAAAGAAAATCAGTACACGTTACACAAACACTAAGACAACGCAACGGTGACAAATAAGCAAAGGGAAAGAGACGCTTGAACCTTCAGAGATTGGTTTGAGTGAGAGACAGAGAAAGAGGGAGAGAGAAAATATTTTATACATACGTAGATGCGTGATTGCAATCATCACATCTTCCTCCTTTACCAGCTTCGCCAAAGATTTTTTTTGAGAAAATCTGAAAATATTCCCATAATCTTGCAAATATAGAAATAGATTATACTCATATGCATCCATTAGCAAATAGGAAAGCAATGGAATAGCTTTGCCGATTGCGATCCAGCTTTTATTTTAGGGTTTCATTCAGGTTCGTCTTCTAGATGTAGTATTATGTATTGATATATATACATATATATGTGTGTGTGTGTGTGTGTATTTGCAAACCTGTGAAGGTTCATGTATGTTTTATGTTTCAAAGAGTTAGTGTTTTTTGTTTGTTACAAATTGTGTGAGATCTAAAGGATCACTATCTGGCATTGTTGAAATTTAATGTTCTTTTACTTATTACTGGGAGCTTTACAAGTGTATAAATATGAGAAGTGATGGTTGATATACTCAGGTTTTGATGCCTTTCTCCTTTCCATGTTGGTTGCAGAAGTCAAAACTCTGTTGCAAATACAAGGATTTCTCTTGCTCTGTTTCCTTTTTTGGTTGAGTCTGGGATAATGATGACAATCTTCTGTACATTGGAAATACAAGGTTTTGAGTTATTGTAAATCCTTATCATACATTGGAAAGATGGTACAGTTAGACAATAGGAGACTGAATAATACCCTTTTTTGTAAGAATAGGAGCAAGCCCAGCATTTCTAGTTGGAGCATTCAGTAGCTTCAGATCTGTTTGTTTTGTTAAGATTTTGCAAATATCTGTTGTCTTGGACTTCTTCTTCTTTTTAGGGAAGACTCTTTTATTGGATGTTAAGAGGTTATTTGGTTGAGTTGATGTTGCAAGTGAGAATATAAGTTAACATTATGTCCTTCTCGGGATAGTGTGATTGTTTTGTTTTCTTCGAAATTCTGGGAAACTGTTTGGTGAGTATGAAAGGAAGGAGGGTTTCCCTTCATTTCACTTTTCTGGGGCGATTGTTTTGAATTCAATATGGTCTAACACAAACTATTACATTACGGTGAAACTGCACTCGCTGAGTTACTCTGTCCAACACAGCCAATGGATATACATTATCTGCGTTAAACTACAATCCTCCATCTTCTTCTTCTACTTTTCTTTGTTGTTCAATGATAATCGTAGAGGTTCTAATACTTGCATTCTGTGATTTTGTTTTAAGATTCATTATGGTGAAATTTGCCACTTTGACCATGCGCCCATTCAGTCACTATGTTTCACACAACCAAAAGGATTTACATTACCTGTTTTAAACTACAATCCTGCATCTTCTTTTTTCCTTTTCTAATGTTAATTTTGAATGTTTTTAAATTTGCATTATGTTATTTTCTTTTTGTTACTGACTCTCTTCTCTTTCTGATTTTGATGATATAGACCAACATGCATTTGGATGATTTCACTTGGGGGCAACCTCTCTTGTTCTAAATCTTAGGGCCAAGTCTCTTCCTTCTGCAAATGGCTATGATGTCAGGCATGTGACATTCCGTAATCTCTTTAATTACGATATCAGGTCACTCAATTGCTATTAGAGTAAGTATAATAATTCTTATTGTAATTTTCATATTTTCGGCTTAGAAGGACTGGAGGCTTATGATGAAATAAGAGAAAGGAGATCAGACTTTGAGAACTCTGAAGACGAGAGACGGCGATCAAAGATTGGGGTTCTAAGAAAGAAGGCAATAAATGCTTCAAATAAGTTCACTCATTCTCTCAAAAAAAGAGGGAAAAGGAAAATTGATTACAGGATTCCTCCGGTTTCCATAGAGGATGTGCGTGATGCCAGAGAGGAGAGTGCTGTCTATGATCTGCGTCAAAAACTCCTTGATGGGGATTTGTTGCCAGCTAGACATGATGACTATCATACTTTATTGAGGTGAATTAATTCTTTTGAACTACACAACTTTGCATCCATTGAGTAACTTGAACAAATTCAGTGGTTTAATTGGCAGTAATCACTTCTTAACTAGCTTTAATACCTTGCATGGGTGTTCGATTGGAATTGAGGTCAGACATTGTGTACTACATATGATTATATCATATGTGTAGACTCTGGAACTTAAATTGCTACACGTGTCTCTGTCCCGCCGGTGATTATGCCAATCATTTGCATATGTTGGTATAGTCTAATATATAATCTGTGGGTCCACTGTAACTATAAGTCAAAGTCAAAGTCAAAGTAAGGTAGGCTTTAACGTGGTAGGTGATCCGCAACAAATTATAAAACTACGCCCGCGAACTCTAGATCCCGATCGCTATCCGTTGGGTCTTCTAATGGATAAACTCTTACTTATTCTTGCTCCGGAAGGTAAGTGTATTTTCTTTGCTTGACTGATGTAACTCAAGGGACCCTGTCAACCCAATAAATGACCACTTTGCTGTAGAGATGATATGTAAGACTCTGGATCTAATTAACTCTATGGATAAGTGTATATGCTCAAATAGAATCAGTAGATAAGAGTTGCAAGTGAAAAGTTATGCAGACTGAAGAGTTATCTATTGTCATTGTTGTTTATTTGTGAGCTTTTGTATATAATAAACTGAAACGTTGTGGTGTTTGGGTTTTCAGCTAGTTTGCTCATGCCTTATTGTGTACCCACTCTTAACGTTTGACTTCAAATTATTCTTATCTTCTCATGTAGATTCTTGAAAGCAAGAGATTTTAATATTGACAAAACCATCCAAATGTGGGAAGAAATGCTTAACTGGAGAAAAGAGTATGGAACAGACACCATATTGGAGGTACTTACACAAATTCACCCCTCCAGCCCTATGGTGTCAACAGCAAGCACTTGAAATATCAAGATTTCCTTGGGCAGGCAGTTGTAAATCAGAGTGGTATTTTTAAGCAAGTTTAATAAATAACAGATTTGTGTACTATTAGATGTATTCGTATTCTTAAACTTGCACAAGTACCTCTGTGGCATCCAAGTTTTGGGTGTCCTCCAATAATTCCATGGCATCTATTTTTAAAGGTTTTTTTTTATTGAATTCCAATTGTTTGCTGTCCTAACCTTGCAATATATTGAACCAACTGATGATCAGGATTTTGAATTTGACGAGCTGGAAGAAGTCCTGCAGTACTACCCTCAAGGACACCATGGCGTTGATATGGAAGGCAGGCCCATATATATTGAAAGGCTTGGCAAAGCTCATCCAAGCAAATTAATGGGCATCACCACAATCAATCGCTACTTAAAATACCATGTTCAAGAGTTTGAGAGGGCTCTACATGAGAAATTCCCTGCGTGTTCCATTGCAGCAAAGAGAAAGATTTATTCAGCAACAACAATTTTGGATGTGCAAGGCCTGGTATGTTTGACTTTAATTGAACACCGCAGCCAAATTGAGTGTGTTCTTCTGTTACATAATTTGTGTCTTCCATGGCATTTTATAGCCTTTTAAGGCATTTATAGCTTATTTTGTTCACAAGCATCTTTAAATATGTATTGCATTTAGCATGTCCGTCTTATACCTAGTCAGTCTAGAATTTTAGCTATATCAATCATTGTGTTATGCAGGGTGTCAAGAATTTCACGAAGACAGCTGCTAACCTCCTGGCAAACATGACAAAAATTGATAACAGTTATTACCCCGAGGTATTCAATCCTGTTCAGTGAAAGTTTTGAAAATAACATCAACAGTTCCCTTGTAGTCGATATGCTGTTCTGTTCATTATTTCCACGACATTTTTTGTTTTCTGACATTTTTTTTTCCACATTTGTATTCAGACTCTACATCGAATGTTCATAGTTAATGCTGGTCCTGGCTTCAGGAAGATGCTTTGGCCTGCTGCTCAGAAATTTCTTGATGCAAAAACTATTGCAAAAATACAGGTAAAGTGTGTGCTTAGGCTTTTCTAATTTTTTTGGCCATTTACAGTCACGTTAACATACTGCTCATTTGTGTCCCCACTGTGCAGGTGCTGGATTCTAAATCCTTGGGCAAACTACTTGAAACCATTGACCCAGGGTGTGCTGTCTTCTCCTGTTTCCACCTCGTATAATTTTCAATGATAAGATCGTCTAATTTGTTTTTTGTTCTTTCCTCTTCAGTCAGTTGCCTGACTTCTTGGGTGGCTCGTGCACGTGTTCTGCTGAAGGAGGGTGCCTTAGGTCTAATATGGGTCCGTGGAATGTTCCGGCAATAATGAAGGTGGCATACTCTAATTTGCAATTTTCACTTTTTAAATATTTGCTATTTGCTATATGCCTTAAGCATAATCGTATTATGCTTGATTTTAAGTGTGATTTTCTTTGCTTATTCAAAAAACTGAACCATATTCGTATGTGAACGATGGTAATTCTGAGCTAGAATAGTTTGTTCCGTTTGTAGCTTGTATATCACGCAGAGGCGACATTTGTGAGGCAAATCACCAGAGTATCTAGTGACCTACAGAAAATTGATTCTTACAATCACATATGCCCGTTGAAGGCAAGTTGCTTTTATATGCATTATGTTGATGTGTCGTGTGATATGTTATTTACTTTCTCATATGATTAA
Source organism: Ilex asprella (assembly GCA_023539305.1). Classification (NCBI taxonomy): domain Eukaryota; kingdom Viridiplantae; phylum Streptophyta; class Magnoliopsida; order Aquifoliales; family Aquifoliaceae; genus Ilex; species Ilex asprella. Next base: position 44,998,505 of record CM042187.1, read on the forward strand.
TATCTGGCTCAGGGAAGAAGCTGTGCTACATCTACTTTGGAGTCGGGATCAGATGTTGCTGATCCTTGTCCTCCAACTATACGAAGTAGCTCTAGGTTTCCACGCGTGGTCTCAGTTCATGAAGAAGTGAGTAGTTGAACCTTTGATTCAAGATCTTGCATTTTTGCTTTCAAATGCAACCTTCTGAGATCGAGTTTTCCTGATTAATCACAAAATTGAATTACAGTTGACACAGACTTTGTAATTTGTGCAGGCCAAGGGATCTGAGTCAACTGTCTACTACAGTTGTGATGATCATTTTAATGAGGCTGACAGAGCTACTGATACTGACCAAGGATTCAGATATTCTCAGGATCAATCTCCTAAAAGTGACAACGTAGAGAATTCATCTGGTGACTCAACGCCAAATTCTGAAGGTATATGTCATCTAATTATACTACGGCTGTTATCCCTTCTTTAGAGGTATGCGACATGCACTTAATTTTCAGAGCACATGGTAACATACAGGTGATGGTAGAATTTCAAAGCTCATTGCTTCAGGCTTTCTACTATTACTTCACATAAGCCAAGCAATGTGGCCAAAATTCATGTTGTTTGTCTGCTTTCTGCGGGGAAAAAATAACAAGAGTCAAAGCATAGTTGGTAATATCTTTTCAAAGAGAATGCAAATTATAAGTCTTAGTTTTCTGCTGCGATCGCATTGGTTCAAGTGATAATACTAGTTGTTGTGACTTATTTGTGGTGTGGTAGTCATACGTATGTAGAGAAAAATTTGTTTCCAAAAAAATATCACAAACGTAATTATCTTTTAGAATTCATTTTTGTTTTTTGTCTTGGACTAGTAGTTTTAAAGTTCATTAACAAAGTGTGCTTTTCCTTTGGTGTTTCTTTTTCTTCTTCTCTGTCAACGTGTTATTTTAGGGACTCAGGTGATCCATTGGTTTGGCACCATCCATGAAAAGGTTATAAAGAGAAGTTTCCGGTATATGGCAAGAACATCGATATCAGTTGTTGTCAAACTCCATGCATTGCTTCGTAGTGTACCCTCCGAGTCCTGGAGAAGGCACACCAACATATGTCCATCTAATGCCATAGAAGACGAAACAAATGGTCATTCACCTGTTCCTCCAGAAACTGTCAGCGAAGAAGATCGTGTCCTTCCATGTGTACAGCGTCTTCAGAAATTGGAAAAATTAATGGAAGAACTTAACAAGAAGCCTGCTGAAATTCCTTTGGAGAAGGAGGAAATGCTTCAGCAGTCTCTGGACAGGATCAAGTCTGTGGAGTTTGACCTTGAGAAAACAAAGAGAGTAAGCCTCATCATCTTTGAATGAAATGGCGAAAACTTTGAAGCCTGGATACAGCTGATTCATAATCATATTTGTGATAGGTATTGCACGCAACAGTAGTGAAGCAACTAGAGATTGGGGAGTTGCTGGAGAATTTGCAGGAGTCCAAATTTCGAGTAAGTCACTCTTCCCTTTTTAATTCTATTTTACACAATATTGGGTGAATATGTGTCAAAAAAAGAAAAAGAACATTTAGATAAATTGATTAATCAGTAATGTAGATGATTTGTCAGAGCATCTTTTCTTTGCGGCACTCTACCTGTTTTTGTTTTATTACTTGTCCACGGGAGATTTAGCTGTCTAGTTTGCTAGGACCTGAACCTGACTTCCTTGGTCTCTATTTGAAGTTTTAATAGAATGTGTGTAAGTGAGGGTGATTGGGAGGGAGCTGTGTTTCTGCTTTCCCAGTCAATCAACATGCAAGCCTTCAACTATATAAATCAACCTTTCGTGGTTCTAATCTTTCGATGTGATGTACAATTTCTCTTCAGACCTTCCTTAAGTGTGACTTGGTCTTGCATGTGGCTAACAAATTGATTTAAAAAAGAAAAAAATAGAAAATTTCAAATGGATGATATATTTGGCCCACTAACCACTAGAGGCCTAGCTCTGATACCAAGTGAGAGCATTCCACTCAAAACTCAATTGGTTATTAGTGGAGAGGTCCACAAGGCTCATATTAGTTTGCGAGGTATTATTCTATCAATGTGTGATAAGTTTTAACACTTCCCCACATGCCAAACAAAGGTGGAATCAAATACCAAATTGAAAAATCCCTTTTCAAGCTCAGCTCTAATACCACGTCGGAACATTCAACTGAAAACCAATTGGCATTGAGTGGAGGGGTCCACAAGGTTCATATATATATGATAGTTTGATAGGTCTTAGTTTATTGTTGTGAGACAGGTTCTAAGTCCTAACTTGAATCATGCCATTCAATGATTGCATTGTATTTATACGTCTTTATTTCCTTACCATACATGTGAGGTTTCTTTTGCAGCACCGAAGGTTCCTGTGTTGAATTCTGGAAGTCGATATTGGAGTAAGCTTTGCATCATGAACCGACTGGTATAGCAAGAAGTCAGTTTGAATGGTGTATGCCTTCTTGGGACATGGCCAGGCAGTTACACAAACAGATAAACAGGATGCAGACGTGTTCTTTTCTTTTTTCCTTTTTTTCCCCTGGTTCCAACTTATTTCCCCAACTTACAAACAGTAACTGACAGAACCTAGAGCTATATCCCTGAGGGTTGTTTCTCTTTCCCCTACTCATGTTTGAAACAGTGTAGACAAAGAAAAGTCTAATGCAATGTTTTACACTAGTGCGAGGTATCTTTTTGTTTCCTCTCCTGTTATTGCAATACCTTGTAGCATTCTAATGCAATACCTTGTAGCATTCTAATGCAATACCTTGTAGCATTCTTTAATCTTGGCATTTGCAGACCATAAGCCTATGTCTCGAACCATTAGTTTTCATTTGCACTGGAATTTTTGTCAATGCAATTTCTGATTCAAAGATGGGGAAGATGCACCCACCAGATTCAAGCAGATTTTTTCTGTTACTCCTCACTGAGCACTGAGACAAGCTCTGCTTCTGCCCAAACCTGTCACCTCGGTAAGGTGGTTTAACTATTATAAGTATTACGATTTTGAATTACGGAAACAGTTTGTCCATATACAGGTCATAATTCTCTTCGGACCTTGCAGCGATGAGAGTCATCTATACTGGGTTGTCCTACTCAGGATCTCTAGAACTAGAAATCTTCAATTAGGGGTGCAATTTAAGCAGGTTGGATGGGTTGATAAGTCAATTTTAATTCAACCCTAAGTATATAATTTTCAACTATAATCCTAACCCTACCTCACCTCGGGTACTGTCCAAGTTTAATTTGGGCAGACTTGGGTTGAATCCAGATTACTTAATTCAGGCTGATTTCGAGTAAAAAATCGGGTTGGTCTGAGTTATTTAATCTAGATTGATTTTTTGAAGTGTAGATTTGATTTTTTCAAGTGTAAATCTGATTTTTTCAAATGATTTGAAATGAAGGGCGAGACAAAGATGAAGAGAGAGGGAGTGAGAGAGAGAGGTTGAGAGTCTGAAACTATTTAGACGAGTGATGATTGAGAGTGGGAAGAGTGACAAGTGAGAAAGGGATTTGAGAGTGATGGAGGCGCAGAGGTGAAAACTTGAAATGAAGTGAAAGTCTGGACTCTAAAGAGTGAAGATAAATATTAACCCTAGTTAAATATATTTATGCATATTCGGATTTAATCCGATTTAATAATCGGGTTGGACCCGACAATTTGAGATTTATCCAAATTCAATTCGGGTTAGATTTTTTTTATCCAAGTTCAATTCAAGTATTAATAATTTTAACTCAAGTTCTATTTTTTTCGAGTTAGTCTTGGGTTAAATTCGAGTTAGCATGCCCAAATTGCTTTTGTAGCTTCAATGGGTGTTCCTCTGCCATTTGGTTATTATGTTTCTTCACAATTGCTTGTGGAATGAGAATAATGAGTGAGAGAGAGGAAGGGGCGTCAACAACTCAAACACTAGAAACAGAGAGGTATCCACGACTTGTGTTAAGTCAATGGAGCTATGGTAGGACCACAGGAGATTTGAATGCAGCACGGTAGACGTGGCTTCCAACAATGAAGAACGTAGATGTAATAATAATGAGTAAATTATGTAAATGGTTCTTAACCGATGATCTTTGTGTTGATTAACTTCGAACTAATTTGTGTATCAATTAAATTCTTGGACTCTAAAATTTTAACAATTAAGCTATTGATTTAATTTTTATGCCAATTGAGGCCCTAAATTCCAAAATTTTAACAATTAAGCCCTTATGTTAGCAACTGTTAGTTTTTTTGATAGAATGTCTCACACGTTCACCATATAAAAACCAGATTAAGATTAATTTAAATTGTTCGTTCGAAACCTATCAAACAAAGAATTTTATTCCTTATATCCATCAACAATAACTCTAAACCTAAACCACTTTCTTACCCATCAAACGAAGCCAATCCACAAGCTCTTCGATCAAGTATATAAAATAGATTGCATAAATGAAGGCTCTTCCAAGAGCTTGTTGATCTGCTTCATTTTGATGGGTGTGAAAAAAGTTTAGGTTTAGAATTTCAGTCGATGGGTATAAGGAATGAGTTCTTCATAGGTTTCGAATGAACAATCTAAAATACCTATAATCTGTTGTCCATGTGGTGAATACGTCAGACATTCCGTTTAAAAATCAAACAGTTGTTGATAAAAGCGTTTAATTGCTAAAATTTTGGAGTTTAGGAGCTCAATTTACACAAAAATTAATTTTGGGACTTAATTGCTAAAATTTTAAAGTTTAGGGATTCAATTGACATGCAAATTAATTCAAAATCTTAATTAATATAAAGGTCCTAGTTGCTGGGGAGGACAGTGGAGCATAGAAATAAATCAAACTTTTGATGTTCCGTTTGACCAATATGTAGGAGCAATTGAAAAACAAGTGATGGAGTGCGCGGGCCGGAGGCTTACCTTTCTTGATCATGTTAGCTAATAGCTGTCTTCCTCCATTATAATAAATAATAAAGAACAGCGCCATTGGGAAGATTTTCCACAGTTGACATTTTGAGAACCTAAGGCAAACATCCATTACCCAAAAATTAATGAATTTGACCAACTCAACTAAGGAATTGATCTTATTTCTGTTTATGAATAATTAAATTTCTCACATTATTTCTTTAACAATTTGAAAAAGTTTTACAACATCTTAAAGTGAAACAAAATCATAAAGTTCGGAGGACAAGTGAGACAACTATTTATTGAATTCGTAACATATATAATTTAAAACTAATAACGTAATAATAAAGAAAACAATATAAAATGAAAAATATTATTGAGGGCTAAAGTATATCCTATCCTAAATTCGTATAATGGAGGATCTGGTCATATAAATATACCATCCGTTGATTTAACACAAATACAATACAAAATTAGAAGTTTTAAATTTTCTTTAAATTACCCATTTTGTAAATGAGTTGACCCGCATGATATGATTAATAAAAGAATTTGGTAGAAGTAAAGTCAACCAAAAAAATCACGATATAATTTATGTATATATCAATTATACATAATTCATATATGATACGAATTCAATATGATATAATTTTTAGATACAAATTAATTAAAAAATTAAATATTCATTATAGTAGTGATATCACGTGAGAATATTGACGTAATATTACCAATCAATAATATCAAAATAAATAAGCAAATAGACCCCACTAAAATTAATAATCAACTCTTAATGTAAGCAAATAATTACTCATTATTCCTCCATATAAGCATATAACTATTTAAGTGGAGTTTACCTTGTTCATTTGGTGTTCTATTATTAGTTGGTGATATCGCGTCAACATTGCTTAATATCACTGTTGTATTCAATATTTATTTCGTAATAGGGTGGTGCAAGAGAAGGTGATGTGTTACATTGTTAATTTCTTAGAAAATCTAGGGTTTATTGTACCGGAGGTTCTCATAATATAAATTTTATTTTATTTTGGATCTTAATATTTTAATTACATCATTTTAGTTCATGAAGTATTGAATATATTTTGATGTGATCCCTCAAGCAGACGATATCCAAATTGCTTACGATTTTTTATTAGAAACATGTCACTTCATACTTAAATATGGACAAAAAATAATTTAAATAACTTTTGACTAAAATTTGGATAACTCACGATAAAAAATGTGTAATATTAATCGCTGTTGACCAAAATTTGAATAACTCATAATTAAAACTATGTAATTTTAGTAACTCTTTGACTAAAATTTTGGTAAAATTTGATCAAAAATTATTTAAATTATATTTTTATCCATATTTAGGTATTAAGTGATAAATTTATTATAAAAAATCTTTTAAAATCTGGATAATGCCTATTTTAGAGACCACATAAAAATATATTCAATATTTTATAAATTAAAATGATACAATTAAAATATTAAATATCAAAATAAGACAAATCAATTTACCCTAAAATCTAAGTATACGCTATTGGAGCCATGGTAATTTTTTTTGGATATTAAAAAAAAAAAAAAAAAAACACCATAGGTCCAATGGAGTGAGTATACTACGCGGCTTCGGAGAATGGTTGACGCGGTTTATAGTGAAAACCTGTTTTCGCCAAATGCCGGCCGTACTCCATGTTCTCCTCTCTCTCTAATCATAGGTCTCTATCTCCCTCTATATCCCGCATATATATATTTGATATAGTTGAGATGGTTAATGTTAGGTATTGAACCCGAAGGAAGAGGAGGAGCAAGGAAGAGATCTGTAGAAAAGGAGAAGAGGTGGGAGTTCCATAGATACACATCGGAACTATCAATGATATGGAGTGGAATTTTCGTTTTTCATTTTCTACTCCTCATGTGATGATTCTCTATCTCTCGCTCTTCCTATTCACCAGCTTCTTTGCTGCATCTGCTTCTCTCGATTTCATTTCAGGTCTGTAGATTCCTTCACTTATATATGGATTTTTGGGGAATTTAGATACATATACGTTTATAAATGCATATGTATATGATGCTTTTATTTTCAATTCTCAAGTTTTCTCTGCGTGTATGAGTGAAAATGTGTGTTTTATGTCACAGATGGTATCTTTGGGTCTGACACTTCGACCGGCCGGAACCTTCTTCAGGCCAAGACAGGTTTATTTTTGGTTTTTTTCATTAATTATTTACATTTGTTTGCTTGAAGTCATTTTCTTGGTTATTATTCTAGTGTGTGTGTGTGTGTATACACGCTGTTTTTTTTAGCTCACTTGGTGTATTGGTGAGTAAAAAGGGATTACTCAGGGTAAAGTCACGTATATATAGTCAAATAATATTATAAAGTGACCTAAACATTCTTATAGTTTAGGCAAAATATAATATCATAATAAGGGTAAAAAGAGAAAAAGAACTCTAACAAACTAGGCCTAATAAACTAGGCTACTATAACTCCAACACTCTCCCTCAAGTTAGGCGCAAAAATGTCAACTAAGCCAAGCTTGACAACTGAGTCCCGGAGAATGGATAAAGTGACAGGTTTGGTGAAAACATCCGCAATATGATCACTGGTCTCTACAAACAATGGAGTGACAATATCGCTGCTAACCTTCTCCCGAAGAAAATGAACATCGATCTCTATATACTTCGTCATTTCGTATAATACAAAGTCAGAAGTAAGCTGAATAGTAGATCGATTATCACAATATAATGTAGATGAAGAAGTTATTGGAAATCTCAACTCGCCAAGAATCGATCGTAGCCAGATAACCTCACACGTGTCAAATGCCAGTGCTCGATACTCTGCCTCTGCTGATGAGCGGGTGACAACTGCCTACTTCTTGGTCTTCCAAGAGATAAGATGGATCTCTCGAAAAGCACAGAAGCCCGTAGTAGATCGACCATCACACGCTCCCCCATAATTTGAATCTGAATAACAGGCTAAAGAACCAGTCTGAGATCCTGATGCATAAAACAACTCAAGTCCAGGACAAGACTTGAGGTACCGAAGAATATGATAAACTACATCAAGATGAGGCTGACATGACCTGTGCATAAACTGACTAACTAGGCTAGTAGCGAATGAAATGTCTGGCCTAATGTTGACTAGATAGATAAGTCTACCTACCAACTTCTGATTGACAGTCAGATCTCTCAACTCCTCACCTTCAGCGGTAAGTTTCAGGTTTGGAATCATGGGTGATGATGTCGGTTTGCACCCCAACATCCCAGTGTCTGAGAGAAGGTCCAGAATATATTTTTTCTGAGAAAGAACAACACCCCTGTTACTATGGGCAACCTCAATCCCAAGAAAGTACCGTATAAATCCAAGATCCTTTACATCAAAGGCCTTCCCAAGGTCTGCCTTAACCTGTGCAGTCCCAGAAATATCATCACCAGTAATAATAATATCATCAACATATACCAGAAGGATGACACACTGTCTAGAAGTATTTCATCGAATAAAACAGGTATGATCAGAATGGCATTTGGTGAACCCTAAACGTACGACTACATCACTAAAGCGAGAGAACTAAGCTCGTGGTGACTATTTCAGTCCATAAAGAGACTTAAGCAGTTGACATACCTTGCCAGCATACTCCCCCATGTCACGAAAACCCGGTGGTGCATCCGTAAAAATAATCTCATCCAGATTACCGTGAAAAAATGCATTCTTCACATCTAATTGATAAAGAGGGCAAGAGTACTCTGCAGCCAGAGAAATAATCAACCGAACAGTAGTCAATTTTGCCACGGGGGCAAATGTAGCACCAAAATCACGACTTGGTACCTGAGTAAAGCCCTTCACCACAAGCTTAGTCTTGTGACTATCAATAGTACCATCTGTAAGAAAATTCAGGGTGTAAATCTAGCGACAGCTAACAGGCTTTACCCCTGAAGCTAAAGAGACAAGATCCCATGTATGATTACACTGAAGAGCGTCCATCTCTGTCTGCATGACAAGAACCCACTAGGGCTCCCGCATAGCCTCTGAAACAGAACGAGGAGCTAGTGTATCTGATAAGGCCATACTATAAGCTCGAAATGTAGGAGATAGATCACCATAAAAAACATAAGCAGAGATCGGATATAAAATTCAGGAGGTCCAACCATAACGATCAACTAGACGACGATCACGCCGCGGATAACTTCGCCCTAAATCATCATTCTCCACTGACAATGTCTCAGCAGGTAAAGTAACTGACTCAGTACGTGCAATCTCATCAGTACTAACAACAGGTGCATCAATATGCTCAACGAATTGAGAAGTATTACTTGCATCGCCTGAGGTAGAGGGGACATCTACAGGGGAATGAGAGTGAGGACGACAAACATAAACCTGCAAAGGAAGAGAGACATATGATTATGTACGTACATGAATGAGGGGCGCTGGATAAGGAGAGACTGAGGACTTTGTAGTGATTGTGACCAATAGCTCTGGCTCCTGTGGTGACGGAAAATCAAAAGGAGTATCATCAACTGAAGGAGCAGACATAGTACTGGAAGAAAAGTAACGAATATGCTCAAGAAAGATAACGTCTAGACTGTGATACATACGTCGTCTGACAGGATCATAACACCGATACCCCGTAGACTGATGACAATAGCCCACAAAGACACAACGAATTGCTTTATCATCAAGCTCATGACGAGTAGGAGACCGATCCTGAACAAAACACGTGCAGCCAAAAATACGAGGGGAGACCAAAAAAAGTGGCTGCTCAGGGAATAAGACCTGTAAGGGAGCCCTATGGTGAAGAATACGACTTGGTGTACGATTGCACAGAAAGGTAGAAATCAAAACTGTAAAATGCCAATAAGATTTTGGTACCCCCATACCTCTAAGCATACAACGTACCATCCCTATCAGATACCTATTTTTCCTTTCAGCAACTCCATTTTGCTCAAGAGTATATGGACAAATGAGTTGTTGAAGGATACCCTGAGAAAGAAAGGTGAGACATTAATGCATTAGACACATATTCTTTGGCATTATCCAATCGAAGAGCACGAACAATGACATCAAATTGTGTTTTAATCATCTGGAGAAACTGAGTACAACGAGTATGATCATTTATAAATGTCACATAGCATCGGACACCTGACAGAGCAGTAACAGGAGAAGGTCCCCAAATATCAGAGTGTATTAGGTCAAATGGCTTGTAATTGGTTTATCTTTTGAGCTATACATGATATTAGTTGGATTAATTGCCTTAAAGTGTAGTCAGTCCAAAGAATTAGAAAATAAATTCTTAATTTTTTTGAGAGTTCCTTTATAATCATTTTTTGCTTTTTTCTAAATTTTATTTCAGTAAGAGATGAATATTTATTAATGACTTTGCTAATGGACAATGCTTGGGGATTATTCTTGTTAAACAGTCAAAGACAACCCGTCTTGGGTTTTTGTGGGTATGAATAGGATACTTTTGGGGTAGGAGAATTGAAAATGTTATTGTTTTTGTCAAAATTGTTCCCTTAAATTCTTGAATTTTGAGAAGGAAATTGCATGCCAATTGTTCCACCTGAAGAATTACATTTTTGAGCTGCTGCACTTGCACAGTTTGGCATTATTTATTTTCACTATTTTTCATGGCTATGATATGAATGGGTGATGGAAAGATCATGATCTTGAGATTGCTCATTGAAGTTTTCCTATTTTCTGTGCCAATTCAAGAGACTGAAATTTACTGTGTAGAAGAATTCAATACTGTTGATAAATTTATTTGTAACTAGAAGATAAAGG
>CM042187.1:45027098-45055943 GCA_023539305.1 Ilex asprella
TATATATATATATATATATATATATATATACACACACATATATATATATATACGTACACACACACATATATATATATACACACACGTACATATATACACACACACATGTATATATATGCACACACACACATTTATATATATATATATACATACACACACACGTAATACAGTGACACGCTCAATAAAAAAAGAGTAACATCAAACAGTGACACGCTCAACCAAAAAAGAGTAACATCAAACAGTAACACACTCAATAAAAAAATAGTTATATCAAATAGTAACTTACTCAACAAAAAAATAGTAACATCAAACAGTAACACAAATATTTTTGTTGAGCGTGTCACTGTTTGATGTCACTGTTTTTTTGTTAAGCGTGTCACTGTTTGATGTTACTACTTTTTTTGTTGAGTATGTCACTGTTTGATGTCACTGTATTACGTGTGTATGTGTGTGTATATATGTGTGTGTATACATATATATACATATATATATTTATATATACATATGTGTGTGTGTGTATATACGTGTGTGTATACATATATATATATACATATAGACGTGTGCGTGTGTATATATATATGTGTATGTGTGTGTGTATATATATATATATATATATATGAAATTTTAAAATTTAAATAATACACAAATATCAAAAGAAATCTTGAAAGTCTCACATTCTATTCTTGAAAGTCTCACATTCAAGTAAGTATGCACTATTTATTGTATGGGTAATTATGGTATACATTTTAGAAGGAATTTGAAAATGTGTACTTATTGACACCCATTTAATGAAAAAGAGAACTTAAAAGATGATAAGTTTGGAGGTGGTACTTAAAGCCAAATAAGTTTTAGAAAAGGTACTTACATCCCATTATCCCTTAACATTAGTCCACTATGAATTACCGAAACAATTGAATTATAAAAAGAAAAAACTTGGGAATTATAGACATGGGATTTCTGCATTTTTAGAACTTGGATGGTGAAAGGAATTATATAATATACGCATTGGAATTTAAAAAATAATAATTTAATTTCTCATACCAAGATCTGTTAATATTTAATACAAATCGAGAAATCTTAGATCTATAGAGAAAATTAAAGATTATCTCTTGAAGCATGTCTTTAGCAATCTTTAAGCATTCTCAAATCTTCAAATTTGAATTTGATCTATATCTCAAACCTCGCAAACGTATGACTTTTATCAGTATTTACACGAAGTGACAAACTTAAAGGATTTGCTTCAACCATTAATAAACTAATAGAAAGAGAAAATGAGGGATGATTCTTTTTAGGAAAATACTATGTATCTCAAATCTCTAACCCAAATCTTTATCCCAAATGAAGGGAGACCATTGAATGAGTGGGTCCCATTAATTTTTTTAAATGGAACCCATTGATCCAATAGTCTCTCTTGTTTTGGGATGGAGATTTGGGATACATAGCATTGTTTTTCTTTTTATGCTAGCAAGAAAGTTGTTATGTCTTTAATATCCACTACCTATATTTATAGATTTTTTAAAAGCTCTAATCCTAGTTTTGGTCAAGTTGTAATTATCTCATAATTACATATAACCTTTTTATTAACCATTAATTGTAATAAAATCCCTGATTAACTCATAATTAGGTTTTCACCCCAATTAACTCCTAATTGGTTGTTTCTCTTTTATCTTTTACTTTCTAATCAATTCTATTATTTGTGACCCTGTAGGCTAAAGCATACCTAGTTGTTGGCATTCGATACTAACTACATGTAACATTCCAAATTATAACTCTTCTAATTCTCCCTTTATGAAGAACAATTAATATATTTATATTAATTTCATTATTCGGGTTTCTACTAATCATGAGTGACACCTAGTAACATATTATGATCAACCTTCAGATAGTACAAAGTAGGTAAAAAACTCATTCAGTCTATAGTTATCACGCAATTCAATATTTCTATCATACAATGCCCCAATTGACTTATTAAGATATGAAATTACTATCAAACCCTTAATTCAATCTTATGTGTTCGATCTTACGACTATGACTCTTAATGATCAATTAAAAACTATTTTCTAATTGTCATTCTGCCTTGGTCAATAACTCTTTGAGTTGTATCTCAAAATATCACATAAGACATTCTCCCTTTAATTACTAAGGATGATAGATTCTATGGTGTACACTCATAAATTTCTATGTATGTCTAATTATGTTCAATAATACATATCCAAGTCTCATGATTAGTATATGAACATGTTGTATAGTTAAAGCATAGAAGTTAATGCATAAAACAACCATGGTGTCTCAAGTCTAACGATCAATCGCATAACTATAATTTTATAATTTAACATTGACAAGGGGTGAAAAACTTCATATAAAAAAATCCTATGTTAGTTAAATGTCACGTTCAGTGTACTTGTTCTTTAACAAGCACCCACACACCTACTTCAGTATCCCTACACTAGTTACTTGGACAAGTCACCTAATATCAAATATGAGTAAACATAGTGTGTGCTAGTCTATCCGGATTACATAGTGCCTGCATAGTAATCCTATGGCTAGGAACATTTAAGAGTTAAATACTAAGAAGTATAAGTTTTTTTTTTTCAACACCTTGAGAAATTATCTTCTCAATTAATACTACATGGACTATACCATGTATATTAAAATGAAATGAAGTACAAACATGATAAATAAACTTGCCATTTTATTTAATTAAGTAATAAATGTTGCTAGTACAACCCTAAAACACCATCTATATGATTGGTCTTAGAGCATACTACTAACATATGAGATTAATTAAGCATAAAACCTAAAGACCTGTTCATGGTACCCAAAAATAAAATAAAATTAGTATCATTCATCTATTTATCATATTTATGATTATTTTTACTATTGTGGTATATGTTTTTATTATTATTATGGTACCGAAAAAAGTGATAAAAATAATTATCATAATAGTAATAAAAATACCCACAAAATTAATAAAAATATCCATAAATATAATAAATTATCCATAAAAATGGTCATTATTTTTGTACCGAATAAATGTGATAAAAACACTTATAAAAATGAAAAATCACCTATAAAAATAATAAAAAATTTAATAAATGACCTAAAAAAATTATAAAAACACTAATTAAAATAAAATTTGTAAAGATATAATATTGAATTTTTTTTATCGATACCATACTCAAGTGCAAAATCTCAAAGTTGTAATGATGCTATTCTTTTAATTTTTTTAGTACACAAATGCTAGAATACCATAAAGAGAATGATGAAGCTTTTCGCATTATTACCTTCTTTCAATTCAATGTCATCCAATGTATATGTGGGCAAACCACCTAAAAAAATAAAAGCTTTTGCCAAATCGTAACGGATAAATTATAGTTTTACCCTAAAAGTTTTATAATTTTTATAATTTTTTCTTTAAACAATTAATTACAACAATCAAATCCTTAAATTTAAAAACGAGTTTCAATAGACTCCCGTTAAAATTCATCACAATATGATAAAAAAAAATCATATGAACATTACATGCCTTAATAATATACATAATTTTGACCAAATAAGTATAATAACTATGAGTAAATTTTTGAAAATTAAAGTCAATACATTTAATTGAAATACTCAAATCTATATAAATAGAGCCAACATATGTAATTTTAATATTGTTAACGCCTAAATATTAAAAGATTTGTGAACGACATTTGACAACTTTTAATGGTCAGGATAGAGTTTAAAAGAGTCCAAGTAAGATAAGATAGTTAAAGGGACATGACTCCTTGAATCGTGAAAAATAAAGAGACGTATCATAATGAATCGTTAGCTCCAGACGATTTTGCGCACATTTGAGAACGTTGGAAAAAAAGTCCATGATTGCAATAGTGATCGAAAAATATGACTTCAGCAGTTAGAAGTCATCCCCTATAAAATACATAGGGCAAGGTTATAAAGAGGAAAACCTCAATCAAATGTACAAGTCTGAACGAGTCGAACTTGAGCTGAACTCAAGTCAAGTTCTAGTAACTCAGTTTGATTAACAACCCTACAATTAGCTGAATAGTTACGATTTTAGAACCTCACATGCAATTCGAATAAAATCAGGTCATTAATGTCTAGATTTTCAATTTGTCCAAATTTTAACACTCTCGTAATCATAAAATCTGCAAAACAAATACATAATTTTTTTTGGCAGAGATAACTTATTCAAAATTAATCTCATAATTGAATCACTTTATGATCATGTGACACTTTTTCTTTAGATGAATTTGAATAGGAAGACGTAATTGAACTAAAAGCTTAAGGACGTGATTATTTTAGTTAATAGTTTAGAGACCAAACAAAAATCAGGTGTAAATTTTGGGGGTGTAAAACATAATTTACCTCATCGGAAATCTAAAGCAATAAGCAATGAAATTGCCTTAAAATTTTGAAAAAAAAAGGAGTAGGTATTTATATTTTAGAAAATTAAAGGGAGACTGTGATTATTTGCAAACATCGTAAGGTCCAAGTGTGATTATTTTATCGTATAGATATGGATAAAAGAATGGGTTATAAAGAAGAGGACAAACTAGTCGTGGGCAATCTGGTAATATTAGGAAAGGGTAAGGGCATTGACCGCAACTGACTTGTATCTTTTACTCTAAACGTGTCCCTGTCGCTCGCATTTCTTAGTCAGGAGGTCGCTAGGAGAACCAGTGGATAAAGATAGATATTGGCGTATTGCTCTCTCTCTCTTCCTAGCAGAACCCATCGCGATCTATTTACCAGAAAGTTATCAGAGTTTAGCCTATAAAGTTAGCAATTAATTGTTATGCTGAGCCTTTGATACAAGAATTTCGAGATCAAGATCAGAGAATTGATTTTGATCTGCTGTGTTATCAAAGGTCGGAACTATATCTTCGCATGTACAGAACATATAATTATATTTGTATGTATATATATATATATATATATATATATATATATATATATATATATTTGATTTGCCTTTGTTCAGAGTCCGGAATTCTAGGGTTTATTTGTTTGCTCTGTGTATCATTATTATTTTAGCTAATTTCTTATGTGAAAATACAATTCCTGATAGTTACCTCATGAAGGTTCAATCTTTTTAGGGTTTTAAGTGCAATTTTATTGTATTCTTCAATCAGTGGATTTACTATAGGTACTAGCAACCTTTTGTGTATCGTCAATTGGGAATTGTTGTTAAAAGGCAGGTTTTGAAGATATAATACCTAATATTATCAGCGTCGTCTTCAAATATAGGCTTGTTTTTTATGGATCCTTGACTGCAGTTCTGTTCCTCGTTGCTTATTTTATTCTCTGTTGGCATTATGAATCTTGGTATAACTTCGAACTGAGGGTCTTTACATCAAGTTTCATAACTGTCTCCTATGGCACCCAATGTGAAAAAGTATATGATGGAATAATATGAGAGTATCACTCTAATAGTATATGATGGAATGTGCGAGATGGAGTTGTAGGGAGGCTTTATTTTACTGGCATGCGCATAGTATGTGTTGGCACTAATAAGTAGACGATAGAAAATGGATTGGTCTGTATCAGTTCTATCAGAAATGTGGAACATTTTTCATGTAGTTACATTTCATTCCTTAATGCTATAGTTAGGGTTTTAGTATCTTGATGAGCATGGAATTTGTGTGCATGTGTGTAGTAGTTATGAGAGGTGCCTATCATGGCAGTTATCAGAATTGGAAAATTTTCTTTCTTCTAATTCATTAGGGATTTTGCTAACTTCTTTCGCTATTTTTGTTTGCTTTGATCATTAGAACATTAAAAGCGATTTTTCTGTTGAATGACTTACCATCAGAGAAGGCTATACTAAAATACAAGAATTGGGTTTGGAGCTTCAATTCCTATGAACCATGAACAAGCACTCTTAGGAAATGTCGTATTAGATTCAGTGGAGGTGGGTAGAGTTTGGGAATGGTAATCGCTGTGGATATGGTGTGGTAGTAGGTGTTGGGCAGGTGGTAGGGCTCATGGTAGGTAGTGGGCTAAGGCTTACTGAATGGTGATGGTGATATCTTTCTTCATTGGTTTTTCCTCGATGTACCAAATTATAGCAGGTAAGGCCGTAAGGATGCATGGGCTAGTGATTACTTGGATGCAAATGGGCCTTTAGATCTCCTTTCCTTTATGGGAACCTCTGAGGTTGTGGAGGTATGGGGGCACTGTTCGTGCAACTCTCCTTGGGACTTTGGAGGGATCAAATAAGAGATGGATATATGAGCAGTTGGGTTGTCTTCCGTATTTCTCATTACAAGATGGTGTGGTGGGTTTTTCTTGGTTATATTTATGTGATAGTACACTTCCCTTTATGTTCCCTTTCTCAAAGAGGGAAATGTTTCGTTCTACCCCCACATTGTTCTTTATCCTTGCCATCTTGGCAAGTCTGAAATCGATGTACTTATAGTATTCATTTGTTGCGTATAGTATAGCAATTGAAAAAACTGTCTTATCTCATACTGAGAATCATTGATGACTGACCACCTGAAGTGGTGGTGAAGGAACTTAAAATCAATTGTTTCTGTGACCTAGTAATTGAATTTTCCCCTGATGATTACATGCAGGGCTAATATGGAACTTAATTTTGTTTGCTACTGCATAGATTATATGCCTGAATTAAGTGTGCTGTAGGTCATCATGTCCCATAACCAAGGTGATGATGCTGAGTACATGGCAGATGAATATGAAATGGAAGATGTAGATGATGACATGGATGATGAATTCCGTGGCAGAGATATGGGTGGCTCAGACTCTGACGTGGATGAATATGACAACATGGTTTGTATCATTATACCTTGTAGAAAACCGTATGCAAATTTTAAGTGGCTGTTGGAGTTATTATACTTGTAATTTTTGGGAAACATTGCTATTATATGTTTGATTTCTTTCGTTATTTGGAGTGGATGTTTCACATTAAGCAAATGTTTGAATTTTTCACTCAAGCTTGACTAATAATTATCTGGTTCCACTGCAGAATAATAAAATGGCAGATACTTCTGCTGCTCAAGCTAGGAGAGGCAAAGACATCCAAGGGATTCCTTGGGACAGGCTTAGCATAACCAGGGAGAAGTATAGGCAAACTAGACTAGAACAGTACAAGAACTATGAAAATATACCTCTATCTAGTGAGGGGTCAGAGAAGGTAAAACTGATTTTTCTTTTTCTCAGTAATATGGAACTCTTTGTAGTGCTTATAGTACGGTTTTTTCAATACTTCTATTGTGGCTTTTTCAATTATGAGCAGGATTGCAAAGTTACAAAGAAAGGGGGTTTGTATTATGAGTTCAGACGCAATTCAAGATCTGTGAAATCAACCATCCTTCATTTTCAGGTCAGTTGACAAGTTTGTGTCAATGTACCTGTTATCTAAACTTAATTCACTCCCGTAATGAATGAGTGATGAATCTGCCTGTTGGTATCAGCCAGCAATCTGTGTCTGCATCACATTACTTGGTTAGTATGAGGTATATATATATTAAAACCACAATTTACTTACAAATTTGTCTTTGATGGCACATAGATAAATTGTTGATTTGATGATAAGGTTTTGGCTTTCAAGCTGTTGGAGCAATTTATTAGCACCTAGGTTGCCTTATGGGGTGTGTGTTGAAGGAAAGAAAACCAAATTGGCTGAACTGGTTTGGTGTGAGTTTTTTTTTTTGTTAAATAAAATAAAATTTTATTTATTAACAAAGCAGCAATTACAAGAAGCAAATGAAAGGCACAGACGCCTCAGCAGAACATCAACTCAAAACAAAGCATGAACGCCTATCAAAACAACCAAAAAAACTCAAAAAGTCAAAAACAAACAAAATTAAGTAGCTCCCAGATTCTTCATAACAGCCACACACTCAAACAAGTCAACCCTTGCCTCTTCTTCCAAAACATTTCAAACAAATCAACACTTATACAAGTGAAGATTTCCAGCAAAACCAACGCCATCAGCCCTTATCATCAAATACAACCCTCTTCCTTTTGCACAAAACTGGAAAGCCCAATTGGTCATTAGACAGAGCAAGCCGAACTTCACAAGACAGCTTTAAACCCACATAAAAATCCACTGTCCTTTGCCCTGACACAGCATAAGCAGCCAGCCTTCCAGCAACTCCATTAGCTTCACGGAAAACATGAACCAATTGGAAGTTCAAAATTTTCAATAAAGCTTTAATCTCTCTCAAATAATCCAAGCAAGTCCAAGGACATGAACAAGCCCCTAGCACAGACTTTACCAGAACCATTGAATCACATTCAATCAAAAAATCATAACAAGCAATCCCATACTGTGCAATAAGCTGCAACCCGTCGCATAAAGCACGAAATTCTGCCATTGTATTTGAACACTCGCCATAAAAGAAAGATGCAGCTAAAACAATCTTTCCCCATTCATTTCTAACCGCAGCCCCCCCTTCTTTTCTGCTGCCAACCCAGGATTGTCTCAAGAAGCCCCATCAGTATTGAGCTTTAACATACCCTCTGCTGGACTGACCCACTTCACCCACACACATTTCAACAAAATACTACCCAAAAGCTCAATGTGTAAGAAACACAAAAAAGCTTTACCCACGTCATCATCTAATACTTTCGGCTTAATATTTTTAACTTGATATTGTAAAATACTACAGATTCTCACAAACAAGGAATAAGAATACAAGTTTCATTCACCAGCAACTCTCGTACATCTTTCTTTCCACATCTGCCAGAAAATAATCAAAGACAGACTCCTAAGCCGGCCATGACTGAAGGACTTCTTTTTAAAAATTCTGTACTTCTAAGCAGGCCATGGTTTGGTGTGAGTTAAATTTACCTATTTGATAAGATAAATTGGATTTGGGAACTCCTAAAGTTTGGGGGGTTTAATGTTGGATATTTTGAAATGAGAATCACAAACATATGTATAAATTGAAAACTTGCTGGACACCATGGGTTAAGTTGGGGGTAATGAGGAAATATGTTAGTAATCCATCCATTTCCATTAAATGAATGGATAAGGTAAAAAGGAACAACTATGCTGAGGCTTTAAAAAAATTGGAAGTAAAAATAGAGTATATGGCCACATAGAATCTTGGTAAGTGGCAAAGTGGATGGTGTTTTGCAACTGGCAGCTTCAGATGCAAGTACAAGGAAAGAAGACATTTGGTATAGAGTGAAAAAAGAGGAGAGGATGCTAATGAAGCAGAGAAGCTCATTTGGACAATACCATTACAGTGCAATAAGAGAACAACTGCATGTGAGGAAGTTCTCGCACAAACAAAAAAGTCATACAGGAGGATATAAAATAGATATTCCTTTTTTTCTCCTTTGTGTGCTTTTGCATTTGACCATGTGTAGGTTTCTGTCTATCTAAATGAAAAGTTCACACATGACATGGCGGAGTCTTAGCTAACTATTTTGCAGGATGCTCTGTTATGTGTTGTTGGGGTCTACTTAAGAATTCATGTTTAGTTTACACTTTAAAATATACTCTTCTTTTCTAGTTAATTTCTGAGACGTGCTAATACCGATATGCAAGTTTTGTTGATTGGTGATGCAGTTGAGGAATTTGGTGTGGGCTACGTCCAAGCATGATGTTTACCTTATGTCACATTTCTCTGTTATTCATTGGTCTTCCTTAACTTGCAACAAATCTGAAATTCTCAATGTATCAGGACATGTGGCACCGTGTGAGGTCAGTGTTTCAGGACAGTTGGCTTCTTGTGTCATATATTTAGGCTTAAATTCTTCATCTTGAATTCTGAGTTAGGGTATTCCAGGAAACTAATTAACCTCTTTTCCCCATATAGAAACATCCTGGAAGTCTTTTGGAAGGATTTACACAGACCCAGGTCAGCACCCTTGCTGTAAAAGATAAGTTGCTAGTCGCTGGAGGATTTCAGGGAGAACTTATTTGCAAGGTAAGTTAGGTATTTTTCTTTAGTTTAATCTTCCTAAGAAGGAAATATTTATCATGAAAATTGTTATGCATCAGCGCAGCTAGTGCGTGCCCCATTGTGTAATTGTTACAGCGCATGAAGTTGTACCACTTTTGCTGGTTGACTCAAGGCTATAGGTTGAGGATCAGTTACCTTCCCTGCATTTACCTTCGATGGTCTGTGAAGATCTATAAACTGTTCACTTTGTCGTGCAAATTTTGATTGCCTTTTGGCTTCTCCTATGGAGAAAAGCGTTGATTCCACAATTTTTTTTTCTTTTCTTTGGGGTTGCATATCGACGAATTTGTAGCGTTTTGGGGATTCTGATATATCAGTATGAAAAAATTCTAATTCGTGATATTTGGAGTAATGGAGGGATTCTTTGAACCCTGGTGGGCGCTATTTTTCTCTTACTCTTTCTGCGGTTTTTATGCTTTTTGACATCGTTATGGGCTGAACGTCAAGGCTGAAGTATTCGTCCTGCTTTTTTTAAATGTAGTATGTGGATAGACCCGGAGTTTGCTTCTGTTCCAGGACAACTTATGATGATAATGCAATCACTAATGCTGTTGAGATTTATACCACTCCCAGGTATTATACTTCCCTTGTACAGGTGGTTGGATTTACTTGCAATTATGTACCATGCTGAGCTTGTTTTATCTAATTTCCCAGTGGTGCAGTTCATTTTATAGCCTCCAATAATGATTGTGGAGTTAGAGACTTTGATATGGAAAAATTTCAACTCTCTAAGCATTCTCGTTATCCATGGCCAGTTAATGTAAGTCCTCCTCTGTTTCTCACTCTGTTAAACTGTGTAGCATTTTCGCTGATCATTTGGACTGGTAGTACCCGAGCTAAAGGATATCTGCTTCAAGCTAGATTTTGCAAGTTTGTGACTCAAAATGGTTAGTTGAATATGTGGTACTCTATTCGAAGGGCCTAGTCACGGACAAGTGTCTTTTATTTGGATGGTTTAGAGATGCTATCTTTCATTTTCCAGGTCACACTTGTGTGTATGTATCAATTAATCAATGTGGAGAGGTGTCTGTGCCTTTTACCTTCTTTTTTTGCTTGTGCTCTTGGCAATGTTTGGTCACATCTTGGCCCAAGCACTAAGGTTGACCGAGGTCATTTTGCACTGTTGAACGATAACAGATATTTGGTACTGTGATTAGTAAATATTGCCTGTATGTGTTTACAGCATACGTCACTGAGTCCTGATGGCAAGCTTCTTGTAATAGTCGGAGATAACCCAGATGGTATATTGGTGGATTCCAGGAGTGGAAAGGTATCATTTGCTTTTTCTATTTTGTGGGAAGTTTTTTTATGTGATTGAAGCCCAAGAATGCGAACATGTTCTAATTTTAACCTTTAACTTTGCAGTCAGTTGCCCCCTTGTGTGGCCATTTGGATTTTTCGTTTGCATCAGCATGGCACCCTGATGGCCTCACTTTTGCTACTGGGAACCAGGACAAAACCTGCCGAATTTGGGATGTTCGGAACCTATCGAAGTCAGTTGCTGCTCTGAAGGGTAATCTGGGGGCAATTAGGTCAATCCGCTACTCATCTGATGGCCGATTCATGGCAATGGCAGAGCCTGCAGATTTTGTTCATGTCTTTGATGTCAAAAGCGGGTATGAAAAGGAGCAGGAAATCGATTTCTTTGGTGAAATATCTGGCATGTCCTTCAGTCCTGATACAGAGTCCCTTTTTATTGGGGTGTGGGATCGTACATATGGTAGTCTTCTTGAGTTTGGTCGTCGGAGGAATTATTCATACCTCGATAGTGTGCTTTGATCGGGAATGTGAACTCTGTGAATAAGTGTGCAGGCCTCGCGCATTTTCTTCATTTTGAGGTGCAACTATGGAAACCAGTAGCAAATCCTGCAACGGTGATCAATCCAAATGTAAATGTGTTGTTGTGCAATTGTAATTTTCATTGTTCTTTCTGATAAGTCGAGTACTTTTGAAAATGGGAGTGTCATAAACTGTAGGAATGGAGGGGTTGTACAGAAGGCTAGGAAGTATTGGTCATTTGAACAATCAGAAACAGGGATTTTCGAGGACAAGACAGGCTTGTTATTTGATGGTGGTTTGGTATTTATGTTTCTGTGGGGAACCTTGATATGCTTTCCTCAAGTTATCATTTGGGCCTTTTCTTGCTTCACTACTTTGATGTAGTTGTTGTAAGACTCATCGGACAGCGTTTTTTTTAAGTATTCTTCAGGGTTTGGTCCGTACTGTTTGGCAGATTCCACTTCTTTCTAAAAGTAAATAAGAATTTGACCTTTGTTGAATAGAGATAAATGTGCTCAAGCTTACTAGGCAAACGTGGGGTTGGGCTCAAAAGCAAGAAACACCAGATTAAACAACTAAAAAGAAGAAAACAGAGCCTTTGACTAACCAATCCCCTTCCTACTCCGTTCTTTTAGGGCTGTTGAGATTGGATTTAGATTAATTCGAATTTGAATCCATTTTGGAGTTAAATACTCGGATTAATTGATTTTAAGTTGATGCTAAATATGTGAATTCGTTGAGTATTAAATGATCCTATATTTGAATTTTAAGTCAATTTTCTCAGTTATTAAATTAATTTTACCTTGCAAATGTATGTAACTTGTTCCTGATATTGATATATCTAAGTTAGAATTGAACAAATATGATAGATATAGTGCAGCAGACTCGAATTCGTTTATATTGATCAAGAATATTAACTTACTACCCACCTAAATAGATGTCATAATTTGATCCATTCATAGGTGTATTATAGGAGGTTAACGATTGACTTAATATGTACGTCCATACGGTTCTCCGATGAAGGTGGTCTCACTTTTTGTAATAATACATAATGCAACAAAAAATTAAAAAACAAAAAGACATAGGTGTCCATGGGGTCGGTTTGGCCAATGGGTCTCGTTACTTGAACCTGAAAAATAGGCCTGATGGTTGATTTGTTAAAGCCGAACCCAATATCCTTCAAGAGAGGGTTGAGCTTGCCCTCAAACTCATTACCTCGCCTGATACTCGGTCCACGAACTTGCCCGCAAAAATCCGACTCAAGAGCCGGCCCTTCCACCCAATTGTTTAAAAAAAATTGACCATTGAAACTTTGGTGGCAATATATCACTCTACTTTATTTAAATAAAATTATTCATTATTTATTTTTTGTCTATTTTTGATTTTTGACTCTACTTTTAATTTAAAAATATAATTTATAAAAATATTAAATTAAATCTTTTTAAAATAGAATTGTATATATATAGTCATGTAAAAAATGCCCGCCCAATGAGTGGTGGGTTGAATTGCAGGTAGCATACCCTAACCCTTGGACAAGTTGATACGGCCCGACCCGTCAAGAGTTCAGGTCTACAAGTCCAACTAAAAAAAATTTCGCAGAGGTAACTTGTCAACCAAGTTACCGTCTGCGAATGAACCCGACGTGAATCGAACACGCAACCTTCTGATCTGGAGTCAGACGCGCTACCATTGCGCCACGGATCCTCCTCTCTGAGAGTCTCGTAAAATTTATATATATTATAGCTTTATTGTTTGGGGTTGAGGATATCCTACCTAAGGTCAAGAATCTTCTGATCCAGAAACAACCAATAAAACACCACCAACTCACCACCCAAAAATCTTTCTTCTTTTATTCCCCTCCTCACAATCTCTCCCTTTGCTCCCCCCAAGTCAAAATAAACATCATCGTCTCTCTCTCTCTCTCTATCTATATCCAAACCTCATCCCCTGCTTCACTGGTCCACAGAAACTCCCTCCTCGTCCTCAACCAGATACCAACTTTCACCATGGCCTCCACCTTGTTCTCCACACCAACCTTCCAAGGTCTCAGACCCCTCAACAAGCCCACCGACTCTCCTCTCTTCCTCACCAAAACCACTGCTAAATTTTGCAGACCCATCACCACCAAGAAGAACCCTGCAGGGTGTGGTATTAAAGCTGAGTTGAACCCATCTCTGGTGATAAGCTTGAGCACTGGTCTGTCCTTGTTCTTGGGTAGGTTCGTGTTCTTCAACTTCCAGAGAGAGAATGTGGCCAAACAAGTGCCGGAGCAGAACGGAGTGACCCACTTCGAGGCCGGAGATACACGTGCAAAGGAGTACGTTAGCCTCCTCAAGTCCAACGATCCAGTTGGATTCAACATCGTCGATGTGCTTGCGTGGGGCTCTATTGGCCACATAGTGGCTTATTATATCCTTGCCACAGCCAGCAACGGCTATGATCCCAAGTTCTTTGACTGAGTACTGATCTCCATTGGGCTGGTATTCTAGCTGTGTATAGCTAGAGAGACAACTGTTTTTAATTTTTTTTTTAAATTTTCGATTTGATTTGAAATTTGGTTGTGTTATCTCTCTAAATTATGGTTAATAGACTTGAATGTAAAAGCTTCAACTATTTGCTGCTTGTTGAGTTGTTTCTAGGGTTATTTGTACATTACCTCCTCGTAGTTGTATTAAATCCCATGCAAAATTGGATGAACGCTACTAATTTAACTGAGTGTGTGATAGAAGCGATAAAAAATGCAAGGGAAGTTAAAATGTGGAAAAATTATAATCCACCACTTGTAACACCATTATCCCAGTCGAAACTCCCCAAATCGAGCCCACACCCGCCAGAATTCCCATCCCGCTGAAACTCTCAGCCTCTGTAAACCAACAAGAACAAAATCCAAAACAAAAAATTGCTACCCCACGAGAGCTGAAAATTCTACCCAGCACTAAATCAAGGAATAGAAACCCAAAAACAAAAAATCCCAATGAGGCCAATAGAGAACCAGAATTTAAGAAACAACATATACCCAGATTGTGAAAAGCAACATTCCACATTCAGATCAACATTTGATTGAAGAACAAAACCATAACCAGATAATGATTTCGGCTACAATCCGCCATATGATTTTTCATCTTCCAAACGCAACACAAATCAACAAATTCCAACATGTCCCAGCAACTATAACACACCCACAGAACTATCTGACCAACAAACCATAATCAAATCGACAAAACCATAGAACCCGAGAAGAAAATTACATCACCAGAAATGAAGAAGTAAACATACCTAGATGATTCTTTCAAAATCTAATCTTTGACTAATTCTTTGTTGATCTTACCAAATAAAATCCAATAAATTAGGATTTAGCAATCATGAATGTGAAGTAAGGGAGTTTCAGTGGATGTGTTTCGGTGAGGAAGGGAGAGAGGGTTTGTAGAGAGAGAAGGAAAAGTATAGAGAGAAAGGTTTGAGCTAGAAGAAGGTATTGGAATGAAAATTAAATGGCTAAACGAGGGTGTTTTTATATTTTTACAAATTCTATAATTTCCATCTACTGTGATACTTTATTTTTAAGTTGATTGGAGTTTAATATAATAGTTGAAATTATGAAGGGTTACCATCGAACGTTAGATCAATTGATGAGTGACTGATTTAGTTTAATCAAGGTCTTGAGTTCTAGTCTTGAGAACGCAATTGCGTTCAGTTGAGAGAGCTTTGACGTCTTTGTGGTCATACTCTCAAATCCAGATTAATCGGAGCTCAATATAATTTTTGAATAACGGATGGTCTGACAAAAAAAAAAAAAACTATGAAAGGGTTACATGCAAATAATCTCGAGTACATAGAGGTTTTTTGCATTTGACCCTTGTTTCTATTCATTTTGTGGCCAATTTTTTTTTTTTATAGTTTTATGGTCAAGGGTGTTCGGATCACATCAACTAATTTTTTCTTCAATCCGATCAAAGACAAATTATTCATACTGAAACTAGTATATTCATGAGCACGATAGATAAATCAAATGTTGAAATTTCTCTAGATGAACATTTTTGTGGGTGACTATTTGGTTGCTCTAGCTCTAATTAAAAAATCAGAAAATATTGTCGACCTAAAAACAAAAAATAATTTTAATCGGATCATTTTGATCTTACTGTAAATAGAGTATATTACAGTCAACCATTTAATTGGCATGTGAATAAAGCAATTTCCCATTATAAATAAATATTGGATTTTTTCGCCCAAAATATTCATTTAAATGGGTAAGAAGAGCATGCTCTTCATTATCTCTTTTTTCAGAAAGAAAATGATTGCCATTGATTCAAATAAACATTGAAGTATAAGCTATGTATGATTGCAATATTAAGTGGTATGTTAAGGAATCATAACAAATTAAAATTCTTTAATTTAATTTATATTAGGTTTGGTTGTTAAAAATATTTTGTATTATATTTAGTCTTATTTTGTATGCGTATAAAATATATATACAAATAATATGTTTTATCCGTATTATTGAGTCAATTTTAATATTACCTGAAAAGGTGTTAGAGTTTGATATAAACTCTTTAAGTATTTTATTTCTTATTTGTTTAGTATTAATTTATAATTAGAGTTTTAATGAATTTAAGAATTTTGACTCATAAAATATTCTAGTTAGCTTTGACGTGTTTTATTAAAGGTAGAATAGGATTAAAATTGTTTTAATTCATTAAAAAGTCTTTTATTTTAGTGTAGGCAGAATAGTTGGTTTTAAAAAATCTGTTGACTGAAAAAAGGTCTGGTGGCAGTAGCCTTTGACACCAGAAGAAATAATATGTTGCAAGTTTTGTCTTCTTCTTCTTTGATAATTTTTTCTATGATTAAATTTTTGTGTGTGAGATAGATATTTGAGTATTTAATATTGATGATGTACAAAATTATTTTTGTGCAAGATCAATAGTTAAGAGAATGATAATGTATAATTAAAGAACAGTAAATAGACAATCAATGATAATCAATAGTAAAACGGTAAATATAGAGTCAACATCAAGATTTATAGTGGTTCGGTCTGGGTGACCTACGTCCACTTTCTTGAATGGCAGCGGTAACCGGCGATCTTTATTAATGTATCAAGGTACTTCGAAGAGTTTACAGTGCTTAGAGAGAGAGATAGTAGTGACTGTATGAGATTCGGAGGCGTAGAGGTCTCAAGGAAGTGATCAACATCATGCCCTTCCATGTGGAGAGAGACTTACATTACATAGGCTCACCAAAGGCGGTGAGGCGATGACGTGAGGACGGAGTTTTTCACTATTTTGATAAACACACTTTTGGTAGGAATAGACCTCTTTGGTAAGCACACTTTTAGTATGATTAGATCTCTATCCCGTCATTCTCTCCCTTGTGCTCCTATTCAGTCGGAGGAGGACTCTCAGCTAGATTGGGCTTGATCCTCATCTTGAGCTGGTGTGACTTGGACTTGAATTGGAGTATGAAAGAGCAAGGAAGGGAGGACCAAGGGGCAAGCCGACGCCCACTTGGAGGCTTGGGCGGCGCCTACTTGGCTTGGAAGAGGCATGGGCGACACCCCACTGGGAGGCTAGGGCGGCGCCCTCTTGGAGGAGCTTGGGCGTTGGCCACTTGTTCTCCTTAGACTCCCTTCACTATTCAACTCCGATTTTACTATTCAATTCCGATATCACTATTCACCTCCGATTTTACTATTCAACTCCGATATCACTACTTATCTCTGATTTTACTATTCAACTTCGATTTCACTATTCAACTCCCTTTGACAGGTGGACCCAGCTCCATGGGTCCTGGCGACTTGAGCTCTTTCGTGGGTCCTGGATATTTGGGCCTTTTCTCGGTTCATTGAGCCTAGCCTAGTTAAATTCGGGCTCGTAAAATATTATTTTTTTGATCCTACGTTTGTTATCAGAGTCAATTTCAGAGATGACAAATAAGAACGAGTTCGTTCAATGTCCCGTTGGAAAATTTGACGAGAGATCAAATTTTAAACATTGAAAAATACAGATGGAGTTATTTTTCAAGGTCATGAATTTTTCAGATATTGTGGCAAATGGATTCACAAATCCTGGAGATTTACCAACTCACATAAAAGTCCAAAAGGATGAATTGATAATTAATTAAAAAAAAAGACAACAAAGCGTTTGTATATCTATGGAGCATTTGATTCGTCAATTTATGACAAGATTGCTCATGTTTCGACGGCAAAGACAGCATGAGATGTCTTGATCAATTGTTATATTGGACAAGATAAGGTGAAAAAGGTTCGGTTGCAGACTTTGTGCAGACAATTTAAGCTTCTTCAGATGAAAAAATCAAAGAGTATATCTAATTATTTTTTGCGGACGTTAGTTATTGTCAATCAGATGAGAGCCAATGGTGAGAATGTGAATGATCTCAAGGTTATGGAGAAAATTCTTTGGACTTTATCAATGAAGTTCAAGTATAATGTCACAGCTATCATGGAGTGAAATGATCTTAATTTCCTAACAATTGATGAGTTGATGGGTTCTCTGTAAGTCCATTAACAAAGATTGAATGAAAATACTAAGATTTTAGGAGAAGAAATCTTGTAGACTCAGACCAATTTCAAGAAGGAGAAGTAAGAGTCCCATAACAAATCACAATCAAATCAGAGGTATCAACATTTAAATAACCAAAGTATGTGGCAAAAATATAAATGTAATAATTTGGGTGAACAACGTGATAAATCCAAGATAAAGTACAATTATTGTGAAAAATTAGGGCACTATAAAAAAAGACTGCTACAAATTATTGTGTTTGGTTTGTATTGTCTATGCCCATGTTCCTGATCCTCTCAGGAAAAAGCTTGAGGATAAGGCTGAACAGTGTATTTTTATTGGGTATATATAGTTCAGTTACAAAGGAGTACAAGTTTTATAATTCCATCACAGGAAAAATGATTATTAGTACGGATATCACTTTTGATGAGTAGAATGTTTAAGATTGGTCTCTAAAGGAAGACAAGTCAGGCACACTTTTTCTCTTTGATGTTGATGATTCAGTTGGTGATCAACCAGTTGAACAGTCTCTAGCTGTTCAATCCCCGCTGCCAAAGTCATCTAGAAGTTCACATGGTGAACGACACATGCTATCTAGATTGGAGGATTATGTTATTGACACTGTCAGTAATCCTTCAGACGAGGATTTGACAAATTTTATTTTATATGCAAATTGTGATCCTATTTCTTTTAGTGATGCCTATAGGGAAAAACATTGAGTGAAAGCAATGGATGAAGTAATTCATGTCATGAGAAAAATAATACATGGAAGCTTATTTCTCTTCCCAATGGAAAAAAAACTATTGGAGTTAAATGGGTGTACAAGACCAAATACAAGCCTAACGGAGAAGTGGATTGCTTCAAAACGTGGTTATTAGGTATTGACTATCTTGAGGTTTTTGCTCTTGTTGCTAGGCTTGATACTGTTCGTATGATTATTTCTCTTGCTGCTAATAATTCTTTGAAGATTTTTCAAATGGAAAAGGCGAAAGAATAGTTCGCTTTGGTTAATCAAATATATATGCAGGTTAGTTATCCCACATCGGTGGCTTAGTGCCCTGGTTTTGAATTTAAATACCTTCAGCTGCCTTCACCTTTTTAAGGTGTTGTGTAGTTGTTGGTTAATCAAAAAAAAAAAAAAATGGATGTGAAATCTGTTTTCTTGAATGATGTCCTTGAGGAGGAAGTTTATGTTGAGCAGTCTGTTGGTTATGTGGATAAAGGGGAGAAAAAATAAAGTCTATAAGTTGAAAAATGTTTTTTATGGACTTAAACAAGCTCCTAGAGCTTGGTATACTCAGATTAATTCTTATTTTGTGGAGAATAATTTTTAGAGATGTCTCTATGAACAAACTTTGTATGTTAAAACTAATTCTCAGAGAGATATTATTATTGTGTGTTTGTATGTGGATGACTTTATTTTCACAGGGAATAATTTGAAGTTAATTGAGAAATTCAAGGAGGCAATGATTTCTCAAGTTGAGATGACTGATATGAGTTTGATGTCCTATTTTCTTGGAATTGAGGTTAATCAGATAGATAGTGAAATTTTTATTTTCCAACGAAAGTATGTTAGGGATATCCTTAAATGTTTCAGAATGGATTCTTGTAATCCAATTTTGACTCCAGTTGAAGAAAAGTTGAAATTGAGAAAAGATGAGAATGGTGAGTTGGTGAATCCCACATATTTCAAACGGTTGGTGGGAAATTTACGTTATATGACTTTCACTAGACCTAATATTGTTTTTGGAGTTCGTCTTATCAGCAGATACATAGAATCTTCACGTCAATCCCACTTGCAAGCAAAAAAAGGATTTTGAGGTATGTTAAAGGTACCCAAAGTGATGAATTTTTTTATTCTCCTACCAGTTTTTGTGAACTTGTAGGGTATATAGACAGTGATTGAGGAGGTGATGTGAAAAAAGCCACAAAAACTTAAGGGTATTATTTTCAAATTGATTCAGGAAATTTTTCCTGATCTTCAAAGAAACAATAAGTTGTTGTTCTTTCTACCACTGAAGTAGAGTATAATGCAACCATCAATTGTGCTACCCAAGCAATGTGGTTGCGTCATATGCTTGGATTTTTGCAGCATGCACAAAAAATTCTTTTAAAGATTTTCTGTGATAACAAGTCAGCAATTGCCTTGTCAAAGAATCTTGTTTTTAATGGGATGACCAAACATATTCATGTGAAATACCATTACATTCGTGACTTGATTATTGATGGTAAGATTTAAATTTTATATTGTCAATCCGAAGATTAAATTGTAGATATTTTTACCAAGTCAATTAAATTCGATGCATTAATGAAGCTTAAGTGGATGATGGAGATTATCAAGATTGAAGAGTTTGGTTCAAGTGAGCCTATTGGAGTTTGACCCAAACTCTCCAAGTATTTTATTTCTTATTTATTTAGTATTAATTTACAATTATAGTTTTAATGGGTTTAAAAATTTTGACCCACATAGTATTCTAGTTAGTTTTGACGTGTTTTATTAAAAGTAGAATAAGATTAGAATTGTTTTAATTCATTAAAAAGTCCTTTATTTTAGTGTAGGAAGACTAGTTGGTTTTAAAAAATCTATTGGGTAAAAAAACGTCTGGTGGCAGTAGCCTTTGACACCAAAAGAAAATATATGTTGCAAGTTTTATCTACTTCTTCTTCTTTGATAAATTTTTCTATGATTAAATTTTTGTGTGTGAGATAGATATTTGAGTGTTCAATATTATTTTTTCGATCCTACAAGAGGTGGCATTATAATACAATAAAATCGTATTAAGTTATATTTTATTATTTTGCCTATCAACTAAATAAAAACATGCATAACTAGATTGATTGACGGGTTTTGGTCAATATGTAATAGTATTCAATCTAATATTTTACCAAACATTGGATTATAATGAGTATTATTTTTATCTCATATTTAATCTTGTATTTTATCCGCTTATACAAAATTAGTCCGTATTAACTAATATAACAAATTCTAAAAATTACAAGTTCTTTATTATCTCACTCAGAAAAAAAACACAATATAATGGACCTTGTGAAAGATGAATTTGTTAAGAAGTTGGTACAAAATATATACTTGGAATTCATTTTAGGCCAAAAAACAAAAAAATTCCTCATATATCATCAATTTTTTGTTAAGAAGTTGGGTCGTGTTACAATTCAATGAGAATAAGTTATAATTCAAAGCGGGTCTAAAAATGGAATCCAACCTAAATATTTAATTCGGTCCTTAGTACCCCACCTCCAAATACCCCAATTATCTGGCAAACAAACACACCCAAATGAGTACAAATAGAGCCATTCAAAATTAGTAATTATGCTTTCCTTCCCAAACTTGGCAAGCTTTTCAATGGGTCAGCACCTTAGAATTTTGTACATTAGTTTGGTAGTTTTCATACTGGTGCAGAGGGTCCAAGCCTAGAGCATTGACTACATAAAGAAAACATCTTTGTGGGGTCTAAACCAACAATATGATATGGAGGGTTCTGCATTAAAAGAGGCTATTTTAATTGATTGAATGTTCTTTCTCTCCACATACTAGAAATCTTAATAGTCACACTGTGTATGTATTCTCTCTCCCACGGGTTGTTATATTCATACTCTGGACAGAGATTCAATGCACGGCTTTATACTGTAAATTATTTATTATTAATTCAGAAACAAGTTGAAAACCGCGTGGAAGTGTAGTAATTGCCAAACTTTAATTAGGCAGTTAATAAGCATTGAATTGAAGAAAATCAATGCACAAGTTATGGTATCTTGAGAGCCAAGTGGATTTGTCCAAGTAGTTAAGGAGTTATATCCATCCATGCATACAGATGGGGTCCGGATCCGTTATGATAAACTTTTTTTTTGTATTTTCTCATGGATTAGTGGTTGAATTTGATCGTTAGTAGTAATCTAGAGATCTTAAGTTCAATTCTTCCTTAAATTCACTAAAGGTTAGTCATTTTTGTCCATTTAGGGACATGCTCTAACCAAACTCAAGTCATGATGGTCAGTTGTTGATCTTGAGGGAGGAGTTTGCACAAATCTAAACACCCCGTAACCCAAAAAAAATAAAAAAATTACCACCATGAATGCAAGTGGAGTTTACTGTATACAAGTAATTCCCCATCAAAATCTACTTTGGGTGATCTCTACAATTGAGATAAGTGTTCATTTTCTCCTTTGTATTGGGAATAGGTTACTTGTATTCATTTCTTGGCTATAGAATTCAGTGGTTTTTTTGACCGTTTTGATATGGATTGATAAATCTTCTTGATTAGTAAGTGTTAGTGAAAGATAAAGAGAACAAAAATAGTTAGAAATCAAGATAGAGATAAGCATAAATTTAAAATTTCCAAGAGTTTCTAATCTGCAAGGCTTTTTTTATGATCCGTTTGGTTAGCAAGAAAAAGATGATAAAAAAAGTTAAGTAAAAGAAAATAAAGTAAAAGAAAAATATATTTTCATGCATACATTTGATTAGCATGAAAAATTTCTCAGAAAAATTTAAAATAATTTCATTCCATTATTTAAAATAAAGGAAAGTCACAAGAATTTTTTTCTAATTGTCTAAATTATCCTTAATTATTTTAACTCGGTTTAAAGAAGAAAAAATATTTTTTATTGTTCAAATTTTTTAAAAATAAAATTGGCTCCTAGTCTAATTCAGAATAAAAATCGACTCAAACTCTGACTTTTAAACCAAATTATATGATTAATCTAATTTGTACAAAAAAATTTAAAATTAATAACTAATTGAATATTCTTTAAAAAATAAAGGTACAATGGGAAATTAAGTTATTGAACACATTTTTTTTTCTTTTTCTTATGTTTTTTGCCAAAAAAAAAGTTAGTTAAATGTGAGAAAATCTAAGCATGGAAAAAAATTATTTTTTCTATTATTTTTTATTTCATGCTAAACAAACACAAGTAAAATTTTAAAATTTTCTCTTTCTTGTATTTTCTAGCATTTTCTTGTTAAACAAATGGACCCTTAGGGTAAATAAGATTTTTAAAAAAAATGGTAATAAAAGATTCATTGGCTGTAATATTTGACTAATTAAAATCTCTTATCTTAGGAAAATATTGTAAGATCTAAATGTTCAATTACAGTGCGAGATTTTAGGTAAGTGATACCTATCCAAGAAATTTCTCCCTTCTTTAAAATTGGAAATTATTAATTGAACATTAATTAAGAAAATAAAAATGGAGAAATGGGGAAAATATTTTGGGTAAATTATATTTTTGGTCTCCAAAGTATGTGTTTAATGTTTATTTAATCTCCAATATTTTAATTGTATCTATTTAGTTCTTAAAATTCTTAATTTATGTCTACGTGATTTAATCCTAAATGTCCGGCAAAAAATCATACGACTTTGGTCATATGTCAATCACATGGGACCAAATAGACACAAATTAAAAAATTTAAGCATCAAATAGATACAAAATTAGGAACTGCATGATTGACGCATGACTAAAACCGTCAAAGATTTTTTGATAGCGTTTGAGATTGGATCACGTAGATACAAATTAATAAACTTAGGGATTAAATACATACAATTGAAAGATTAGAGACCAAATAAACTAAATGCATACTTTAGAGATCAAAAGTGTATTTATTCAAATAATTTTCCTCTTTTTTTTTTAACCGGAAGAAATTCTGTTAGTCTCTTCCGAGTCCTTCCTAGTTGTACGAATGACCTTATTTTTTGTGGTCATTTAACTAAGATTCAAACCTAGGATTGGGATTGGAGTATATTTTTTAGAGAGAGAGAGAGAGAGAGATTCTGAAAAACCGGAAGGAGAGGCAAAGAGACGAAGAACGTGAGAGTCAATTTCCACACAGGGCAGTTAAGAACGACCCTCCCTTACCCTTTGCTGAGCTAGCTATTTTTTCTTTCATCTTCTCAGTCTTCTTCTCTCTACTGGGTTTTCCTTTACGAATCTTCTCTTTTTCTTCATCTCCACACTGATCTTGATTTTGATCTTTTCTGTTTCACACTTCACATATATATCTTCATTGAAGAGCTGAATTTTCGAGCTGTGATTCCGAGGATATATTCATTATTCCCTCAGTTTTTCCTCTTTCCTTGGTGTATTTCCTTTCTCGTTTGGTTAAATTTTCTTTCCAGCCAAGCAACCCACTCTTCCTGATTCGCATAATCTTCTTCTTACTAGGTGACTACTAGGGTTTCTCCCTCCTCTAGCGGCTTCTTCTTCTTTGATCCATCCTGATTTGGCTTTTGAGACTTTTGGGTCATATACGTACCTACCCATCTCCATTTTTATCTCTTTTTGTGGCATCTCAGCCATCACTATCTCACAACTAATCACAAAGATCATTACCTACCTAGCCTAGCTTTTCCTTTTGAAGTTAGAACACACACACTCTCAGCTGGGGTTGTTCTTGTCTTTCTTTCAATGGAGGATGATAAAGAAAATCAGTTAGTGGCAATCAAGAAAGACGATCGCAAATCTGAAACTCCTGTCTCTGTCGACGTGAAGCTGCGGGTAGTTCTCAACATTCCCAAGGTGGAGGAAGTAGGGGATAAGGGTTTGATTGGTCCACGACCACAAGAGAAGGATCATCAGACTCGGGTCTGTCCCGAGTGCCACAAAGGGTTCAGCTCTGGTAAAGCTTTGGGGGGTCACATGAGAATTCATGTCCAGGAAAGCAAACAACCCAAGAAAACCACCAAGTTTAAGGAAAAGCACAAACACGAAGCTATCGGTGTCATGAAGAAAAAGGACAGTAATGTGAGGGATAAAGGTAAGCCCAATTGTGCACTTTGTGGTAAGAAATTTCCGTCCATGAAGTCGTTGTTTGGGCACATGAGATGTCATCCTGAGAGAGACTGGAGGGGAATTCAACCACCCCCAGGACTGAGAGCCAAGAACAGTCCTTCCTCATCAGTATCAGATCCAGTGCCGCCTCAGAAAATCGATGATCAGATTGATTCAGCCGATACAAATGGGACACTAATGATGATGAATGATCTGACAACACAGCCTCTACGGGGCTGGTCTGTGACTGCAAAGAGAGGCCGTAAGGGTGAGATCATCAAAGCCACCCCAACTCTATCGAGCTCAGAGGATGAGCATGAACAGTTCCTTGATGCAGCCAATGATCTATTGAGATTAGCTCATGGCGAACCTTTCCAGTCAAGCTTAACCCAGAAGCACAGAATTGAGGAATATGAAGCTACAAACAGCAATTCACCGACGCACAGGGCCGAAATTGAGGAGACAAATGGGATTTTCACAGATAATGGAAGCAGTGGTGATGCCATGTTATCTAAGAGCATGAACATTGACAAAGGCAAAGGGAAATCCTTGTTGGAATCTGGGTGTTCTGCTGAAAAATCAGTGGATCATACGGGTTATCAATGGGACGATAAAGACTGGCCTAAAGAGTCTGAACAGCTCATGAATTACAATTACTGTGAGAGTACTAATGCGAAGCCGAGTATGATCAAGAACAAAAAGAAGAGGAAGAAGATGAAGCTGATGGATTTGGAATTACCACAAGACATCAGTCCGGACCTCTATGATCAGAAGTTTGTTTTGAATACTACAAGTACAACAGTAGTGCCAGTTCAATTCAGATGCAGCACTTGTGACAAGTCCTTCCCTTCTCACCAAGCACTGGGGGGTCATAGGTCAAGCCACAACAAAATCAGGGTTCAAAATCAAAACGCCATTGAAGAATCATCATCTGCAGCTGTCGAGGTTGAAAATCCTGGCAATCCCATTAGCCAACAGTATGAAATCAGAGAAAGTGAAGTGGCTGCTTGCTCACACCAATGCCAGATTTGCAACAGGACTTTCCCTACTGGTCAGGCTCTTGGGGGTCACAAGAGGTGTCACTGGAATGGAACAAGAATGGAAGCTCCATCAAGTCAAGATGAAGCTAGCCAGATCATGGAGCCTAAAATTCTGAATTTTGATCTCAATGAAATGCCTCCCATGGAGAATGAATGCGGTTTCGAGTCTGAACACGCTACTGATTATGGTGATTCATCTTCCGCGTTCAATTTGGTTGCTTAGTGGTCCCAATTTCCAGTCTTTGCAGCTTCTATATAGGAACTTAGTCACTCAAAGGTCAGTGCCTCGAATTTTTGCTTGTTGACAATTGATTTTATTTTTTTAACTCGTCTTTTTTCTAGCAGCCCTAGAAGGAAAATATTAAATACACTTAAAAATTTAACTTCATAAATTACTATCATTAAATAAAAAATTAATGACAAATGTAAAAGTCGGGTTTTTAAGTCTATGGAGCATTGCCGGTCGTGGAAATACAGGTGCATTAGGATTAGGAACCATCTTGGCTCTTTCTTGTGTTCTCTAATGGGGGGTGTCTTCATGGTCTCTGTCTTTTTGTGTTTATTTTCTTCACGAAAAGCATGATAGTCTAATAGGCAAAGGCTTTTGTTTGCTTCTTTGGTAGCATGATATTGTACAGAAGCTGCATATACATAACATGCGCTTCCCTTTCAATTAAAGTTCTTATGGGATGTTGATGTTAATTTTAATTTATTTCTTCCACTAACTGAATGATTTTGAAGCTTTTCTCCTCCATGTGTGGTATATCACGTGGCCGTGTCATGTAACGTACATATCTAATGAGAAATTGTCACAACACAACTTTGTTAGATACTCAAGTAAGTTTTTTTTTTTATTCTTCTAAAAAATTGATCATGAGTGACAATAATTCTTGAGAATATACAACATTTGCTTGATTATGTGGTGTGTTGAACCCACAAAAAATTTTCTCTTGTGGAATACACTGTAGGTTGAATGTGCATATTGGCTTGTTAGATGGGTCTCTGACTATCACATAGTTTTGTGTTTCTTTCAATTTTATTTCTATAATGCATACATCATATTAGACCAAGAAAACAAGACCAAGTGGGCACTAGAGGTCAAAAGAGATGGTCAGGAGAAAAAAGATGCTAGTTCAAGTAATAACACAAGACGAGTTGTAAATTTAGACGTCTTAAGTTTAAATTTTAGTAATTTTTTGGGGTTTAAGTTATAAGAGATTTTATTCCTTATGAATATCCTAGTTTCGATATGAATGACCTAATTTTGATCAAATTAAGAAAATTTTTTATCAAAATACACATAAGTCGACTCGAACACCTGATTGTTCACAAAAAAATAAAATAAAAATAAAGAGATGGTCATGTGAAAAAGAAGATTGGGCAAAAGTCAAGAAACCTCTCTACAGGTTCCAGCACAAACCTCCATTCTAACTTTTCTCGCAAGTATCAACTTTCTACTGCAATTTTTTATGAGTATTTTGTAAAAAAGGTATTCAAAAGGAACCTATAACTCCCACAAAGCCACCCTTAATTGAAGAGATCAGAACGTTGGTGTATATTCCACCAGGAACATTAATTTCTGGGGTCATTTGAAAAGGTCTTTCAAAGGTGCACAAGATTTGTAGAGTCATCTTATTATAAAACAATTACATTATTCTATTATGATTGAACGATAACATTTGAATTAAATTGTAAAAATAATCTCTCTCTCCAAATATAATAGCAAAATTGTCTATATCCGACCCTACTCGTATTCACAAAAAATGTGTATGTTGGATTGTTCTCTTTTTAGCCATGAGAGAAAAAAGATGTTAGAAGAAACTATGGCTGGCTGGCTCAGACTAATAGGTAGACGAGTGTTTACACACGTATGATTTAGGACTATCCTTTCGAATCATATTATGTCATATTCACGTCACTTGTTATTCAATTTTTATTTAACCCATTTAATTACTAGTGTTTGATGATTTGTATTGGTTTTTTATTAATCGTATCGTGTTTGCATTGACACATCATTTGTAACAAAAAAACCTCAAGATTCGGACCCTATTCTTTCTCAACAAGCCCACAACTCACATGCAATGAAATAAATTTCGTTTTGAAACGTCCAAAACGTTTTTATTTTTATAGAGACCGAAGTGAATCATTGATTGAATATCAGAATTCCAATGTTTCGATGTGTTTTAATAGGTTTCGAAGTGTTTCGACATGTTTGAAAATATTTCGGTATGTTTTGACCAATATTTTAAAAAAAAAATTTCAAAAATTTTCTTCATTTCTATCTTGTTTTCAAAATATTATTGAAATATTTTCGTTTTCAAGGTCAACATAAATATTCACCTTGCTAACATGTACCTACCCTATAAATTAAAAATTCATTCAATCCATATGCTAACAAAACACCAAGTAAAAAATCCTCGAATTGTGCAAGATTTCGAAGTAATCACAGGTTATGTCATTTTTGAGTTTTTGTCGTGTGGAAAATTTCAACAAAACACATAGTATTAGAATACTCAAATGGGTAGTGTTCTTCGTAAGAGAAAGGGGCCAGTGGGGGAGGAGGGTGCAGAAATAACTCACTCCTCTTGTAGCTGATTAGAAAAAAAGGAAAACTCAACTGTTTTCTTGTCACATTCTCGTGAAAATTACGAAAGCTACTTTTATGAAAAGAATCATTTGACTTATTTACCATACCAGATACCTGATACCAGACACTTTCGTCACACCTTATTTATTATTATTATTTTTTTATGTTTATAAAAGGGTGCGAGGGGAGGGGAGGGG
>CM042187.1:45056343-45084477 GCA_023539305.1 Ilex asprella
GGGGAGGGGAGGGGAGGGGGATGATAGTATCCAGATACCACCCCGATAGGTTGGGCAGAGTCAAAGTCTAATTCTAGTGGGACAACTTTCAATTTATGAATACTCAAATTCGAAGTGTCAACACTATTTTTAAAAAAATTAATTTTATCAAAATAACATATGTAAGCAATATACAAAAAGTGTCGATAAAAAAAATTCACTATAAAATTGTACTAAATAAATAGTGCCCAATAATAAATTGATTCAATACATGAAAAAAATCCAAATTCTAGAAAATCTTTATAATTGTTTCAATAAGTTTTCACAAAATGGTATTTAAAAATTCTTTCTCAATGTATGTAATTAAGTAATCATTTTTTCATTGATTTCTCGATTTTTTACTATGATCCTTGTGGAGAAGTATTTATAGAAAATAATTTTTTATTCATTCCCAATAAATCAATATAGTTTAGGAAGTCAAACAATTTTTAATATAACTACAAGTCTAGCAAATCAAATTTAAACATACAAACAACCTAATTTCTC
The DNA here is from genome assembly GCA_023539305.1 of Ilex asprella. NCBI lineage: Eukaryota > Viridiplantae > Streptophyta > Magnoliopsida > Aquifoliales > Aquifoliaceae > Ilex > Ilex asprella. Next base: position 45,056,869 of record CM042187.1, read on the forward strand.
ACAATCAGATTCTTCAAACCCATCGAACCAAATAGTTTAATCCAAAAAATAGTCCATAACATGTCAATTCTAAATATAACAATTTCATTAAATTTAACAACTTGCAATTCTTTATATTAATTTAACATACAAAAATAGCTCAACAACAAAATATATATATGTAATTAGGGAGACCAAATCCAGACTCGTAGGAGTGAAGTCATTGGAATCACTGCGATCTCTGAAAAATAAAAGTAAAAGTATTTTTTGTTGTTGCTAAAAACTAAAGAACCCCACATGTTTGAAAAAATACATGACTAGTCTTGAGTTTAAAGTATTTTCAATAGGGGCAACTTTTAACAGATTTTAAAATTTTAAAAATTTCACCTTACTTCCCAAATTTTTTTAAATTTTAAGTGGGGGCAACTTTTAACAAATTCTAAAATTTTCAAATGTTTTTAAAATTCCAGTGGGAGCAGCTTCCCCCATTGTAAATCTGTCTCTGTTGATAAGGCCTCTCACAGGTGAGATCATGAAACCCCTGAGATTGCTCAGTACTTTTATCAAGAGTGAACCTATTTATGTTAGTATGACGGTCAATCACCGAGTGCTATTGTGGATTCCAAGATTCAAACATTCAATCTCAAGGTGAGAAATTTGACAAATACCCTAATGAACCAGCCCACTCCGTGGTTATGCTTTTGTGCTTGGTCCAAATATTTCTACTCCTACTTACTCCATTACCTATCACCAATCTTTTCTCATGTGGTCATGTGCGAACTAGGTACTTCAACTTTTCTTTTTGGGGGGGTGGGGGGGGGGGGGGAGGACATGAAGTTGGAAGGAACTCACAAGCATCTACAAGCCAGAGTGAGTTTTTGTCAGTGGATCACTCCTTCACCTCACGGGACTTCAACTTCACCCGTCACCTCAACTCACTAAGGAGATCGGTTGATCTGTCGGTTTGTCTGTCTCTTAACTACCATATATCTCTTTTAACTTGTATCAATATCACATCTTCTTTTTTCATTTGAATTCTTATTGTGCTCAATCGTAATATGAGAAGGATGCCATTTCAAGCTTCGCCAAGGACAACAGTTTTCTTGATTGTTACATAAAAAATGAAATAATAAAAGAGCAATGTTATATATCTCAAATTTGTATCCCAAGTATGTATTCCAAATCAATGGGAACCATTAGATGAGTGGATTCCATCAACTTTTTTCATTGGGACTCACTCATTCAATGGTTCCCATTGATTTGGGATGCACATTTAGAATACAAAGCATTACTGAAATATTGGTGCTTGAAACAACCCTTACACAGGAGGATCCGAACTCGTTTTCATCTCCACTGGTGGTAATCAACTAATGGAAAAGAGTGATGATAAAACTCAAGCAAAGTACAAGGCCTTTGATCTGTGAATCAATGCATGAAATTCTCTATTTCTTTCAGTTCTGATTGCGCAACTCTCAAAAATGAATACCAACAGAAGTCTCCCATTGAAAAGTAGTAGTAGATTAAACTAACAAAACCAGATAAGACTCAGCCTCTGATATTTATAAACTTTTAAAAGAAACTAAATCGACATACCAACATTTACCTAGGGATGTTGAATAATACAAAAGGACTCAACTGATCTCAAAATTAGGTGGGCAACATCCCAGCATTATGGGGTGATAACTCCAAGAAAAGCAGTCCCAGGATTAGAAACAGCAGCATCAACTGAATAAAAAAACACAAAGTAATCTTACAAAACCTCTTCTGAAGCCTCATAACATCATCAACCCCGACAATATCTTCACAATAAGTCTCCAATTCTTCGGCTTGCCTCATCTGGGCTTGCCCCAAAGCTAGAGTTTTCTGTTCTTCCAGGAGTGTGATTTGATCCACTGCTGCAACTCTCAACTGTTGGATAGTTCTCGATATTGCCATATACTCAACTTCAGCTTCAATCTTTTGCCTGAAGAGGCCCTCAAGGCCAAGGTCAGTCTCCATCTCCCTACATTTGTCTTGTTGCAACCCTTTAGTTCTCTCTGAATCTTCCTTTATAGACTTGCTATTATCTAAAGCGGCCTCAAGTTCGACAACCTTGGCTTCCTTCATCTTGAGCATTGCCCTTGCCTCCTCAAGTTTGCTTTCCAAAGAATCTACGCTATGCTTTAAGCTAATTAGCTTGAGTTCAAACGAATCAGGGGAACTTAGTCCACTCTCACCACATTGTAACGGGTCAGATGAACTTGGTTCATGAGCTTCTGGATCGAGAAAAGTGAACTTTGAAGGGAAACTACTATCATCAGAGACTGAAATATCTTCCTCCCCAATGTCTTTTAATTTCAGAACTTCTGCATTGGTACACAAGATTCAGGAAAAAAGCTGCAATTGACAGAACTCATTTCATAAAACTAGACAAAAGGAACATAAACAATATCTGAAGAAAGAAAATCCCCTCACATTTAGAATATATGTACATGTTACTATTATTAGATACACAGACACAACGCACACACCCCCATTCAATGAGTTGCAGGGATACTATTGCTAGAAGTTCACTAATGACTCGTAATGCAGAACCTGAAGAACTTCAGCATGAAACAAGCCATATCCTGCAATCCCTAGTTCCTTGCCCCTGACTCCCAAACACAAAATACAGAAAGAAAAAAAAAGAAGAAGAAAGAAGACAGCAGTGACTTCCTCATAATACCCAGGGCAACGCTATGTCCAGCCAATTCTGTTTTCAGTAGATCCTAATCCAGTATAGATGTCCACTGAACTGTGGTCATCACGGGTTCCAACTCAATGGAGGCCCAGCCAACATCATTATGACAGATTGGTTGTTCATAAATTTACCCTAATCCCAAAAAGAAAACTCCACAAGGCTTACGGAGCAGGCACATCACCGGGTTTAATGTGAAACTATCCATTGACCAAACAAGTAAGGGTTCCAAAGGCCCACAATAACATTAATTTCTCTTTCATAAGAGCAAATCCTATATAAAGCAACAAGTTAACATTATCCACTTGGTAGAAAATAAGAAGGGGGTGGAAAATGGTGGAGTTAGACCAGCAATCCATCAATTGGTGTGATGGTAAAGTGGACTCACTACAAGAAAAAGGGGCTTTTGCTTCGACATTATTTGCATTGGGAATGACAGCTGAGGCAAAAAAATTTTTTTTTTTTTAATTTCAGGAGTGATAGTCGAGGCAAAAAAAAATATTTTTTAGCATCAGGAGTGGGTGCCGAAGCAAAAAGTTTACTTGTTGCATCTGCAAAGGGCTGAAGCTAAAAAGGATTTAACTCCAATGACGTCGTTTTTTTCTATTTACTCTAAAACAGCGTCGTTTTAGTTTTCCCCAAACATAAACCCTATGCTTCTATCCCCAACCCCCGTCTCTCTTTCTCTCTCATCTCTCCGCTCTCAATCACCTCGTCACTGCCATACCGCCACCGCCACCGCCACCATCATCTTCGCCACAGCACTGGTGTTACCATCTTCTCAGGTATTTCTCTCCCTCCTTTCTCCTCTCTGGCACTTTTTTACCACACACAGATCCCCCACCCCTTTCCTCCATTTTGTCAACCTCTCTGCACAAAAACCCCCTCCCCAAACCCTCTGTTACGGTGACAGAGCCACAGACTTACTCAGGTCATTTTCTTTTTTGGCAAGTGAGATTTACATAGATCTACAAAGAGAAACTTCAAGATTTTGTTCCACAGGTTGTAGATGGTCTTTAGATTCTTTCCTCTACTCCGATTTGGTATGATGTATTCTTTTTTTTGGGTTTACTTTCAGGTTATATTTTTGTTCATAATACTGGATCCATTTCAAAACCACTGCTGGATCTTCTTTTTGCTTGCTCTAGAAATCAACCACTAATTCTTTTTTCCTGTAGATCTAAAATTCTCCATTTCAGGACCACTGGTGGATCTTCTTTTCCTCTCTCTAGAAATTAACCATTAATCCTTTTTGCTATGTATGGAGGTACTCAGAATGAGATTTGGGCTTCGATGGTTTCTGGGTCTGTGTGGTGTCTATGCCGAGGAGTTTAATGTGATTCTGTTAATTGCAGACTAGAATGGTTTTGTTGTGTCGGTACTTGTAACGGCCAGTGGGTCGCATTCTATCAGAGTAGGGACAATTGATTTCTACAGTTTCAGAGGTATTTTCAGTCACCCACTTCCTCTTTTTATGTAAAAACAACCAAAATGATGAGGCGAGAGGCTAGAGACAGAGAGAGGAAGGGACATGGTTCAGTTGAAAAGAGGTGAGGTTCCACATAAAGGTTAAGTATTTCATATTTAAGCATTTGGTATCTTCGTTCTATTCTAATTGACTGATTGGGAAATATGTAGGACTTAAAGATGTTTGTGGGAATGACAGTGAGGACCAGATTATGTTGAACTTTAGGATGTAAAACTAGAACGAGAGAGAAATTCTTTTAAAGAATGGAAAATTATTGGTTGCATCAAAATTTCAAAATCAAAGAATGAATACTCATAACATAAGGTAATAAGTTAATAAAATTACATACTGTTTATTTCCAAATTATCATACTGTCATACATACCGTTGTTAAGGTATGCATTAGTTGTTGCTTTAAATTGTAACACCTATCAAAGTCGTTGGTTAGTGTGTCCAATAATTATATCATTAATGATATTTCTTCCTTTTTCCTCGTGTAAATTAATGATTTTGACTGACACGTTTGATGAACCATGTCACCACCTTGTTAATATGTTGGTTCTAATAATTGAAAAATACATTAGAATGCTGCCGATTTGATTTTGGTGAATCTGTTGGTGTTCTACTTGTTTTGTGGTTTCCACTCTTGGAAATATTTCTTCTTGTGTTTGTTACACGGGCAGTCCTTACTTTGATTACTTAGATTCACATGGGCACAGAAGGCCTATTGTTGTAGAAAATAGAAATAGACTTGATGATGATTACTGATTTTCTTTTTTGTCAATTTTGTCGTGGTCATGGGTGTAACCATTTGAGCTTGTTGTAACCTGCTTCAGTGTTGTTTTTTATATTCTGGTACATGTATTTTTATGGACATGTTGCTTGATTGTTTTTTCATTTTTCTCCCATTTCTCCATTCTTCCATTTGATTGTATGTTCTTCTATGCGAAAAATTTGAGTTGAGGTTAGTTAGGGATTTCGGTGATTATTCTTGATGTTAGTTAGGACAGTTAAAGAAAGGGTTGATTAGTTCTTAATAATATAGAGGTAAATTTATATATAAGTTAAACAGTAAAATGAATATAATTTGTTGTTTTTATGTATTCAGTTATCCGTCCTAAAATTGGCAACATAATAACAAAAATCATATTTTTTGCAGGTTATCGATGGAGGGTGGAAGGTGCATTGGGAGAGACTATTTTTTTTTTGTGCATTTGGAGAGAGTTGTTCAATCATGTATTGATACTTTCGATACGTATTTTTTGAATTTTTGTATTTATAAAAACCTTGGTTATCATATACTTGTAATGATTTTTTTATGTTTATAGATATTGAAATATTTTTAACCATAATGATGAATGATCCATGTTTATAATTTTTAGTTGTTTATTTAGATTTTTTTCGTGTCAGTTAAAGTCTATAGAAAATATGTATAATTATTCATGCACAGATTCAGGTCCAAAAAATAAATTTAAAAAATATTTATGAGGAATATTTGCGTCTGCAAATGAAGCAAAAGATTAATATTTAAAATGGAAAAAATTATACAGAAAATTATTTGCGTCGGCAACTTGCTAACGCAAAAAATCATTATTTGCATTGTCATTTTTTAGGCACGAAAAAGGTATTTTTTGCCTCCGCAATCGCAACCAACGTTTTTTTTTTTTTTTTGCGTTAGCAAATAACCTATACAAACTTTTTACATCACATTATTTGCATCCCCCTTTACCAACCCAAATAGTATGATTGTCGACACAACTATTTGCATCGGTAATTTGTCAATGCAAAAACCAGTTTTCTTGTAGTTAGTACAGGGAAAGAAAGAGAAGAAGGATAACTCACCCTTTTCTTTTGGAGAGGAAAGGAAGGGTGGGCCAAATTATTTTTTTTCCCTGCTATTTGTTCTACAAAGATAACCATAGCCAACAAAATAAGAGTATCAAAAAAAAAATAAGAGTATCAATGTAAAATCAAGTAAAATGTTTTCCCTTCTTACTCTACAGGTCAACTAAACACAAGGAAAAAGGTAGGTTCCTTTCCTAGGGCTACCTCTTCCATCTGGGCTACCTTTCCTTCTTTTGGTTCCCCCACAGTGATAAGGGGCTGCAGCACCATTTTACAGGAAGACACTCAAACTCCACATTCAAACCATCTTGCAATGCTCCAACTATAAGCTTAGAACAACTGACTAAGTGGCCCATGGGGCAACAATTAGATACAAGTTTCAAGTGTCGTGGAGGGGAGGGTGCTAAGGATAATACAGGCAATGTGCCGAGAGACAGGACACACAGTTCCCTTTACAGTCTCTACAAGATAAACAACAAACTAGAAAGGTAAAAACTTGGCCTCCTTGCCTAATAGGTTTAGGAATTAGGACACATACATATCTTCCTACATGATTACCCAGCCAGCCAGCATTCAACAATCCCGCCCATGGGCCAGATTCTCTGGCCCAGGCCCTAGGGTTGTATTTTATATTTATCATATTTAAAAATAAATAATTAAGAACTATAAAATGAAAAAAAAATCAAATACATCTGTTCCTAAAATATGATGTTCAATATATTAATGTTCCTTTGATGGGTAGCCCATGGGCCAAAATAATGCCCAAGCCCTATTGTTTAGGACTGATCTGCCCAAGTTGGGTGGGTGGCCGGCCGGGCCATGCCCCCCTAGATGATATTACCTTCCTATTACAAACTTCATAATTTGATTATTACAATCCCTCAAATAAATGAATTTATGACCACAACTCTGACTTTCACCACCAATATCTGCTAGAAATGCCTATATCTAAATATAAAAACTAAGGTTGCGTTTGGTAACCATCCGTCTTTATTTATTTATTTTTTTGTTTTCATTTTATGGCTAAAAAAAATAAATTATGTACGTTTGGTGAATGTTTTTGTTTTTTTTTAAGATCTCCGTTTTAAAAACAAGGGTAAAATATGGAAATATCCTAAATGATATTTTTGAAAACATCAAAAAAAAAAACAAGCGCGAGAAGTTTAATGAGATCTTGGCTTCGATCATCTTTAGCAACAAAAAATGGATTTTTTTGATGGGGGTATAAAAGGCCATCTCCTTTCAGTTTTTCACCCACTCTGTGTCTATGCTCTCTCTCTCTCGATGCCCTGTCGTCTCTCTCTCTCTCTCTCTTTTTCGATGCCTACGCCGAAGCTGAAGCCATCACCATCTCCATCGCCAACCGCTACGAAGCTATTACTCCATCTCCATCTTCATTTCACTCCATTTTTTCAAGTTTTGGTTTCTCTCGACTCAATCTCTCTCTCTCCTTCTCTAATGGTGAGTTTTTGGGGTTGGGTGGTGGGTTTTGATAAGGAGTTTCAGTTATGGACAATGGGTTTCGATGGTTGTGGTGGTGGGGGGGTGGGGGTTTCGATGGTGAGGGTTAGATTAGGGGTGGGTTTCGGTGGTTATTAGGGTTGGATTGAGTGGCCAGTGGAGTTAAGTGGTGGTGTTTGGGTGGCCAATGGGGGTTAGATTGGGGGTGGATTTTGGTGGTTATGGGGGTTTCGGTGGTTAGGTTGCTGTGTTGATTTTACCGCCTCTGGGTCATTACCTGTGGCTGGGAAGTTGGTACTGCACCAAACTCAGAGTTCACTGCATGTGCTGAGGGAGAAGAAGCTTATGATGTTAAGGAGGGAAGGTGGATCACTTGGAAGTAATGGAGATGGATTTATGGCTTCTTGGATTAAAGCCAAAATTCATGTTCATTGTTGATGATTTTGTAATTTTTGATATGTTTGATTCTTGTAAGTTGTGATGCTCTTTGATTCTTGTAATTTTTTTGATTCATATCAATAAATTTCTTTAAAAAAAAAATTTGGGGGTGAGTTGTTATGGTTGTGGTTATGAGGGTTGGATTGGGTGATGGTTTTGGGCGGACAATGGAGGTTGGATTGGGGGTGGGTTGTTATGATTGTGGTTTCGGTGGTTTTGGGTGGCTAGAGGGGTCTGGGTGGTGGTTTTGGGTGGCTAGTGGGTGTTGAGTAGTGGGGTTTGAGTGGTCATTAGTGTTGGGTGTTAGGGGTTTGAATGGTGAATTTTTGATATAATACCAAACAAGTTTTCTATTTTTGTTTTCATAATTTTTTAAATATAAATGACTATCAAACATGTTTTATATTTTTAATTTTTATCACCAAAAAAATAAAACTTAGTTCTATTTTTTTATTAAAAAAAAAACATAAAAACGAAACCGTTACCAAACGCACCCTAATATAGAAGATTTCCTCCGCCCCACCAACCCCCCTTTCTCTTTCCCTTTTTTGTAGCCAAAGTGCAAGTTGAGGCAACCTTTAAAAAAGGGGAGAAGATCCTTCAAAAACTAGTAGGCATGAAGATTAAAAATCTTAGAGATTGAATCTACTGGGTGATCACAGCTGTAATGATTACATATATGAGTTCATGGGGAGAAAGCATTCATGAAACCTCCAGGATAAAAACAACAAAATGTCAGAACTAAATGATTTTATGCGAATCAAGAGTGACAATCAGAGTGTTTCAGTAAAAAGATAATGCAACTAACAAAAATAGTTACTTTCCAAAAAAGCATATGTTTTTTGCAACAAATATATACTTTGATATACATAGAGATGGCTAAATTATAAAAAAAAATAATACAACAAAAAAAGAAGAGGAAATACACCTCATAAGGTCTCCTCTGATTGCAAAGCACAATGTTATAATTGCATGGATCAGAAATCCATAATTTAAGACTTTCACAATAATAATTAGAGAAATTGGCAATGAAGGCAGGCACACCTACCTCTTTCAAGCGCTTCCTGCACAGACTGGAGTGAAAGGATAGACTCAACCAGAGGATCCTGATCTGATGAGGACCCAAGGTTCTCACTCTTTCCTTCCTTAGCCTCCCAAGACGAATCAGCACCTAAATCTTCTTGCGAGGCATTCTCAAATTCCCCCACATCTTTTCTTCCATAAGCAGTTTGAAGTTCCTCACTAAACTGATCTTCACAGCCCTGAGCTTCATCACTATTTTCTCCATCATAGTTCATTGACACTCCACTTCGTCTTCCATTACTGGTCACCGAATTAGATCCCTGCAAAAAGACAAAGTTGGAGCTTCGCGAGTCAGATTCCATGCTGGAATGAGAGTTTTCCTTCTCGATTTTGACTGATTCTCCTCTAGGCTTCTTACTGGTTTCTGCCTGAACCTTTCCCTGCTGACTCCGCTGAACCGAATTGCTCAAATTCTTTCCACTCAGACTCCTTAACCTGTTCCTAGCATGTCCCACCACAGCAGGTTTCTCATACCTCATCTTTGGCGCACTGCCTGCCGTGGAAGACTTGCTGCTCCGATCCTCACTGTTCTCGGAACCTGACCTGGCAGTGAAAGTGGGTCCAACAGCGTTCCCAGGATCGCCAAGCATAACGAAACCACCAACCACTGCTCCGGGACTTCTCACCATTGCATTTGTGGATGAAACAGAGCCCTCACTCTTTTGCTTCACCTCAGCAGAAAAATGCGTAGTTTTGATTGGTTTCACAGCCGAATTAGGCAAACCCCGCTTCAATATCTTACTAATATCAACATTACTACCGCCTTCCTTATTGACTTCCCTCCTAATCCGCCTCCATTTCTTCAACCCGTAGCCTTTCATGGTTGTCCCTAGAGGAGGCGCAGATTTGGCCGACATCGGAGGTGAATCCACGGACTCCAAGACTTCAATTCCCTTCCCTTTTGCATTTTCCAATAATAAATCATCAACAACAGCACAGGAGCCATTATTTTCGACCTTAATGGTTTCGTTGTCATTAATCAATTTATCAGGAGCTACAGCTTCATTATCTTCCACAGAATCAAAAGCTGAAACTTCATTTTCCGAATCCATTTCCAAAGAAAAACCAAGGGTTTGTATTGAAAGATGAATATGAACGGCGGTATGAGTACGCTCAAAACCAAAATTCAGATCAAGATCGAGAACAACCAACCATCATTCCAGCTACGGTGGACCAAATCTAGCAAAAATCTCGAGAATATCAATTAATTTGTTTCTGGTGATTTCTCATTGAATCCCAAGTCGAATTCAATCCAATTCAATCACCAAGTTTTGGAATTTGAAGACATTGTTAAAGCGGAAAGAGACAGAAACGAATCCGAAGTACGCTAATTGTAATAGTAATCAATTCAAGATAAATTGAAATGAATGTTGGGTTCTGCAACGTACCTTTTTCTCCATAAATGAGAGCTAATCAGAGATAAGCATGAAGATGAGAATAGAAGAAAATGGAAACCCTAGAAATCAGGGGATTCGGAGTTTTTATGGCCAAGAAATTATTGAGAAATTAAATTAAAAACTCAATATTTGTATTAGGACAAATCTTCTTAATAATACTTTTAATTTTTAAAATATATACAATTATCAATTTAATTCTTAATAGTCTCGTGTTTAAATGGTATTTACACAAATAATTTGTTAAATTTTTATCAGAATGATTATCTATTAGTTATGTAATACCGTCTGAAAGTTTAATAAATTATTTAATTTGAGATTAATCGACACGAATTAATATAATTAAGATTAAACTGATAAAATAAGTAGTGATAATTATTTTTAGGAAGGATTACATCAACACCCTTCGATATTTATAACTTAATCATTCAGATTTCCTGAAATTTATACACGCATAACACTTAGTCCCTTATTGAAAATATATTTGTTAATAAATTACTTTTAGACTCCTTAAAATTTATAAATATATATTACTTATACTCTTTAAGTTTAAAATATTATATTTACAGCAAAAATATTTTAATTAAAGATAAAATATTAAATATTTTAAAATTTACAATTAAAACTCATGTTCTATTGAATCTTTTGTTTAAATAAAATCAAAAAATAAAAATTCAATTTTTTCTTAAAAAAATGTGATTAGTATACAATTATATTGTTTATTAAAATTTAATTTTGTCGTTAAAAAGACCAAATTAAAATACCAAACTGCCTCAATTAAAGTTAAAAGATAGTGTAGATAGTATAATTATATATTAACTATGATTTTTTTTAAAAAATAAATTTTTAATTTTAATTTTATTTCAATAAATGATATAATACTACATGAATTTTGGATGTAAAATTTATGTTTTATTATGAATGACTTAAACCCCTTGTTTGATTTTTTAGCTTTATTCGAATAGATAATATAATTGTATAATATTTAAGATTTTTTAAGAAAAAAATTAATTTTTATTTTATTTCAATAAATGATATAATCAAACAAGAATTTTGTTTGTAAAATTTAAAATATTTAATATTCTATCTTTGATTAAAGTATTTTTTGTCTTAATATAATATTTAAAATTTAAGATGTCTAAGTATTACATACCTAAAAACTTCAAGGGAGTCCAAGTGTAATTTATTAATTGACATATTTATAGAAAAAGTCTAAGTGTTATGTGCATATAAAACTCAGGAGGTCTGTGGATAATATTTCAAATGTCAGGGGATCTGAGTGATTAAGTGATAAATTTCAGAGAGTCTGGATGTAATTTTCCCTTGTTTTTATTATTTTTGATTTTAAAATAATTTATAAAAAATAATTTTTATTAAAATTATGAAATTTTATTTTTTTGGGTAGCGTAGGCGTCTCCTAGAGGTAATTAATTTGGATTAGATCGAACGTGGGGATAGTGCAAGTGGGCCACGTGGAAGGTGTTGGCCTGCATGGAGAACAGAAATGGGTGATGAAGACTCCTGCCGATCTGGAACAGACATGTAGCCATGGCCCATGACGAGGAAAAAATATTTATTACAACGGTGATACCATGTGATAAAGTAATGTGATATTACTAACTAATAATATTAAAATAAATAAGCACATAGACCTCACAGATATTAATAACTAAGCTGCCATGTAAATAAATAACTTTCCACCCTCCTACCATGCAATTTCAAGTGGGATTCACCTTTACCATTTATGGTGTGTTTGAAATGGGGGTTTGGGGGGGTTTAGAAACATGGGTTAGGGAGTAAACCCGCTTAAACCCATGTTTGGTATGTACAAAGTAGGGATAGGATTCTAAACCCGACCCGGTCATGGCCTGATCATGAAACCTTCATTCATGGGTTTCATGAAACCCAAGGGGGTGGGTTTCACATATGAATTTGGGGGTTTAACATATAAATGATATTTATACCCTTTATATATCCTATATACCTCATATATACAAATTAGGTAAAGGGCAAAATAGTCACTTATATACAAATATATTACCATAATAATCATTCATCCCTGCGCATACCAAACATGGGTATGAACAACATTAAAAATTGAATCGCATCTTTGAATCAAACCCTGGTTTCATCAAGCCAATCCAAACTCATCCCAAAAAACATACCAAACATGCTTTTAAGATTTTATTATTGATTGGTAATACCATGCCATCAATTGTGACAAGCTACCACCGTTGTATTCAATATTTACTCCATGACAAGGTAGGCAGACTAAATATTTAATGTGATAGTGATATCACCGATTAATAATAATGAAAATTAGAAATGAATTTCTTTAAGCATGGAAACTTATAAGGGTTAAGTACATGCTTAAAATTATATATATATTTTTAAGTCTATTTTTTTTCTAATCTCAAAAATACTCTTTTTTGAAAGAAAGTTAAATTAATTTCCTATTTTAAAAATTATTATCATTTAATTCAATGTCAATTAAAATATGTCAACAAAATTTTCATCACAAATTTAAAATTTAAATTCAAAACTCTCTCTCTATATATATATATGTACCTATATATTATACTTTTAATGGTTTGAAGATTTTTATAAAACGTGATAAATATTTTATTATTTTTTTAAAAAAAGAGAGTTCGTAATTGAAAGATTTATCAACTGATCACTTTGTCATTAAAGACTGATTTGATTTTCAGACGTTTGTTGTTTTACTATATTACAGTCCAAGTGACTAATAATCAATGCGATTTAACAGCGTTTGCGAGCGTAGGCCAGGCCACATATGCTAAGCCACTGGGGAAGGCCTCCGGAAATCTCACGGATTTCACTACCCATTTCACTTTCGTCATCAATTCGCATAACAGTAAAGGGCTACGACGATTCATGATCATCACTTTCTTCTTCCTAAAGCTCCCTCTGGTTGCTTCATGGATCTCTTGGATTCAAATTCCTTGTTTTACTAGATTTGTCTGTGTTGTTTTTTATTCTCGTCGCCCCTTTTTTTACTTTCTTTTGGGATAAATTTTGTGCAATATTATTTACATCAGCACATTACTATGAATTTGAATAGTAAAATTTAAATTCATGTTATTATTTTTTTATTATGTTATTGTTCATGTTACTATTTTTGTTGAGTATGTTATTGTTCATGTTACTATTATTTTGAGTATGTTACTATTTTTGTTGAGCAATTTACTACTATTATTTTTTAAAATATTAATATTCAATGTTGCTATTTTTTTTTTTTGAATATTACTATTTTTTGTGTTTGAATAGTACTATTTTTTGAGTTTCAATTTAAGAGAAATAATTATTGTTAAGTATGTTACAGTTTTTGTTAAGCATGTTACTATTTTTGTTGAGATGTTAATATTTTTATTGAACATGTTATTATTGTTATTTTTTAAAAATATTAATATTGAATGTTTTAAAATTTTTTATGCTTAAATATTACTATTTTTTATGTTTAAATGTATTATTTTTTGTGTCCAAATGATAATATTTTTTTTTTGTATTTGAATGCTATTATTTACACACACACATAGATAAGAGAGGGATAAAATTTTAATGTTAGTCAAACTTAACCTATATATGGATATAGATAGATATGAGAGAAAAAATATTTTAATGTTAGTTAAACTCCTAAAATTTAGAAGTTTTTAATTTTTAGTTTTATTTCACTTCTAAAGGGAAGGGATAATATGGTAAAATTGACAAAAAACGGACTTCATAACAAATAAGATTCCTTAACGGACTTAAGTCCAAACAAGTCCATATAAGAGGACCGACCTCCAAATTTCCCTTAATAATATTTTATTCAGTTTGAAAAAAAAATTAATAATTTTTTATCTAATATTATAATTAATAAATTGAAATTTAATTTATAAAAATATAATAACGATTAAAATTAATCAATTTTTTTATCTATTTTGAACAACTAGTATAAAATTAATCATATTTTTTTCTCTTAAAAAATATCATCTTTTTTTCTCTTAAAAAATATCATCTTTTTTACACGATCTTTAATGTTAGACTACTTAACTAATTCACTCTTTAGTATCAAACAACCTTATTAATCCAAACTTCCTTCTATCTAATATGTTCCTTACCTCTCTTATTTTTTTACTATTTACTTTAATTTTAAATTGTATGATTAAAAAAATAATATATTGAGAAAATTTGTCAAATTACGTATTTTTGTTAATTTTTTTTAAAAAATAATGGGTAATTTTTTTTTAAATGATGTAATCAGATAAATGAAGGGAAAAAAATTGTTATTTAGTATAATGTGATCAATTTTTTAGACACTTGAATTTTATGTTTTATTGTGCCTTCAGACACAAGTAATAACTAGTGCACGGGATTTATCCTGCAATTATTTCGAGAAAGTGATCGGACGACTGGTGAACCCTGAAACAATCACAAGGTTAGGAAAAGGGAGCCAGGCGTCTGCCCGCCTTATCCCCTCCGAAGCTTAAGTCAGCAAGGGAAGAAGGATTAAGCTCAATTTACTCAGTTTAAGGGTTTAATTTTGCGTACCTTAATTCATTTTTCTGAAGGGTATTTATACTTGGGCTTGAAATGATTGCTCTGACACAGAGGTCCTCTTAGTAGTTAATGCTCTTCAGACTTGTCCAAGCGTAATGATTGATCCCCACTTGCATTCCCGTCTCATCAATGCTCGGCGCCTCGGACCCGACCTCGGGGCCACGCCGAGCAATCGAATCCCTATGAACGGCGTCTGACACCTATTTGATAGCAGTCGGCGTCTCGAAGGCTATTATTTGTAGCTCTGTGCCTAGACTCCTAGCTATTAATGCGCCCACTCATGGTTGTCAGTTTGAGTCTTGGTAGGTGCAGAGGCTCATTAAATGTCTTGTCTTAGGCACTTACATCGTCATAAATGCTGGGTCAAATCGCATTTATTGCCTGTCAGAGGTTGTACTCGGCTCCGTGAAAATACCCCCTCTCGGCTTCCTTGCTCGGCTTCGTTAATGTCCTCGGCCTCATGCCTCGGCTCTCCATCACTTGCCTCTGTCCACGTGTCGTCCCGGAGATTGCTGAATTTATCATGAGTCCCTTCAACTAGTAATACAATAGGTAAGTTAAGTGAACTCTACAATCCTCAAATGTTAAGTTACTCAACATGGTGATTTTTGGAAATTATTAAAATAGTGGGATCTGCAACATATATAAAGTATATAATAATTGAATTCAGATCTTCGTCATTTGAAAAAAAAATAAAGAGAATCACAATTTATAATAATTGATTAATAAAACTTATTCACAAGAGTAAACTACTTACACAAATGTCTTTTAAAACTACACTCTAGTTTCACTCCAACCCTTAAATTACGTTTTATCTCGACTTAAACTATGAACATTCGGCAAACTATGTTATTCTATAAAGGGGCACATGCGAGTCTCACATTTTTATCCTTTCAGTACAATTTTTTTGGTAAATTACATTTTGTATCTTAAAGATTAATTTGGTCCTTAAATTGGCAATGTTCTACAATCTCGGTGATTACTGTGGACAAGGCGTGTGCCTGCTTCGATCTATATGTGTTTCATTAGGCTCCTAAAGGTGTCTCATCCACCCTTTCCTCTTAAAGATACGGGGTACAAAAATATCGTTGATCTGATCTAGATAAAATTGATGCTCTGCAATGATAAGTTTGTGGTCTAAAGAGCACATGATCGTAATTTGTGTAAGACGTGTTTGTTTCTCGGGTCTAAGTCCTACAAATTCAAAAATTAATCGATCAAAAGAGGTAATTCGAGGTCTAAAACTAACTAACTGACGCGAAATCTCTCAAACAATGTCCCAAGAGATGGTCTAAAACTGAGTGGTTGTGTGGGTTGAGAGTATTTTGTGAGTTTGAAGTGGCAGTCAATTTTCAATTAAAGTCTAATGTCAAAATCCGTCAATAATTAAAAGGATAAGCATAATGTTAGCCTTTAACGGTTAAAAAAATCTTTTAATAAAATCCTAACAAACTAAAGAACCTTGTAACGATGATCTAGGGACCACCCCACCTCTAGATATAAATGCACGAGGCAACCAACTATCTGCACATACCAATTGTAATCCAAAAAGTTGTAATATTTATCTTTTTTCCCAAGCAATAGAAAAGCTCCCCAAGGAAGAAGAAACTTTATTACAGTGGATTAGTCAAACTCTTTAGCTCGTAAACCACTATAATGTATGTGTTATTCCTTATGTTCTTACTTTTACCTTTATCTTACAACTTCTGTAGCATTTTATAGAGCCACCGGGCTCTATCTCTCTAATCGCTCTCACTCTTCTCACCACAATCACTATTTCATAGCCTTAAACTTCCTAGCTTAAGCACCTAGCTCATGCTTTTGAGTTTTTAACATCATCATTTTCTATGAATTTTCTGTTTCAGTTGTTGACGAATACAGATTGAAGTGCGTCTTAGTAATCCATAACTTTATTAGACCAACTGATAATTTTGGTGATCAAATAGAAATCAAGAGTAAACTTTATGGGTAGAGAATGTAATTTGCTTGTTCAATTTTCATATTGGTGTACATGTGGCTGCAATTTATGTTATTATTCATCGGTCGGCAATTGTTGCTTCATTGTTATGGGATTGGTTCTTCTACAAGATTGAAAAATAATCAAGAGCACATGCAAGGGAATTAACAATGGGTTCCCAAGTTGCACCATTTTGATTGGTGAACTGCATGTGAGATTGTATCAAATGAGGTGTGACAATAGAACAATGCACCAACTCACTAAGATTTTTTTAATAACAAGGAACCTCTTTAGAACAAGTAGATAAGTTTAATATTTGCTGGTTTTGTAATAATTAGCACTGAAAGATAAAAATCGAAGATAGGAAAAAAAATAAAAATATAATGTGATTTGATACAACATATCATCTTGGTACATCGTACTTACATCTATGAATCAAAAAGCTATATCGATATATTATTCACTAGAAAAAGTTGATCATCTTGTAATTGATTATATAATACTCAACTTTATTTACAGGGATAAAATATTGTAATCCAATACAATTTGGATATAGTCAAATTTCTTTGTTTTCTATCAAGTCACTAATAAACCTTCTCGTAGTTTATTAAGACCCTTCTAATATGTCAAACTTTGAGTTTGAGTCAAATTTTAACAATCTTCTTTTAACCAATCTCTTCAAATTTGGTCATGCCCAAGATTGGGCTTAACACCCTTAATTCTAATCTACCAATTTTTTCAAGCATTACATTCAAACCTGCTCTTCTGAGTCACTACAATCTTCTCTGTCTTTCAAGAAACTGCATCTTGCCCTACATCTTACCTGTCCTTGGGAGGTCTCAATGGTCATTTAAAGGTAAAGCTTAGTGACCCGTAACCCATCAGACACTAGATCATCACTACTGAGTTCATGTGGGCCCAATAGTTTCCAAACCATTAAAGTACGGTGAGTTCAACTTTAAGAGTCCAAAAACCTAAAAAACTATCCTCAACACAACGCATATGTTAGTCTTTCGTTTAGTTTCATACTAACTTTAATTTTTTCCTTGTAGGTTCAAAAACTTTATTAAAAAATTCCAAGACTACATTCTCAATGTATTCGTGACGAAATCAATCTTTACACTTCGTTGTATACACGTGTCAAGGGAGTCTTTTACAATATAAACACCAATTTTATCGTTGGATTGTCAATAACCTGCTCTGATTGTTACACCCAATTTTTTAACCTAGCTCTGATTGTTTCATCATAATTATCAATTTAACTCTGATATCACTTGTTGGTTTTGTATAATGAATAATTACCACTGATACCATAAATTGGAAGATAGGAATTCAAAGAAAAGAAAAATAGTAAAAATATGACATAAAAATATAACATGGCTTGATACAACATACTCTCTCGATACACCGTACTTACATCCAGGGATCAAAAATATGCATTGATGTATTATTCATTGGAAAAACTGGTTATCTAGTACATAATAATCAACCCTATTTATATGGATAAATTATTGTAACAAGATTCTTCCAATATATTTTCTATTCCATTCAAGATTCTTTCATTGATTGCTCAACAAACTTTCATTCATTACAATTAAACAGTTTGAGTCAAATTTCAATAATATTAATCTTTGAGTTGCAGAGTTAACTTGAGATACCTTCAAATTGCTTTCTAACTAAAGGTATTGGTTAAACTCGAAAGTCTTACCACATTCAATTCAATGGAGGACTTCTTCATTCTTGCAATACCTAGCCTTCTAGATCAAGATCAACATTATGTTCCCTCTACCAATCAAAAATTTATAATCCTTCCCATCCATGGTAATACCAAAGAAAACAGATTATTCATCCTTCCAAACTAAATTAATGAATGTCTGGATTAAGAAGTTTCCGTCTTATTATCAAAAAAAAAAATTGAATAAAGTCTTACGTCTATTTAAATAAGACAATAAGAAAAGATTGATGTGTCAACTTCGAGGGCGACTTCGATAGTGAAACCCAGGACTACTAGCTTATAATTCGTCCCACAGCAAACCTTAGACAGCCGGGGCTTGAGGGTTACATCCTATTGAGATTGATGGAAATTGTAAATCCACTGCCTTTTATTGTCTCTTTCTCCCACCAGTGATATGCTCATTAAATGGGGACTCCACAATTACATAGAACGTGGATATACAGTCTGTACCAAAAGGAAAAGATGACACTAATTTATTTAAAGCAGTTAAACAGACCCAAAAGATACTCATAATTATTGGAGCTCTGATCAATATATAAGGAGAGGTCCTTTCTCAAAAGTTATTAATAATACTCTATCCTATTATTAATTAAGCTCCCAACAAATTATCGATCGACACGTGCAAGTTTGAATGGAAATAATTTTTTTATTTTTTGTTCAATGGATAAAAGTGTTCAGACCAGTTTACATGCACTTCAGAGACAGGTCATCTACGTTGGAATTAAAGTATTCATTCCTCATGGTGTGGTCCCAAAGAATGGTCAAAGTTCAAGCTCAAGACATTTATATTTACAACTCGTTTCTATTACCACTTAAGTTACCTTTAAAGTTGAAACAAATTTTGCTTACTCAGGAATAGCAGAATTTCAAAGCCAGTTCAAATTAGTTGCAAGTTCACAGACCAATTTGAAAGCTCATATATTAATGGAACAACAGAAAGGAACTCTAAAAAGCAAGGAAAGAGAGACAAAGGAAAGTTCAGTTTTTTGGGAAAAAACAAATCAAAGCAGAGGGTATAAAAGTTTCAAAAAAAAATTCGGGAGAAAAAGGCAGCCTAATCCAAGGGGCAGGGGGTCCTCCTTTGATACATTATCCAAGCCAGCATAGTCTTTCCAGCTTTGCAGAATCATCTTCATTACATGAAAACAAGAGAGCTTTTCACCATTATGCCAAACAGATTTAGAGGATCCCTAGTGGACTGTATTAGCAACTGAGTACATTAGGTATACTCACTCTACGAGACTTCCGTTATTGTGAAGTTTGACAAAAGTTACTGTGAAGCTATTTTTTATGAAGATTTTCTTGGTCAGCTTATAGCAGCATAGCTCAATTACAAAAATAGAACTGTCCTATTTGTCAAGATTGGATACCATCGGTAATGATCCAAAATTAGAGTATTTGAATTTTTTTAAGTCATTCATTTTATAAATAAGTAGATTCGACACGACACGATACAATTAATAAATGAATTATGTAAGAGTGAAGTCAATCAAAGAAATACACAACACGATTTGTTTATATATTAATTATATATAATTGATACACGACACAAATTCAATATGATACGACTCGTTAAACACGAATCAATAAACGAATTTGGTATGAATAGAATTTTTTTTGACACGAACTAATTAAGTCACAACATAAACCCATTTCACTTGACACAATTAACAAGCCTAATACAAACATCCATATTTATTGGGTAAATGTAACACATTTTTTCTTATGCAATCACAGTATTGCACAATTGAAAGGAGTGGTACATGAGCATTTTCCATTTTCTTCTAGTGTTGAAGATCAATTATTTATTGGGTACAGTCCCAGTTGGATTGGTCTTGGTCCAATTTCCAGAGCAAATAGGCACAGGCTTACAGATGTGTCAGATGAGTACATATACAGAGGGAAACCTCCTCTGCAAAACAATAATATAAAACACTTGTTTTATTCTATTGAAAATTTTGAAGCTATACAATACATACAATTTTTTTTGTCAGATCAAAAAAAAAAAAAAAATACATACAACTTACTGCCCATTTGCAACAGGGACAACAAAGGTCTGGGGTTATGGTTACCCTCCCAAGGCCCTTTTCTCTGAGTTGTTTCTGACCTATCTTTGGCTTCTGTGAGAAAGAGAGAAACCCCATGTTAGATTTACTGTTTACAATTTAAAGATCATAATGTACAACACATAAAACAAAAAGAAATCGTCTAAGCCCAAGGCAAACCATTAAATTAACAACATTGAATACAAACCATTACTCTCTGCAGCTTCTTTTTAAGCAATTGCTCATTATTTTATGTTCAAAACCTTATAGATCCAACCCATACATTTGATTCCCCCATATGCACAGCTTGTTCAGGAGAGAGAGAGAGAGAGAGTTGCAGCAAAGGAGGGTTTCATCTTTCTTCTTTGCTCCTGAGTCCTAATGAAAGAAAAGTCCAGGTATAATGAATGATTTTAAGCAACTCTTGTTTCACCTCTATCGCACTTTAGCTTCTTTAATCATAATCATGAATCCAAATGAAATCTAACATGGGGTTTCCCCTTCAGCTTTGTATTCCAGTTCAGATTTATTCTGTTTTTTTTTCACCCATTCTTCTGTCTGATCCACTCCTGAATAGTGAAAAGGAAATTCTGATTCTGACTTAGGTAGGCCCACCATGGAAGAAGATGATGCATTATCTTAGATGTAGATTTCTCTCTGTTCAAAAATCTAAACTGTTTCATTCATTTTCTGAAGAGTCTTCAGCTACAGCCACTCATTTAATTGCATCTGTCAAACCTAAATCATAGCAAGAATCCAAGACGAACCTGCGTTTGTTTTCTGATTCCAATCCAGTCAAAATAGTTCTTGTGACCATCACTGAAATACATGACATAGACATTCATAGCCTTTCAACTAATTTTTCTTGCTGAAATCATAGAATGCTTTCTAGCTGTCTAACCTGGTAAAGACCTAAATCTTCTTCCCCTTCTTGAAACCACGGAGACTTCACACCCACCAATCGCAGCCTTTTTTGGGGGGGAGGGGAGGGGGGGGGGTTCCTTCACTCCTTCATTTCGTGAATATGGTTGATGAAACACCACTTTCCGGGGAAATCCCAGCCGTTGATACCAAGTTTCTCACTATCAAGATAGCAACTTCCGGCCATAAACCCAGTAAGGAGGTTATAACCAACACAGTAACAAGTTCAGTAGCATCATCACCATATAACTCTCCTTCTCTAATCTCTCCTCCATCCTCAGCATTTGTTTCAGCTTTACAGTCACCATACATATCTCCAAGGGCCACATTAGTCCCAAAAACTCCCTCTGAAAATCCCACCCCCACTGCACAAACCCTCACCCACCCATCCCCACCTGTTTCGTACTGTGGGTCTCAGTCCGATGATCTTCCCAGCACCTCCTACACTCCCCCATCTGAGCGTTACGATTTTCCTGATGAACCCAACAATACAAAGCTCAAAATTGTGACCTGTGTTCCAGTTTCAGGTCCAGACACAGCTCCTCGGATTTCCTTTTCATTTCCTGTCCCTCGAGTTTCATTTGCAAAAGGCTCTGTTTCGCCTGCTTCAAATGCCAAACTCAGGAGCTGTGATGTGTACATTGGCTTCTATGGTCAGAACCACAATCTAGTTCGCTTCTGTAAGTGGCTTAAATCGGAGCTTGAGCTACAGGGTATTGCTTGCTTTGTTGCAGACAGGGCAAAGTACTCGGACAATCAGAGTCATGAGATTGCAGACCGAGTCATTTGCTCAGTGACATTTGGGGTTGTGGTTGTCACTGGTCATAGCCTTCATAACCATCTGAGTTTGGAGGAGATCAGGTTCTTTGCTCAAAAGAAGAATTTGATCCCTTTGTTCTTTGACACTGAACCAAATGAGATTGAAAGTCTTGTTAATCACAATCTGGACAATAAAGAATGCAAAGAAGCAATTGATGGGCTAATCAAGTTCCATGACTTTAAGCTGGAGGCAAATGAGGGTAATTGGAGAACCTGTGTATCGAAAGCTGCTGGAATTTTAAGGGCAAAGCTTGGAAGGAAGAGCCTTGCTGAGAAGGAAGTAGAAGGGTTTGAAGAGTTGCCATTTCCAAGAAACAAACTTTTTGTGGGAAGAGAGAACGAAATTACGGAGATTGAAACTGCAATGTTTGGGTGTGGTGGGGATTATTTTGAACAGGAAACTCAGATGCCAATTATCAGAGGAGGAACACCATGGCAATGTGAGGGTCTTGCAGATGAGGAAAGTGAAATTGACACTAACAGAGGAGGGAGATATATAAATTTGGAACTGGGCAAGTGCAAAGGACCAAATTTAGAGTCTTGGGTTGAACCAGTTATTGGAAGAAATTCACAGAAAAGACCTAAATACAAGAAGTCGAAAAGTGGGAAATTCAGGAGCTTTGGCAGCAGTGTGGTCTGCATAAATGGAGCTCCTGGTGTTGGAAAGACAGAGCTTGTATTGGAGTTTGCTCACAGATATTCCCAGAGATACAAGATGGTTATGTGGGTAAGTGGCGAAGCTCGATATTTCAGGCAGAATATCCTCAACTTATCGCTCTATTTGGGCTTGGATGTAAGCGCTGATGCCGAGAAGGAAAGAGGGAGGATCAGGAGTTTCGATGAGCAGGAATCAGAAGCATTCAAGAGAGTTAAGAGGGAGTTGTTTCGGGACATGCCTTATTTACTGATTATTGACAATCTAGAAAGTGAGAAGGAATGGTGGGAAGGGAAGGATCTACATGACCTAATACCAAGGAACACTGGAGGGTCTCATGTGATTATTACAACAAGGCTCTCCAGGGTAATGAATTTTGATCCAATGCAACTTCAGCCATTGCCATTGTCTGATGCAATGATATTAGTTAGGGGAAAACGGAAAAAGGAATATCCGGCTGGTGAGGTTGAATACTTGGGGAAGTTTGATGAGCAATTGGGAAGGTCAAGTTATGGATTGTGTGTGATTGGTTCACTGCTTTCTGAACTTGCAATTTTGCCCTCTTCTCTCTTTGAAGCTGTGAACCAGGTCTCATTTGAGGAAGCTTCTAGTTGTTGCAATTCGAGCATTGCTGATCAGCAATTCTGCGGAACCAATCCTTTCCTTATGAAAGTCCTCGCTTTTTGCACTGCTGTCTTGCAGCAAAGCAAAGGCAGTAGGAACCTCCTTGCCTTAAGAATGGTTCAAGTAGGAGCTTGGTTTGCCCCAGCACCCATTTCAGCAAATTTACTAGCTGCCTCAGCTAAGAATATGCCTGTCCCGAGAAACAGGTTTAGAAAGTGGACCAAATGCGTGAATGTTGCGTTCTGTTGTTGTTCGGGTGGTTGTTCATCAAGCCAAACATGGAAGAGTGAAGAGGATTCAGCCCTTCTCTTAGTTAAGCTTGGTTTGGCACGACGAGCTAAAAGACAGCCTGGATGTTGGATCCAGTTCCACCCCATAACTCAGATATTTGCTAGAAGGAAATATGGTTTAGCCACTGCTAAGTCTACAATCCAAGGTGTTAGGAAAATTGGAAACCATATGGTGAATTCAGACCACCTTTGGGCTTCTGCTTTCCTTGTCTTCGGATTCAAATCAGAACCCCCACAAGTGCAGCTTAAGGCAATCGATATGGTTCTCTTCATTAGGAAAACAGCCCTCCCTCTTGCAATTGGAGCCTTCACTACCTTCTCAAGGTGCAACTCAGCCTTGGAGCTCCTGAAAGTCTGCACAAATGTCCTGGAAGAAGTGGAGAAATCGTTCGTCTCTCAGATACAAGATTGGTGCCATGACTCACTTTGCTGGAAAAAGAAGTTGCAATCCAATCAGAGGGTGGATGAGTATGTATGGCAAGAAGTGACATTGTTGAAGGCTATATTGCTCGAGACCAGAGCGAAGCTGTTGCTGAGAGGTGGACATTTTGATAGCGGCGAAGAGCTCTGCAGAACTTGTATCAGTATCAGGACTGTAATGCTTGGCCATAACCATCCTCAAACATTGGCAGCTCAAGAAACATTGGCAAAGTTAGTTCGGATGAGGAGTAAGATATGATGTTTTTTTCTTTCAAAACAAATCAGCCTCAAACTTGGTTAGCTTAGTTTTGATTCCACTGTATTATGTCAGTCCACTAATTATTATACAAAAATTCTTGTTCTTCTATTGGACATGAACACATTAAAGAAGTAGATGGAACTGGGTCCGAACTATGAGAGTTTGCTTTGGATTTATGTTTCTAAAAAGCGGTTTGATCGAGTAGGAGATTGGACCGCTCTTGGCGTGTCAGTGTCACTAATGGTCGGCTTAATTAGTAGTGGCTTTAGGTGAAATGATATTGTATTTGTACGGGAGAATACCTGCAATGAATTAAGATAATGGTTCAC
The DNA here is from genome assembly GCA_023539305.1 of Ilex asprella. Lineage (NCBI taxonomy): Eukaryota > Viridiplantae > Streptophyta > Magnoliopsida > Aquifoliales > Aquifoliaceae > Ilex > Ilex asprella. The sequence goes on from CM042187.1 coordinate 45,081,866, forward strand.
GTTGGTAATCCTTTAGGGTGCGTTTGGTTAATGGGTTAAAGTGGGATAATACCAATAAGGACAACTTAATAAAGTAGTAGATCCCATATATCCCTTGTTTGGGAAGGCAAAATAGAAGTGAGATAAAAATCTCGGGTCTAACCTTGACCCGGTTGTTATAGCATATTTTAACCCTCCTAGGTGGGTTAAAATTAACCCACCTCCCCCATGGGTTACAAACCCAACCAATGGGATATATTACATAATTACTACAATATTTTTTTTTACATTTTAACTCTAGAGTTTGTAGTAGATATATAATACTCAGATCCCTTAAATTTAAAATATTATAGGTAGATAAAAAATATTTCAATCAACGATAAAATATCAAATATTTTAAATTTTATAATCAAAATTTATATTCTATTATATTATTTATTAAAATAAAATTTAAATTTAAATTTAATTTTTTCTTAAAAAATCATAATTAGTATATAATTATACTATCTATTGAAATAAAATTAAAAAAAAAATAAACAAGGGGTCTAAATCATACATAATTTTTATATGTTTTTATGTATATGTGAAAAATGTATAATTTTATTAGGATAATCCATCTGTCAAAACATAGAAGAATATGATTGTTTTGGATTAAAATGAATAGAGTCATGCGTAAAATGATAAACTATTACAAAATTATTTCTATAATCTATGAGACTCACTGAATTACATATTTGTTTCCCAAACAAAAGTTAAGATTGGATATATTCAAAGGTTAGGATTTTAAAGTGAATAAATGGGTTTGGCTTGGATAGGTTAGGATATAAAAAAGCAAATCCTATCCTATTCAACCCCATTACCCAAACACACCTTTAAATGATTCACGCTAGTAATCCTATCCTGCAAATGCAAACGGTAGGCAAAGTCAAGAAAGAGGTCAAGTAAATATCCAATTTATCTTCTCTAAAGCTTAAGTCAATCGGCGTATAAGTGTGTAGAATATTCAATGCAGAACGTTTTTAGTCTGTATACCTTCATTTCGTGTTTTTTCTTGGTACTTATACCTACGATTGCCTTGACATCTTAGCTATTAATGACCTGATCTATTCACCTAGCGTAATGAGTGTCTATGTTACACTTCATTAATGCGAAGTGACCTAATATCAAAGTTTTGCATGTCAGAGTGAGCCGCGCATTGATGACTCCATCTCGATCATTAAATGCCTATGTAATATTTTCGTGGATTGGGCCTAAACGCATCAAGTCAACGTAATCAACTGTTGAATTTGAGAGAATAATCATTAACAGACTTCACGGCCCATAGCAAATAAAAAAATGAATCCATCAATTTTTCCCTTGCTCCCAAATGGCTAGTCTAACATGAGGGATTATGAGGAAACAATAACAAACAAACAAATGGGGGAGTCAGGTAAATGATTCGACACTGTCTCGAGCCAATCAATTCGTTGGAGACGGCGTCGTTCTCATATAGGAACATTTTTTTTTGGATTTCTCAAAAACTCCATGTAGACTCGTAGAGCCCGAGTCTCCGAGACCAAACTGCAAACACCAGGTCCAATTATTTAATAAATTGATTACAACTCTCGTGAACCAAACCGCCACCGCCACCGCCACGTGGCCCATCATCACGGCCTGATCGCTTGCGAGGCGCCAAAACAAATGATGAAAAGTTGGGTACAAGTTGGAGTAAGGACTGTCAAAGTTGTCCAGAGGGGAGATGAATTCCAGTGTTGTTAAATAATCATTTATTCTAAAATTTTAAATTCAGATCTCGTTGATTACCCATTCTTTTTAATTTTCTTTAATACAGTTTTACATAAATAATAGGAAAAACTTCAGTCACACCCCCTCTAGTTTACCATATCTTCAAAGACACCCCCTCTAGTTTCTAAATCTTCAATAACACCCCTTCTAGTTTGTATTTAAACATCACTAACACCCCCTACCATTAAACTATCATTTCTAACCAAAAAATTTAATCTAAAATACCAAAAATGCTCCTACATAAATCTCAAGTAATTTTTTACATAAAATTTTATTAAAATTCGAGCCGATTAAAATTTATTTTTCTACATATTAAAATTTGAACCAATTAAAATTCGATTGAAGTTGAATAAATTTTATTTTATTTAACGTATTAAAATTTGAACCTATTAAAATTTATTTTTTACATATTAAAATTTGAGTCGATTTGAACTCTACCCGAGTTAGAGCCAATTAAAATTTACTTTCGAATCGATTAAAATTTATATTTTTTACTTATTAAAATTCGTGTCAATTAAAATTCAATTTATTAAAATTTGAGTTTATATTTTTATGTATTAAAATTTAGCTGATTAAAATTCAATACGAGTTGATTAAAATTTGACTTTAGTCGATTAAAAATAATTTTTAATTGGCTCAAATAGAATTTTAATGAGCCAAAATTTAATATGTAAAAAAAATATAATTTTTAATTAGTTTAAATTTTAATATGTAAAAAAATAAATTTTAATTAACTTGAATCGAATTTTAATTCACTCGAAATTTTAATACTTAAAAAAATCAGAAAATATAGGGGGTCTTATTGAAGATATGCTTATCTAGAGGGGGTCTCATTGAAGATATACATA
>CM042187.1:45084877-45106562 GCA_023539305.1 Ilex asprella
AGTGTATAATATGAGAAATAATGAAAATCTAGTAGAATGGTTACTTTGCAACACTTTTTATATATTGAGTGCATAATATGACAAATTTAATCTTTAAAGGTAGAGAGTAAGTATCTTAAAATATTTTAAGAGCAATGCTACATGGACTTAAAAAGTAGACTTAAAAAATTGACTTGATAATTTCAACTATTGATTTTACTGTAGGTCCCAACATTTATTGGGACCTACTACCTATTCAAATGGTTGAGATTATCAAGTCAATTTTTTAAGTCTAGTTTTTAAGTTCATCTAGCATTACTCATATTTCAGAGTACAAAATACAATTCGTCCTTCAATTTTATATGAATGTGATTAATACAATTTTTTTTCTTTTTCTGAGAGGTAAGTTTCAGAAAATTATTATTAGATTAATGATGCTTTTATAAGACAAGATCAAAAATTAAGTGTGGCAAAAATATGGATATTAAAATGAATTTATGGTAAAGTAAAAATGATTATATTTGTAAAATAATACATTTATACAATTAGAGTTATTTGAGATATAATCGATTCAGGTGATTTGAGTAAGGTTTATAAAAGGGATTAGTATTATATAAATGACATAAGTGATTTAATATATATCAATGCTACCACAAGACGTACAAGTAAACTAAAATTAGATTTGAATGAGATAGTAACTATTCAATTTTAAATATTTTAATGGAAATTTTACGCTCAATTTTTTTGCAAATGATATTATCTTAGTAATGAAACTCGAAAAGGAATTACCAATATGTTAAAAATTTAGAAAGAGACACACTAGAGTCAACTAAATTTAAAATAAATAGGAGTAAGACTTGACAGAACTGACTCAAATCAAGCTCAGTCTAGAATTACAAGACAAACCCAATTTAGAGGCCTAGTTTAGAAAGTCAAGCCCAGGTCACAAGTGCAGCTCGGCCTAGACCAAGTCCATCATTTTGAAAAACTCTGTCTATTAGTGACGCATGTGAGATTTTTATCTTAGAAATGGAATCAAGGTACGCATTGTTGAGAAAATTAGTGATTTTTCCTCTATATGCAAATCAATAGAGAATAACCAAAACCACAAACAAGCATAATAAGTAAATCAAACCAACAACAAGAAACACAAAAAAATTTAACGTGAAAATATTTCAAGGTGAAGGGAAAAACCACAAGACCAAATTTGGTTTAATCTCTTCACTATCAACGAAAGTAGGATTATAAGCCACAACTAAAGATGTCAAATATCAAGAGAAAAATATATCCTTGGCTTCCAAATATAAAAAATTCACCCCTAGGTGAATTTCAACACAAAGCAATCAGATCTCACTAAAGTGGCTGAACTTCTATCATTCAAAACTAGTTGTAGAAGAGTATGATTGACGACCAGAAACAGTGGAAACCAGTGGTAAAATTGAAGAATATGTTTATGAATTTTTAACTCGATCAGAGTAGAAATAAGTCTTAAACAAGAACAAGAAATGAGTTGCTATCTTTTACTTTTTTCTCACAAAAAAATTGTCAACTCTAAATATTTTCTACAAAATTTTTTCCCACTCAAAGTTTAAAACCGGTCAGGTAGCTTGGAAGATAAAAAGTCTTCAATTCTTGGCTTATGCTAGACTTTTCTAATGCATAGTTTCAATGCACGTGTCTTTAATTTGAGTTTGGGCCCCAATGAAAAGACATAAGAAGGGACACCCAACACGCATCAGAAGCCTCAACCACCTCATCAGCCACCCATTCCAGTCACAAAGGGTGACGCCTTAATCAGGATTCCCCACAATAACTCCTTTATCAAAGTCCACTCTGTGGCGTTATGAAGATTGTACTACCCTATAAATTATAAGCTCCACCTACACATAAGGGGTATCATACACATCTCAGTACATTACACCTCTCAAGTAATAAGATTCTCCAGCCACCATCTCCATTTCCAATGGAGTAAATCACCCAAACTGAACCACTCAATCTTTGTATTTGTTTGTGTTGAGCTTTCTTTACTTCATCCTTGACTGATTTTGCGAAAACTCAAATTTTTTGCATCATCAAGATTAAATATAAGCAATGCAATTTTAGTAATAGGAGAAATAAACGTAGTAAAAAAATTAAGATTGAAGATCATGAAATATAAACAAGTAAATAATTTATATATCTAGAATCAATCATTAAAAATGATGAAGAGATTAAAGACGATATAACTCTTAGAATTAATGTCAACTGACTTAAGTGGAAGAAATAAAGTCTCTAGCATAATATGTGATTGAAAGGTAAGTTTTACTCTATAAAGATATCAATGTTGTATGAGATAAAATATTGGGCAACCAGGAAACAACATACTAACAAAATCAACGTGTAAAAAATGAGAATGTTAAGGTGGAAGTATAGGATAAAATACGAAATGACTATATTAGAGAAATAGTAAGACTAGTTTTAATTAAGGATAAATTAAGAGAGAATAGATTAAAATGGTTTAGTCATGTTCAATGGAGACCGATAAAGACACTGATTAGAAAAAGTGATAAAATTTATCATAATAGTACAAGGAATAAGGATAAATATAAATTAACATTGAATAAAATAATAAAAAAAATATTTAACTTAAACGGGCACATAACGTATGACCGAAATAAATAGTGAAAACGGTCTCATAAGTGATCCCAAATTATTATGACACAAGCTTAGTTTGATTTATGAGTATAATGTAAAAAATGTAATTTTTAAATTACAAATTGAAATTCTATAAATTTTGGGGGGTATAAAATGGCACTCACCCGGATCTTTTTGGCGCACGACGGAGCTACTGTAATTTCCCACTACCTGTTTGCACGTCGAGAAATTTATAGAAAACGAAAACAAAACCTCCGGAAAGCTTTTCTTTTCTACATAGAGCTATCCCTGCTTGTAAGATCCGAAGAGAAATTTCTAGGAAGGTAAGATCTGAAGCAAGCAATGTGATTAAGGTATCGTTTACGGATTGTCTTTCACGATTTCCTCGTATGATCTTCATCAGAAGCTGTCTAGTTATTATTCACAGACTCAGAATACCATAATTATAGTAAGTTAGTTGTAGATTTGTAAATTCATTACAACGGGATTGTGATTTGTGAGGTTCAAATGTCGGGAGGCGAATTCAGCGATCACAATATATTGCTGATATCGAATTCGTCGACTTCAGAGAGGGATTTGGAAGGTCAAGGATCTCCAAGGAGTAAGAAAGGCATTAGAGATCTGCTTAAACGGTTGGATCGAGGGTTTTCGGGACGCCGTCTGAGTATCAAGCGGCCCGATAGGGATCACCGGCCGGAGAGGGGCCATTCTCCTCTTCCAGATCATGCTAGCCACGGCGGCGGTAGTGGCAGCGGTGGTGATGAGATCCTCGGCGATAGTGCTCCTCCTGAATGGGCGTTGCTGCTTATTGGTTGTCTTCTTGGCCTCGCCACTGGTCTCTGTGTCGCTGCTTTCAACCGAGGGGTCAGTTAATGCCATTGATACATGCACACATTTATTTTTATGTCAACAATATGTAGTTATCTGATGTCAATTGGGCTAATTTGGTATTTTTGCTTCATCTAGATCTGTTACTTGTTTACGGTGATGAAATTTAGATTTAGGACAGTTTATTCACTTCCAATTGAAAATGGCATGGTTGTGTGATTAATTAAGTAGGACAAGGCTTTCTTTGTCACCTATGTTGATTACAATAAATGAGTAGACTTAGATTAGCTTTTGTGTGTAAAAGAAGGATGTTAAGCAGTACAAGGGTAAATACAATTAGCATTAAATACACCCATTTCACAGTTGCAGCTATAGGTGGCCAGGTGAGAGCTTGGTGATTTTTCATTAGTATTAAAGGGCAGTAGTGTTCCGTGAGGGAAGGGTTGTATAGCTTAGGTTGAAGAAGCTGCAAAGACAAAAATTAGGCTAAAAAATACATGGGTTGATGTGGAAAAAGACAATAATAGCGCATAAATGTAATAGAGAACTCTACAATATCAGATTTGTGCAGTCTGCTTCAGATAATTAAATTGATAGCTATATGTTAAGTTGAGCGCATATGCACCGGAGTTGTGTGTGAATTAATTAACCTGAACGATTGTTATTTTTTATCATAGGACATTTTACTATCTTGGTTGATCTCCAATTTCAGAATGCTGCCTTATCAACCTTGGATACATGACTATTATGCTTACATTAAAAAAAAAAAAAACAAATTTATTACCTCAATTCCCATATGTTGACATCCGGAAATAATTGACCATGTGATGCTCATGTAAAATGATTATATATAGGCATCATTAATTGTATTTGAGCTTATGGTCTATTTATCTTCACAATATGGATGTAATACTTTGTCCATTGAGCAAAATTGTTCATCTGGAGCCCATTGGTTCACAGCTATAAGCAGTGGCACTTAATTGAAAGATAATCCTAACATTCTTAACTGCATGCACTCTGCGGTTTAAGGAGTATAGCCTTGTGGTTGGTATAGTTGATAATACATGGTGTTGTGAAGATGGAATAGGAGAGAGAGAAGGTGTTAATTAATCCTCAGTCCACTTCAATGCAATGTTTTATATGTTTTCTTTTGTCCTAGAGAATCCATGTCCCGAAAAAGGAAATATCTGGAAGCCTTCACAGGTTCTTAGTTTTGGCTCTTGATCTCTGTAGTCTCTAGAAGCTTCATAGGTGCATGAACACTGAAATAAATGAGGTGTGTTTGGAAACGCCAATATGTCTGTCATTTGATTTACATAATCTTTGTCATAGTCAAGTTTTTGTTTTGTAGATGAAACTTAGCTCCGTTTCTACTCTTGTAAAAAAGCAAGATCTACTTTGGTGCTCTTTTAAGTTGATGACAATGCTACTTGGGACATGGAAAGTTTTGGTTCTTGGAATGGGTAAGGGAATGGACACATGGTACATCAAATATCCAAAGACGTAACACATTAGGGGTGGACATAGACCTATTACCTGATAGATAATATCTCCTGATAGATTATATGTTCGGTTATTTCTAAATACAAGGGAGGTTTTCTTTATTAAAAGATGAAAATTTCTTGAAGAACAACATTGTTATAGTACACTAGCTTTCCATTTACTTATAAAATTCGTCATGTTAAAGTTATTTTCTTGTAGGAAATGGATTGTCAAGTTTATGTGCTTGGATTTTAAACTTTATCATGTTTTGGAATGTTTGCAAGGGTATTAGAGTGATTTGGTAAACCCGGTCGCAACCAGGTTTCGCATACAAAAGCAAGGTTAATTGGGCTGGTGTACCCTCATCCTCTAAAGTTCTTCGTTGAAGAACTTCTGATGTGCATGTTTCCAACACAATTTTCTCCATCCCCTCTTTCTCTGTCTCTCTCTCTCTCTATACATTCAGACATACATACATACATGTATGCATGTGTGTGTGTACATATACGAGTATATCCAACACCTCTACATATTTACATTTACAGGGAAAATGAATGCGCTCAGTTTCCAAACGCCTCCTAAACCATGAAAGTACTTGAGATGATAAATTATAAGCGAAGATACCTTGCAATCTTGGTGTCTGTCTTCTTAATCCATCACAGTTAGTGGATATTTATGACCCTCTGCTCCGTGGTCGTAGTCACACTAACTATGTAACCTTGCAGTCTAGTGTACGTCTGTTTGATGGGTTGCTGGTTTCATGGTTGGTTGCAAGTTGTGTCATAACGAGCATAATAGACGTTTAATTTCTTTGACACTGACTGATACTGAAATAATTTCTTTAGGTGCATGTAATTCATGGATGGGCCTGGGCTGGTACTCCAAATGAAGGAGCTGCTTGGCTTCGTTTGCAGAGACTTGCTGACACCTGGCATCGAATACTTTTAATACCAGTAACAGGAGGAGTTATTGTTGGCATGCTGCATGGTTTACTTGAAATATTGGATCAAATAAGACAGTCCACTTATTCTCAAGGGCAAGGTTTTGATGTGCTCGCTGGAGTCTTTCCAATAGTAAAAGCCATCCAGGCTGCTGTAACGTTAGGTACTGGTTGTTCTTTGGGTCCTGAAGGCCCTAGTGTAGATATCGGAAAATCATGTGCCAATGGATGCTCTGTGATGATGGAAAACAATAGGGAAAGGAGAATTGCTCTTGTTGCAGCAGGTGCAGCTGCTGGTATCGCTTCAGGTATCCAGTTTGTCTTGTTTTGAATTCTTTGCACGAACAGTCATTATTTTGTTTGTGTGCGATCTTGTCACTTTATTTTGATGTAGATGAGCACTTTGTAGAGAGCTTTTTATTCTCTTCCTTTTGTTTGGTGGTGAGAGTGTTTGGTTTGTTTTGTAAGTTGCATGGACGATAAATTACTCCTATAATTCAGGATGTTTTTTCTTTATTGTGATTTGGCATTAAGGGTTTCTCAGGCATGCAAGGCGGAAACCTTGTTTAATTTATCCTTCAACATACTAAGCTATCAAAACTCATATTGTTTCTGTTAAGTTCCAAATATTTTTAGATGGTAAATAGTATTGAAATTTTTCAAAGATTCCAATATGATTGAAAGGTGCATAAAGTTGGTTGGTGTTACATTGGAGGTCAACATACTTTGTCATCATTCAGTGTGTAATGCATCAAATAACTTCTGCTTGTCCTGTGGTTTGCTTGCTTAGTTGATCATATCATGATGTGTTGCTACTGGTTTGTGTGTTTGATGCTCTGTTGACGTGATGATCAAACTGGTTGTACGGCTAATTGTCTTGAACCAGGTATCCTCATAATCTGCTTTCTATCATAGCTAACACTCAACAAATTTTATATGTTGATTACTCTCCAATAATAGCAGCAGGTCCATTATAGGTACATTGTGCAGTTTAAAATCATTGGCTTTCAATCGCAGGACTCTTTTAACTTCTTGGACATTTTTTTTTGTGGAGAACTGACAATTTCTTGAATATTTGGTCTGGTAAATGTACTTACCATGTTTGGAAAAACGAGGAAGATTTGTGAGCATTGGGGGATGGAAAGAATAGTTGCTTGATCATTGATGAGACCTGCGACCTTCTATTTTCAACTTGTAGTAGAGACCTGCAATCTAATTTTGTCTTTATTGTTATTTTTATATAAAAAAATTTGTCTTCATTATGGTTGGCAGGAATTGGGACCATTGCTTCAAAATGTTTATCTTTTGCTCACTCTTTATGTTGCTGATGATGGTGGTTTTTGCAGCCCACCCGCCGGGGGGGGGGGAGGGGGGTTGGGGGATTGTCTAGGGATAATAATACATCTTTTCCCTTTATAGAGCGTTGGGTTAAGGGTAGATTCACTAGTGAGCTTTAACTTGTTTTCCCATTTCTCTGGATGAGTTATTTCCACAATATATAGTATGTAATATACCCTGTTTTCATCTCAGGGTCCGTCTCATGCCAATTGTATTCTCATATGGAATGTTCATTTCATCATGTAATGACTGATATAAACTGATTAGATCTGCAGATTATTTTTCACTCAGTTTCCTTCTGTGGATGTTCTTTAACTCTGCTTGCAACTATCAATGCTCCTTTTTCCCATTTCTTTCTTGTTGATTCGTTAATTAAACATGTATATTTTCATACACTGACAGTTTCTTCCCCTTATTTTTTTTTCTTCATTATTTTTTCTTTTTTCTTTTGAACTTTGCTTGATATATTATATACTTGTTGTTCGATTTGCGACAGGTTTCAATGCAGCAGTCGCTGGTTGTTTCTTTGCTATTGAAACTGTTTTAAGGCCTGAGCGTGCAGAGAACTCTCCTCCATTTACAACTGCCATGATAATATTGGCATCTGTTATTTCATCTACTGTATCAAATGCTGTTCTAGGGGAGAAACAGGCTTTCACGGTGCCCACGTATGATTTAAAATCTGCTGCTGGTATTTTATCTAATTCCAATTCAATTTATCATAAATGAGTATAGATGCATGTGTGCACACGTCTGACTATTCTCATATTTGTCAAAATAATTTTACACTTATCTGTCTTTGAATAATGTGTTTCTAGTGAATGTATTTTTGAATAATTTCATGCTCCTTCCGGAGTAGGGTAGAAAATAGTTGTAGTATTTGTTATATTTCATCACTTTTTTCTCAGTTGTCATTTCTAGGTTTTGAGTTGTGCCTTGCAAATGAGATTGCATCGACTATCTTGGTAGCAGTTAGCAGTTCTTCGCCTCTTCTTCCATCCTCTGTTCTATGCATCAAATTATATTAGCAGTGTTGTTGGTATGCAAAATTTTTGTCTGCAGGAGAAGAAAAAAACAAGTGTTACATATCCCATCATCATTGCTTATTCATGTTCACCCTGCTAAATCCCCCCCCAAAAAATGAAAAGAATAACAAATAAAAGAAATGGTGCATATAGGTACAAATCCTCTTCTGATCTACCGTGTATTTTGTGAAATTGTATATTTACATCACATGCTTGGCATATTTTCTTATTCCGCTATGTTCACGATGCATGTGGGATTAGAGATTCGACTCCATTGTTGCAATGCCACATTTGAGCTATGTGCACGAATTGTGAAGCTAGTCCTCAGCATGAAGATATAAAAGACTTTGCCAGAACTTCTGCCTGGCATAAGCCTTTGAAATAATCATGCATGGGGGGGGGGGGGGGAGCTAGCAAGTGCAATGCTACCCCGCCCCCAAAAGGAAAAAAGAAACAAAAATTCTGCATTGCTCTTACATGTTTGTGTATAGGGACTTCCCTAAGAAAATAACAGGGTGGTCTCCAGACTTCAAACCGATTATATGCTGATGTTGTGGGGTTCCTCTTGTATTACTAACAATATGAAAATTGAGATTTCTGGCTTAAATTGCCATTTGAAGAATCATGAGCTTCTATTAATATTTTGCTCTTCCTTTGCAGAATTACCTTTGTATCTCATACTGGGAATGCTATGTGGAGTAGTAAGTGTAGTGTTCACTCGCTTGGTAGTTTGGTTCAACAAGGCATTTGAGGCTTTCAAGGAGAAGTTTGGACTTCCTGCTGTTGTGTGCCCTGCTTTAGGGGGTTTAGGAGCTGGAATAATAGCTCTTAAGTATCCTGGAATACTCTACTGGGGTTTCACTAATGTTGATGAAATTTTACATACTGGGAAGACTGCATCAGCACCTGGAATCTGGTTGCTAGCTCAGTTAGCTGCTGCGAAAGTTGTAGCAACGGCCCTGTGCAAGGGATCTGGGCTTGTTGGTGGGTTGTATGCACCAAGTTTAATGATAGGTGCTGCTGTGGGTGCTGTTTTTGGGGGTTCAGCTGGAGAACTAATTAATTCAGCCATTCCAGGAAATGCTGCTATTGCACAGCCACAAGCATATGCGCTGGTAATGCTTTTCTATTGTTGTAGGCTCATTTTAGCCTGGACTAGTAACTATTTGCCTGTACTGCTTTAGGTTGTTGAAGATTAATTCTGACCTGCACATGTTTCTTCAACTTTCAAATCACACTGCAGGTTGGGATGGCTGCTACGTTAGCTTCAGTGTGTTCAGTACCCTTGACCTCAGTTTTACTTCTGTTTGAGCTAACAAAAGATTACAGGATCTTGCTTCCCCTCATGGTACTTTTTGCTTACCAACAATTCCGATGCACCTCTTAGTGTTGCATGCATAAAGTCAAATAAAGCAACATGTAACATCATTTCATTCAGATTTTCAATTTTTTTTTTATTTGTTGACTTAATTCATCAACTACAGCACCTTTTTCTAGATTGTGGCAATGATATAAATTTAGTGAATTATGTGCATTACCGATTTTAATTTGCTCCATTTTCGAGAGACATTTATTTGTTAGTTTCTAATGCATTTTGCATGCTTTTTTTTCACATATTCTATATTGGAAATCAAAACGACGAAGGCATATAATATTTATTTCAAGATCTTCAGTTGTGAGCTATATATTGAGTTAGCTACATGGCCCACTTCTAATGGATCACAAGAATCTGCCCAGGAAATAGATCAGTAATTATTTATTCAATGGATAGTTGAAGCTTTAGCAGTGTTAATGTACAATACATTTATAAACAACCATTATAGTTTCTTCAGAGTTGTGTGCTATTAGCCTAAAGAGTATCTCGACTCTCGAGCCATCCTTGAAGGGATACACAGGTGCAAGGTTCGCTAGAATCACACTACCCAGTTGGGATTTGGGTGCATTGACTAAGTAGTTGGCATGGTAACCTTGATTATATTCACATACTGTTGATTGCATGACTAAGTAGTTGGCCTAGTACCCTGGTTCCTCGACAGTTCAATTTTTAATTTTTTTTTAAGTTTCTTAGAATTGTTAATGTTTTTTTAAGTTTCCTGGAATTGTGAATGCCTTCTGACAATTTCCATGCTCAAGTTTTTGTATACCTACTTATCATGAAATTTGCGAGCAGGGGGCTGTTGGGTTAGCAATTTGGGTTCCTTCTGTGACAAACCAGTCCAAGGAGATGGAGGGATCTGATACGAAGAGTCTATCAAGAGGCTACTCTATTCTTTCGCCAGTTGAAGACAAAACTAAGGAAGGTGAATGGCGACTAACTGATGGTGGAGATGATGTAGAACTCTCTGTTATGGGAAATGATGGTAACCATGGAGCACTTGATGAAAATCTATTTCTGGAAAATCTGAAGGTTGGAGTTTTTTTCCCTCTTGCTATTTTGAACTGATTACAAATTAAGAATAAGCTGGTCCCTGTCATTTCATTGCTTATTGTCTGGTCGGAAGCATGTTCATTTGTTATCTAATGTAGGATCAACTTTTGTTTGTCTTTGCTGCTGTAATCAGGTTTATCAGGTTATGTCAAAGAACTATTTAAAGGTCTCACTGACCCAAACTTTGAAAGGGGCGTTAAAATGCATGCACGATGGCCAACAGAGTTCTGCTCTTGTGGTTGATTCTGAAGATTATCTAGAAGGCATTTTAACATATGGTGATATAAAAAGGTCCCTGTTCAAGAACTCTGGTGATGCTTCCAACAGAGATTTGTCACTTCCAGATGTATGTCTTGTCAGTGGATATGATGTTATGCTTCTATTGCTCTTGCATTATGGTGAAAATTTTATGAAAATGTAGAAAATCCATTCTCTTTGCCTGTCTTCTTTTGTGACAGTTTCCAGTTCTCTAGTCATAAGAGATGATGAACTTTTCTGAAGTTATTGTAATCTTAATTTTTTTTGCAGGCAAATACATTTCTTGTTTCTTCTGTCTACACTCGAGGGATAAACTACCGTGGACGAAAGTGTGGACTTCTAACTTGTTATCCGGATACTGATTTGGCAATTGCTAAGCAGCTAATGGAGGCCAAGGAAATAAAGCAACTGCCTGTGGTTAAACGTGGTGGAGATTTCCAAAAAGAAAGAAAACGCAGAATAGTTGCTATTCTTTATTATGATTCAATTTGGAACTGTCTCAGGTTATCATTTCTTTTAGTTAGTGGTTATTTTCTGTCATATCTTATATTTGTCTCACCATCTGTTCGTATGTTTGAGTTTTAAGTTGTCGAAATATCTTGTCTAATTTTTCAGTCAGAAATATTGTTTGCCTTTTCTCTTTCAGAAACACTGATACTTCATGATCTCTTGGTTGCTTAAACTTTGTTTTTTTTTTTTGGGTGTGATTGCTTTGTTGTGTTTCTTCAAGGGAATAAAGATGGTTGAATTTACCAAAATCTGATAGTTCTCCATTTTCAAAGGTCATATAGAAACCAAATGGGCTTGATACCGCTAAAAAAAAAAATCCTGATGATTTCAATGCGGTTTTCAAATCATAATTATGACTGCCTATTTTCTATGCCTTCTGGATATTTCTTATATTTTGTGCATTGGTAAGGGTTGTGACAATTTAAACACTGAACAGACAGACTATATGATTGTTTTTTTCACAGTTAAACCCTATGCACTTCAAGGTTATGAAAATGAAACCAAAAATATACACACCAAAAAAAGGCCTTGGGTCATTTCTTTTACATTTTACTCGGTACTACTAGTCTGAAACCTGGGCATAAACTTGAATGTGCTTGCCACACCATTCTGGATCCATTTGACTTCATAGATATGGTATTTTGTGCTTTGGTGGGTCACTTGCACTTTTAATTTTAGTTTGCCCCTTCCTTTTTTGGGGATACAGCTCTCACAGATTTGGCTCTCAAATAACCGGATTTATATGTAACCTGGTTACGAATTTTATGGTTATTCAGGCTACTCAGTTTGAATCAATGCAATTATGCACTTTCCATGCTATTACTATTTTTTTTTTTCCGGTAACTTCTCATGAAGTTGGATGAGAGAAAAGATGTAGAAACAGAAATTATTGTCGCATTCTCTGGAATTTGCTATTTGTAGAAATATGATTTATTTGTGTACACTCTTGGGCTTTCTATTAACTTATTTCTTATTGATTTTACTCTACTTGGCAGAGATGAAATTAAACGCAGGGAATCAGTCAACTACCAGAGAAAAGAAGACAATCAGGAGGAGATGATTGCAAATGGCCATTAATGAGGTGATACCAGAAACCCAAGTTATATTGACTGCCACCATGAAAGTAAGTCGTTGAAGCCATTTATGCTACGGAATTTCTGTTCTTGGCATCAATTGTTGGTTTAAGCGAGTACATATTTTCCTGAATCCCTTATTTCGGGGGTTTGTCTTTATATCAACATTTCCCAAATGTAATTCAACAAACACAATTTGTACATGTAATTTGCTTCAAATCCAATAGTTAAATCGAGATATTTCATTGCAAAAAATGAAACGGAACGGATATTTAAGGTCAATACGTGAATGTCTACAAATTTTATTAGATGCCTCTTTGTGGCTTAGAGATTATGTCACATGCATACAAAGCTGATATGACGAGTATCTGCTTTGTAACAATTTTTAGTGCATACTTTCCGGGAAAAAAAGAACTTTTTAGTTGGTTGTGAAGCAATTTCTTGCAATTGCATGTAAGGCTAAGCTTTTGCTTGGACTCTGCTAGTTTTAGTCATTTAGGCAGTAGTTCTTATCGTTTTTTTTTTTGGATATTATTTTATTTGCTTGATCTCACTACAGAATCTGCTGATTATATTTTCGTACTATGACTTTTCCTATTCTTGATGCATAGAATTCTGATCTCAATCATTCAGAAGGAAAGGTGAAGCAATAATGTTGACCTTTGAGAAGATCTCTTTTCATACCGTTCATCTCTCTGCCTGCCATCTCTTTCACAACAGGTCGGCTAGCGCTATCTACAGCCCCATTGAAAACTACGTTTCATGGTTTTGTCATGCATCATCTCGTTTCACTCATCATTTGTCAAGACTCTTTGAAGGGAGTCAGCTGACTACCATTGAAATTGTAATGACAACAACATCACTGGCAGGTCTCGTGTATTTTGATTTGTCGCTAACCTAACAAAAAAGTGAATCGGATCAACAAAATTAGATTAGATGATTAAATCAAATAGTACTATTATGCTATGGTACACCTTTTATAGCATATATAAATACAATACGCTACTAAAAGCTATTTCCTGATGCGTAGAAACTGGGGGCATGTCAAATTAAGGACCTTTAATCCATAGCTCCGCTTACACAAAGTTCAAGCATGCCCTAAGGGAAATCTTGAAGTATCAAAACCGTGTTAAGCAAAAGTTTGACGTGTACACAAAAACTTGTCAAGGGTTTCCTTCTACATGAACAATTCCATTAATTTCTTTTTTTTTAATGGTCAAGAGTGTCTGAACTAATTTAAATGCATCTCAATCAATCTCATCCTCAATCCGTTCAAAAACAGGTCATCCAGATCAAGACTAAGATATTCACGAGGAATTAATTTCTAATAACTTGACTCCAAAAAATTATCAAAATTCGAACTTAGGACATTTAAATTTATAACTCGTCTCTATTGTCACTTGAACTATCCCTTTCGTTAATTCATGAAAGTTGCTCCTTGTATGCTGCAAGAACAACATTAATCTTTCAAATTAGCTCGCAACCACATTCGCCTCAAAGATGGAAAAATTGAATCATAACATCTTAGAAAATTTCACTATCGGATCATTTCCGGAGAATTTTTTTTTTTCAAAAAAAAAAAAACTCGACAATAAGACGCATCAGCAGTAAAATACCCATCTCACTATAAACTTATAACTTTCTACTGCCCTTTCTTTGAAAAAGGTTAAAAAAAAAATTATAAATTTACATATGAGGACCTAGCGGCAACCTACTCATAAGTTGTTGATAAATTGATGAGCCGTTGGAGTGGTTCAAACCAGGTTCTGTCATAGGCTCCACCTTTGGTTCTCCTTTGGGCAACATGAAACCCATGTCATTCATTGTGCGTGGCTGTCCTAAATAGGGATGAGTAGGCATAACAGGTAGCTTGCTTTGGCTGGGACCCAACCCAGCCATTGCTAAATTGGCCAGACCTGGTTGGTTCATTCCAAAACCGAAGCCATGAGAAGGTCCAAGCTGTGACCTTCCTAGACCGAACGAACCAAGTGGAGGTCTTTCAAACCTTGCCATGCTGTTGTGAATTTGAGATGATTCAGGCCTGTGTACATGACTTTGAATAGCAGCAGTTTGAGTTGGCATAGTATTGGAAACACCCGAGTTAACATGACTGCTATTGCGAGCAGCAGGGACATCATGATTGTGCTTCCCCTCATATGTTGTGATCACTGACTGGAGATCATGTGAAGCTCTTTCCACATGCTTCCTTACAGTGCAGCCTGCACTCGTGCACTTGTAATAACTCCTGTGTCAAAACAACAAAATATCTCTAGTTACATAGTTGCACTAGGTTTTACGCTCCTCCTGCATCATGTAGGTGGACGGGGTAACCACAAAAAAAAATGAACATGAGCAAGATTATTGACCTTGGATTTGGATTTCCTTTCACTACTTTCTGCCCATACTTGCGCCAGCGATACCCATCGTCAAGTATATCCACCTCACTGGTTGTTTGTACCACCACTCTAGGCTCCCTGATGGCTCTGGAGGCCCCACTCATTTCTGTGGCATATGCTTCAATCTTCCTAGAATATCAAACAACAACAAAAAATCTAATATTGCTGTGTAACACGTAACTGGAATCATTCCATACATCACAAAAAATGTACTTACCTTCTCTTTGACTCAGATTCATCTCCTTCACCATCACAACCCAATGATACGCTGCCATGTGTTCCACGATCTTCTTCATCTTCGTCATTTGTAAAAGTAGAAGAGCCATCAACTGCATCAGCTGATTCAAATTGACTGCCATTCTGAGCCTGCCGAGAGGCAGATGCAGTGGAGTATTCAGTGCCCAGTGCTGCCGACGATGTGACTTCAAGATTGTCACGCCTCCAATCAGGGGCTCCATTAGCAGTTGCCTTTTGCATGGTTTTCCAAACTGAATCACCATCAGCACCTGCCCCTGCATGTTCAGAGATGTCAAGTTGCATGTCACTGAGTGCATTCGAAGATCCAAGGACCGATCTGCGATTGGGAGGAGGTTTGGGGTGGTTGTGTGCTCCCTTGTAGATTATCTCTGTGATGTGACCCTCATGAGATCGTTCCACCTTCTTCTTGACTGGACAATTTGGATGTGTGCACTTGTAATAACTCCGTGGATACTCGCTACCTTTTACTTGTTTCTGTCCATATTTTCTCCAATTATACCCATCCTCAGCTGGGGTACCAACAGCATTGGGATCTGCACTTCCTCTTTGATTTACATCCTCCTCTGGCTGCTCAGCAAGAGGTGGAGAATGTTCTGCACTACCACCAACAGTATTATCTCCAGAAACCTTTTCGGCAACTGATCTAGAGAAGTCAGCCTCCAGATGAAGTGAGGTTCCATTTTGCGGGGGGACTTTGGAAGGTTCTACACTTTGAGACATAAGAGAATTCTCTGACCAAACTGAAACCTCAATATTGGGAAACGATTGCTGAGGAAAAGTAGATGGAGTTACCTGTAAACAGAAAAGAAAGTACTACTTAGATAACAAGGACAACTTACTATCTTCTTGCTTAAGTAGCATATAAATGCAGGCACACACTCACTATGGAGTGCAGGCAGAATTTTAAGAACTAAAGCTATCATTAGTACAGCTACAATTAAACTCATCAATGTGTTCGTGTGTGTGTGGGGGGGGTGGGTGTGGGTGTGTTAAGAGGGAGAGCACTACGATTAACAGCATGAATGATTTTTTCCTGTTTTAGATGTAAATGAGATCTCTCAAGAGTATAATTACTTTGTTTGTTGCACCAGGAAAAACGTAGGGACCAGATTCTGCAACAGGTTTGAATGCAAAGGATGAGGTGTTGACGTCCTCGAAGAAATTATCTTCACTCTTACTGGGAACATCTGCATGCAATGTGGAGTTCCTATAGTTGGGAATTGAGGCAAATGGGAATTTTCCTGTTGTTGGTGACGGCTGAACCTGCAGTTAAACAGTCAGAAAATTAGACATTAGACCAGGCAGACACTTTTTTTTCAGAAGGTAGACAAACTTCAGTTTTCTAAAATTCCTAATGATCAACCAAATCATGAATAATAATCAGCTCAGCACAAGTGAAAACAACAATGAGAGATTCAAGGAACCCATTCATTACGATCTAACAATGACTATGAGAGGACAACCACCTTGTACCACTCTTCTTCTCATACATATACTGAGGCGTGTAAATATTCAATTCATACTTTGTCAACCTTGGAAGATATTGATCTACTCCATATAAAATGCATAACAGCTTCTACTTCTAATCAAAAGGAAAATGGCATTTTTTTTTTTACTTTGTGCAAAATAACAAAAGAAAGGTGATAAAACAAGTCATTACAAAGGGATGTGTTCAACACACCCTAGTAATTGAAGAACAATGAAACTGCTGTTAGACCATTCTTCAATGATCAGCTTCATATGGTGATTGATGTTCTATTATTTAGGTTAAGAGTGTAAGTTCTTGATATTTCAACAGTCACTAATATAAATGCCAAAAATCCATATTAACTACCACATCTGATGTTTGTAGACAAAAAGCTTTAACCCAATGAAAGGAAAATGACAAGAAAGAATAAGCCTCCCCCAAAATGCGAAATGGGGTGTTCAGGCAAGTGGCAACATGATTCTTTATATGTGTATTATTTAAGTAAAATCCAGCACACTGTCAAATGTCTAACCATCATGGACCCATTGCTCCCACCAAGATAAACATTGAATTTGTCAATTAATTTTTATTTGACTAATGAATTTCTCTATGCAGTGTGACAGTGCTTGTACAGGATACTAAATCAGCACATCATGGCCCAAAAACCTTTATTATAATATTCTTCCTTTTTGAGCGACATAAACTGGGGTGTAGCATATAGAACAGGTGTCCTATAGTTTAAATACTGCCAAAACAACACAGATCCAGCAAGTCCTATTAAGTAATTTTACACATTTGCTCTCCATGCAATGACAAGTATTTTTAAAGAGCTAACAAAAATGTATCCACGTTTCAAGCTTACCAGTGAATTCAAAAGGAAGACAGGTGAATCCAGAAGGGTTGTTGGACTGAGACCAGGTGGAATTGTCAAGTAAGGGGATCGAACTTCTGAGTTCTGTGAAAGGTCAGCAGATCTAATGCTTTCTGTATTCAATCTTGGAGCATTAAATCCCGCTCTGGCTGCCCTCCTTTCCAAAAGACCTCCTCGAGAGCTCATTTTCTGCTCAGCAAATTCACTTAACTCAGTTGCTTGATCACCAGCTATTTCCCCATTCTTTTCATTAGTACTACCAGACATAATCTGTTCGTCAGGTAATGAAAAAAAGGGCCCATTTTTACTATCACCTGTACTTCGTTCAGCAATTGACCTTAAGCTAACATCATCTCCCATTGGAAAGAAAAATGTTCTCGGGATTGGACTGGGAGGCATCCAATCTCCCATTATAGTAACATGGTCATCAAATCCACCCATGAATATTAAACCACCTCAGCTTTTTACCAGCTCAAAGTCAGGACTACAAAATCAAGGAGTTCTGTGTGATGGATGTAATCCTGACAGATAAACAAGAAACAACAAATACAATGGAATCATTTTTTAGCCCAACAAATTAACAAGTTCAGAGTATAACGTATAACAACTGAATAGCTATGGCTTGGTATAATATGGGTTCTGGTATAGAATTGGAGAAGGATTTCAAGGGTTTTTTACCCAAATTTAAATTTGAGTTTTAAAAAAAAGTAAGGGTTGGAGATACTCTTATAACTCTCTTAGATCCCTCAGCCAAACAAAAAACTTTTGCAACTCAACTCATTTAAGTGGTGTTTGGACATTTTGGCAAGTTTTTAAGGACACTTACAATTGGGCAGAAAAATACAACAAAAGAGAATTGACAAGAACCGACTGTAAGATTCTAGATTCATTATGCATCAATCTACCTACGCGCAACCCCTGGAAACTTTCAATGATCCTGGGACCGTTTCCTTTCCTAGTTTTCGATTCACAAACTCAAATTTTTGCATGGCTAAGGTGAAAAAAATTGGCCATAAGAAAGATCTATAGTCCAAAAGAGTTGGATAAATGAAACCCATTAATTAAAATCCCAAAACATATCCAGATCTAACAAACATGGAAATTTGGTATAAACAGCATTTGAGAAAAATCAAATGCAAAAAGTAAAAAAACTTGCTTTACATGGGCCATCAAACATGAAAACTGAAAAGGGTAAATACATCAAATTGAAGAAAGAAGGAATTGATGACCAAACAACCAGACAATAAATTTACTAAATTAAGAGACACAAAAACAAAAAGGAGTTATAGCAAATACAAAACAAACAAAACCCAGTACAAGGCTAAATCATTGATAAATGATGACCAGAAAATTATTGGGTAAGTACCTGAAAATAACATACAAAGAGCCAGTCAAGCGTGAGATGATTCGAAGGAGACCCTTTTCTGACCTCCGCAACTTATTTTCTGCTTAATGGGTTCCCATTTCCGAAGAGTCTTTCTTGAAGGCGAAAGGGGAAAAAAATCCACCTTCCTGTCCTCTCTCTCTCTCTCTCTCACACACACACACACACACACACACAGAGTTGCTTAGCACAAATATGATTGAAGATGCGAAAATACAATTACAATTACACCCAAATAAAAATGAGAACAAAAGTGGGGTCTGTCCGGGTGTTATGGGGAATTTTTTTTTTCAAACCGTTTGGATTAAATTACACTCATATCAATTAATTTTTTTTTATCCGATTAAACAAAAATCATCTACATTTGAATTAAGATATTAATGGGATAAATTTCTCATAATATAACTTTAAGAGATCGACAAAATTAAATTTAAATTCAAAACGTCTGAATTTATAACTCATTTCTAATACCATTTAAATTACTCAATGATTTAAATATTAGAAGAGAAAAAGAAAGAGATTAAGAAAGTTAAAAATGAAAAAAATATGCTTAGATTAATTATAAAATGGCATTAGAATGTATTATTGATATAGGGGTGATTTTGGTTTAGTTTTTATTTGTTTAAAATATCATATCTTTATTTCAATTTTGTTTAAGATTCATATTTTATTAGTATAATTAAGTTTTTTGGGTTTTTTTTTTTTACCATATTAGCTAAATTTGACCTACCAACCATAGTGAGCCACTTGGCAATCTTAAAAAAAAATTACTTAAAATGAATTGCATGTAATTCATGTGTTTTGTAACTAATTTCTATGGCTAATGAGGGTAAAAGCTAACACCTGGACCCTTCTAAAACAGAAGAAGTTGTGAAGACCACTAGTTTTGAGTAGGCTGCTATAATCTAGCTTTAGAAATTATCAACCATAGGATAAGGGTCACGTGTATCAAAAATCGGATCCATTAAAAAAAATTAAATATGACGGATATATTTCAATTAAATCGGATGCATTTTCAATTTTGATAATTATTCTCTCTAAAATTAAGATAAGATTGTTTATCATTTATTTTTGACGTACCCTTTTAAAAGTAAGAATTTTATACATAAAGTATGATTTTTTTAACTCTAAATTTAGTTATTAACGGCCAACAAATAATGTATTTTCCTGAATAAATTGATAGACGAACAATGTTATATTATATTTCTTGACTCTCCTATACTAATTTCATATGACTTATTTGATTATTAAGTTTTATTGGAATTCTAATAATAATTTGATGATTTTGACTATGCTAGTGAAAAATTTGGTGAAAAGAGTTGATAAAAAAGAATTTTATTGTAACGGAACCATGTATTTGATGTTTGCCAAAATGTTGAGAATTTGTATTGACGAAATAATGTGCAAGCCAAAGTGGACATGACCCTTGATTTTTTTATTTTTTTTTAAATTGCCATTATATTTCTTTGATTTTAATGTTGTGGTAACAATTAGACCAATCCCTAAAATTTACGTATTTCAAGTTCTGTCCCTTTAAAATCTAAAAAGATATATTTTTGCTACCTTATATTCTCCCCTAAGTTGAAAATTCTGGCTTTTGTCTCCCTCAAATAGTAATAAAATTAATTATACTTGAAACCTTGGTAAGTTATTGATTAGAAGCAATACACCTATTTTTCTCTAAAAAATCAGTTTAAATACTAACCCTAGCCGTAGAAAAAATATCCGTTATTTATAAATTTTGAATAAAGATAATATTGACCAATAGAAAAACTCAAATTTATAAACGACCACCCAATTGATAGAAAACAAGGAGTGAGAATGGTTCATAGACAGTTCTCTTTTGTGCTTCGAAGCACCTAAGGTGGTGAATTCTCCAATGGTCCCGTGTTCTGGCACAAGAGAGAGAGAGAGAAAAAAAAAAAAGAAGAAGAAAGAGACCATCTAAGTGTCCTAGTGGAAAGGGAGAGATTTGTAGACCATCTAAGTGTCCTAGTGGGAAAGTGTGCTTGAAAAGAAGACACAAGTATAACAAATTATTTGAGACCATTGATTTGGAATCATTTGGGTGAGAATTGACTGATTTATCTTCTTTTTTCTTCTATAATGAAAAAATTGGTAGCAATGAAATGTTCTCTTGAGCTTCTGATGTCATTCTCACATGTTTTTTGAGTTTAATATTTGGATTTGGGTCAAGCAATCAATGATAAGAATCGTATGATCAGGATTTAGCCATGTAATTTATACAATCTCTAAAATCATTTTATACGCATTAATGAGAAGGTATGATAGATCAAATCGTAATGATATAATTCTCGCTTATGGTTGTTTTTAAGGGACCAAGATGCCTCTTCCCACATGTTATTCATTCCCCATTAAAATTTTAGTTTTGATTGTTAATTGAGCACTATGTAAAGTGAATTATTCCAAATTCTGTGATGATAATCTTTATTTGCAATGATTAGATGTGTTGTAGCTTACCCAACAACATAGAACAAGATTACTGATTTGGTAGGCCTGCTGTGTCAATCATGTCCAAACTTAACAAATTCGTGTCAAAAAATATTTTATTATTTTTTTATTAATTCATGTCTAATAAATCGTGTCATATCGGTTCGTATCATGTATAAACTTTTAAAATTTCATAAATGACATGGGAACTTTTTAAGTTTTCAAATTCTCTATTTTTCATTATTATTATTGTTTCATATTTAAATAAGAAAGTGTATCTCAAAATATATATTCCCAAATCTATTTCTCAAATGAAAAAGAGAAGTAATATTCATTGTCTCTTCTTGTGAGAATAATAAACC
>CM042187.1:45111562-45122172 GCA_023539305.1 Ilex asprella
CTATATAATATAATATAGTATTATATATATATATATATATATTTATTCATCTGAAATGGAGTGAGGACCTTTATCCGTTGGAGCTCTTGGAAATTGGGGATCGAATCAAGCGCTTCACCGGGATAGAATCGATTTATAATCCGGTAGTCGTGAAGTTTGTATCAGCGGCAATAGGTAAAGCTTCTATTTAATCAATGGGTTCTTCGGCGTACATGCGTGGATCTACATGTGTGTAATGCATTGCATCATTTTAATAGTTTTTTTATTGGAAGCAAATTATATTTTTCTTTTGGACAAGCTAAATATCATATTGTACATGCGTGGTGGAGGTTAGAATGTTTTTAATTGTTAAAAAATATTAAATTTATGGTTTTGATCATGGGTTAGAGATGTTAATTAGGGTTTACTTTGAATAATTTTAAATTATTGATGTTAATTGGGTTTTTTTTGAATTAGAATGAAACTTGGTATTAATTCAAAGATTAAAATTCTTTATTCAATTCACTAATTGTGTAGCTTATTTTTTTTTTTTTTTGATGGATTAAATCTCCTTGCCTACGGTGGGATAAGGCTTTCTTGAGCTGAGTTGAGTTTAAATCTCCTTCCCGACGCCCTATTTCATCAATTTATGCCCTTTTTTATACTTAGAGATGTAGCTCTCAACTGATACATATACCAGCTTTTGAGGAGTTGAAAGTTTTTAAACATTAGGGTAGAGTGCATTCACAATAATGATTCTAAAGGCAGACTAGCTCAGGTTAAAAAAAATATGCTGCCTAGCAATTTAGCAAGCATCATAGGGCGTTGTTTTAGTTTTGTTTGGTCAGGAAGATTTTAGTAGGCTGTGATTCCTCCATAGCTCATACAATGTGGGACTCCAGAGGGTTTTAATTTGATAATATAAAGAATTTGATGATAAATGTTGTAGAGATGATACAACATTACAACTCGTGGCTAATACGTCAAAGTCTGGGATTGTTGCTGCTTGAGAACTAGTAGGCATACTTGCACAGCATCGCACTTCAACAATGGGTGTCCTTCGCGGCACACAGTTTAGATAAGCCCTTTACCACTGCTGACATCCTTTGGGGCTGCTACTATAGATAACTTTTTCGTTTAGAGAAAACCCCAACTCTACCTTAAGGAACCCCAGCATATGCAGTGATTTGCCTGCTATTTTCTTGGTCAGGGAGGGGCATGTAGCCTTATTGTTGTAGGTGATAGTTTACACTCTGGTCCAAGAAATTCTTTTTGTGACTAAAACCTGAGAGTCATGGAACCTAATACACTGATACTAACAATCATGTGCTTTAATTAATTTTCAGAAAGTCCCATGAGTAATGGAACACTCCCATGCCTATAAACACTGGGGGTCGGTGTGATGTTGATCAGGTTATAGTCTTTAAGATATCCTCCTAAATATTTAATTCAACTGAGAAAGGTTTCAGTGCCAAATTAAGAAATGAGGGATCTAATTAGCTTCACTGTACTTTATGAGAATTTCCACATTATTTGCTTTAAGCAAAAACAAGACCGTGGGAGTCTTGATTTGGAATACCTCCTGGCACAGTGTCACTTTTTTGAAATTTTCCCCCTTGTCCTGCTTTGCTTAAATAGGGTGATACCTCAAAGAACAGTCCTGGATTGCTCTGGGAGGAAGGGCACAACATAGGTGGAGACGGATTTTAAAAAGGCGAGAGGTGTAAGGGTATTTTTGACGCAGAAACTTGGTCTGTGTTATGTGTCACGACTAAGTTGAGTTCTGGTAAAAAGCTTTGGAATTCTCACAAACTCAAATTATATAAGCTCCCCATCATTTCCAAGTCCTACAAGAAGAGAAAGGTTCACAATGTATGTTGGTTCAATATGTATTTGGTATATGGATGACTTAAGCATTTTGTAGGCGATCGTTTTGCTTATAAAAAAAGCTTCCTATGTTGGAACCAGGTCAGGGTCAAAAATGCGTGAGAATGCTATGATGATCTTGATTATTGGAAAACTAGTATGCATGAAAGGAATACCAACTTCATTGTTTGATTGATGCAATATGGTGGTTAGGTGTTCTGTATATTTGAATCAACTCAGTAAAAGTAGCTAATAATAGAATTAAAAATCTATATTTCTTTTGATTTGTCTTGGTTAAGACAAAACATTGGAAGTTCGGAAGTGATTGATGTGCTGTTTTTGATAATTATTGTTGGCAAAATCTTACATGTCCATAGTTCCCATGGGTTCTTTTATTATTCCTTCCATTTTCTTCATGTGGTTGAGTCGAAGATTATAAAAGTACAAAGCATTAGCAGAGCTAGATAATCTCACTGATAAGAAATTTCTCTATTAGTGGATTGATAATATGCAGACACTGCAATTGCAGGAGTGTATATGGCTTACTTAGCAACTGCTGAGGTTTGTGATACAAATGCGGCAGCACTTGCAAGTGGTGATCTGCGCGTCCTGGAACCTATCTTCCAGATTTATGGGCAGTGTCGAGCATTCTCAGGCCCGATTGCCACTCTTAAGGTGTTTGAGGACAATGTGTTGGTTCGGGAGTTGCTTGAAACCAGAGGTGAAGGCAGGGTTCTAGTCATAGACGGTGGAGGAAGCAAGAGATGTGCCCTGGTGGGAGGGAATTTGGGACAGTTGGCCCAGAATATGGGGTGGGCTGGTATTGTACTCAATGGCTGCATTAGAGATGTAGATGAGATCAATGGCTGCGATATTGGGGTTAGAGCCTTGGCATCCCATCCCCTAAAATCAAACAAAAAAGGCATGGGTGAAAGGCACATTCCTATTCATGTTGGCGGAACCTTAATTCGTGATGGAGAATGGTTGTATGCAGACAGTGATGGTATTCTTGTCTCAAAAACCGAGCTGTCTGTCTGAACCACGAGTTGAAGCCATGGTTATTTAGAGTTCAATTCCTTTGATAAGAGTACTTGACTTCGATTCTTCTGATCTAATAAGAGTATTATGATCAAAGCATACATCAATTTGCTTGCAGGCTAAACATTGAAATGAAGTTGGTATTTTGCTTTCTATATCAGTGATCAACAAGATTATCATGAT
Source organism: Ilex asprella (assembly GCA_023539305.1). Classification (NCBI taxonomy): domain Eukaryota; kingdom Viridiplantae; phylum Streptophyta; class Magnoliopsida; order Aquifoliales; family Aquifoliaceae; genus Ilex; species Ilex asprella. The sequence continues at coordinate 45,114,629 of CM042187.1, forward strand.
CAAAATATAAATGAAGTTGTTCACTCGTTAAACGGTATAGATGGTAATTTTTGTCTTGCTTGTTAAGCATGAAATTGTGTTGGGATTTGTTTTTTTGGAAATTTTTGTGATATTGTTCTTGGCAGGTCATATTCGCGTGATATTGGCTGCTTGCTGTCAATTTTTGTGTATTACTACGTCATTTCCTCTCTTTTCATATATATAGTTGCTAAGACAATCTCAGATTTGATATAGGCACACCACACAGGATACACCACGGCTGCTCCCACGATTATCTGTGATCTGCTTACCATGTTACTAAAAGCCGCTGGCCAAGTGAACAAGACTCCTGCCACTCTGAGATTTGACGACGGTCACAAACAGTTTTGATTTGGATTTTTATAATTCCTTGTCTGCAAACCATTAACAGAGCCTCTTAAAGCATTACATTCAGCAACTGGAATTTGTCAACCATAATCCTTAACATGCCAAAGTGTAAACATTATTTAAAAGACAAAAAACTAGGAAGAGGATTGCCAACTAGAAAGGAACAAACAGACAAACCACTTTGATTCCTATATTGCCTTGAACGAGTCATGACAATCTCATTCCTATTAGCTATGCACACAAAAAGAGCTGCACCACAGAGAAGTCTCGAAGTGTGCGGAATTTGGATTTGCGATCAATCAGCTCTTTTAGATAAAAGCACTTCGTCCTCCCCTCCGACTATGCCTGTCGTAGGCAGTATTGAACTTGTCAACCAGCTCATTCATTGTACTGCAAAAAACATTGAAGAATTAGACTCTATTGGAGCTGGAAGGCAAAGCTCAAAACTACGCCAGTAAAACACCAAATTAATTCCATCTGATCCCCAGCCTGTTACCGGAAAAAACAATAAAGAAAAAAAGAAAGAAGGAATGTGAATAAAAGAAAGCTATACATCATACCTTGAACAGTTGGTTAACATGGCCAGGTAAGAAATCAATAACGTGTCATTGTATTCCTACAAAAACAAAGGAAGCCATGGAACTAAATATATGGCAAAGATGATAGTTTAATTAACAAATAATCTCTCACTGATATATAACCCATATACCTCCAAAACCAAATATAAAAACAGAGAAAACAAATTGCACAATAACACCAATGTGGCCCACAAGCAGTTATCTAAACAATCTCACATGTTTGATCTGCCAAGAAGGAAATAAGTTGACATGCCCTTTCCAGGCAACGGTGTTATCCACCACTTGGGAGAAACCAACTCCAAACTTAAACCAAGAACATAGAATAATGATAAACTGATTAACCAGAGAAAAATAATAACATTTTGAAAGCACTCACCATCAAAAAATCATCTTGAAATTTTTCCGATTCAATGGCTGGTAATCTTCTCAAGAGACTAGACACTTGTCTTAGCAATGAATTCTCGCAAGGAATTTCACCTGCAGTTACAGATCTAGTAAGTTTTTACAATTCTGGATCTTCTTACCCATATTGTCCAATGCAGTTGATAACTTAGGTTGCCTAACTTACTGACCAATACAACCTTGCAGACACTCAAATCAGAATCATAGTATCATTCAGGGAGCAGTTAGTACATGCGGCCACATGCCAAATTGTTGATTTGATGAGTAGATGCCGAAATTAAACAATTGAAGAAAACTCCCAACAAAAGGATAGCTATGAGGGTTACCAGGAAAAAAACAAATCCAATACCTGCACAGAAGTTTTATTTCTAATTTCTGACAGCTGTTTCTTTGTTTATGTTATTATTGCTCAGAAAACACATTTCTCATACTTTTTTTCCAATAATGTTGCCCATCAACAAAATAAAAACACATACCCTTTTGCATAGCAAGAAGATAGTGGTGAAGCACTCTAATCCTGCTATTCAGCATCTTGATGGCACTATGTATGCCCGTAAGATGAGCAGCCACTACACAAAAACATTTGTGAGTCATTTGCAACGTTTTTCCTCAAGAAGAAAATAATATGAACTGCAAATTATAAAGAACCTTTTCTCTTTTCACCAAAAGGATTGAAGGCATGTAATGAAATTAACTAATTATTTACAACTGGGGTGGGAAAAGCTCACGCTGAGTTGCAGCAGAACCTCCATCGGATGGCTTAAGATGTGCAACATGGTCAACCGAGATCCGTTCAGCTTCAACTGTCTTTAAAGCAGTTACAAAGAGATTAGGTCGACCTAGTCTCAAATAATAGTTGAATATGATGTAAACAAATGAATATGCCAAACCTCTATAGTGTAGCTGGAACGCACAAAAATAAGCTGTGGAATGCCATCTATGACGTGCAACTCTTGAGTTGTAATGATTAGTCCAACAGAAAGAAAGCGTCAGTATACCAGTAAAATTAGCGCATACAGGGAAAAAAATATCCTACCAAACCGACTCCATGACCATGTCAGGAATAATTCTCCATGAATAAATTTAGAAAAATCATGTCTGTATAACCCAATAACACATCCTTGAAAAATTTAGTCTACTTAGAAAGCCAGTGTGAAGCAAGATACAAGATCTTTACAGAAGGATTTTTAGGACTGGCACTGATACAAAGCAAACAGACTGATTAAGAATCGTTCAACGAATTTTTGTTTTCTAAAAATAACCAAAACAGAAAAGAGGTGACGATCCTGAGGTTTTCTTCTAGCATCAGCTACCCTAAGCACTTAATTGATTCATGTTAATTTTGATAGGGCTAACTTATTTCCAAAGGGACAATTCTACCATATTAAACCTAATATCAGGATGTTTGCAGTGTGGCCAGATTCTGCAACAGTCGAAAGCATAAGGGTGTAGTAGTTTCTAACCTAATGCAAACCTACATGGGGCAGCCTATCTCAAAAAGAACAATCATGGAAACAGTGTACACATAACAACTAATGGAAATGAGGAATAAATGGACTATAATCTCATAATTTTTCATTTTTTGGTACTGGGCTATTTCCTCATACTTTATGATTCGAGAAATTAAAAAAAGAAGGTAAAAGCAATTTTTTGCTAATGAGACATGATCTTGCCATTGGTCTATCCAATTAATCTTGAAGGTTTAAAACATAAATTTCGTAATAAAACACTTTTAACAATTCACAAAACAGAGATATGTTGATACACAGACTGATGATAAAGAATTTAGAAGCTCACTAAAATCACATAACTTGTAAACCATAAGTAAAAGATCAAGCTTACATACCACTTTCATAGATAGATACTGGCAGATCTTTCTGTGCATGATTTATCGAAGGATTGAGGAGAACATACACAGGGCTTTCATTAATATCCATTAACTGTTAAAGACGAGCAATTTTCATGATGAATTGACATATATAAACAGATCCATTGCAATGTAATACTGAACAGAAAGTATACTCAATGCATATGAGACTTCACCCAAAATTAAACATGATCTTCAATAAACAATTTAAAAATATGACTCGGAACAAGGAAACCTACAGCAAAATACAATATAGAAAATTCGATTTCATTGTAATACAGCTTTATCATCTGACATAGTTAGACACTAACTCAGGGCGATAGTGGGAAAGTTGTTGGAGAATAAACTCTCTCCCCCACCCCCCTCCCACCAAATCATATATCACCTACTTGTGCAACAAAAAAGTTAAAAGAGTCTTGCAGGACAACGACACAGATGTAATACCACAACCTAAAATCAACAGGGTTAGCTGGGCAATGTGTGTTTGCAGGCACTGGAAATGTAAGTGGATGCACATTTGAAGACATCCACAACAACCAATGGGTATTCACTAATCTTGCTTATAACCACCAGGAATGCAATGAAAATAAATTAGACAAAAACCCTTCATACAGATATCTTGGTGTAGAAATCATGTCTCCCCTCCATTCCCACATCCCTCTCCCTCTCCCTCTCCCTCTCCAATTCTCTTGCACCAAAAAAGTAGAAACAAGTACATCAAGAAACATATTCGTGGCATATTCATATAAATGGAAATGTACTGTTTCATTCAAGGAATGCAATGCTTCCTTCACTGTCCAATATAATTTCTGCTACTCCCATATATTTGCAACCACATAACTAAATTAGCATTTTGTTCTTTGACCAATTTTGTATTTCACAGGTGTCGCCAGAGACAGGACAAGTGAGAGCCTGTAGCTCCAACAATCGAAAACAAAGAAGCCTGCACAACTAAAGAAACCTAATTACAACAAAAACATAAGCACTTGAATTGCAGTGTCGCGTCACAGCCACAAACCAATGCCAACAATCAAAATATATCATTGTCACATTACATATACGAAATATGGTATTAAGGAGTGCACAACAATGGAAGCACGTTGATTCAAGTTAATTCAAAATGAAAAGGTGTATGGGTGTAGTAGTCGTACATGAATGAAGTGTGAATCAAGAGCACGAGGTTAAACTTTAGCAAATTCGAAAACTTACAGCTTTGTGGATAAGCATATCAGATTCCTGTGCATCATTCCCCGTCGAATACCATCCCAGTATATAGAAATTAGGAAAAACTTTCTTATCTGCTCCACAACAATTATTGACATCTTAGAAGTCCCCAAAATGATATATATATATATATATATATATATATAGAGAGAGAGAGAGAGAGAGAGTTGAAAAGGACTGACATAGCTCTTGCTTCTTTTCGAGGAAGGCGCGGTCGAGAGAATGGTTGGAGGGATCGTAGAGAAGCTCGAAGCTGTTGAAGATCTCGACGGTGCGACCCCTTTGCACGCCGATGACGCAGCCGAAGACCCTGGGCGGAGGAGGCGGTGGAGAAGTGGCGGAGTCACCACCGTTGGAGGAGGCGGAGTGAGGGGGTTGAGGCTGAGACTGAGACTTGACCCTAGTGTAGTGATCCGATATGTTCACAATTACCAGTGGGTGGAGCTTGAATGTTAGCCCACTGCTCGAAGATGACGCCATCGATGGCTGTGTTTCTATTTCTCCGATCCGATGGAACCACGTTGGTCCGATGGGGGGAATGGAATTGGCACGCGGAGGGTTTTGGCACTGCCCTTGTTTTTTCGCCCTTTTCTCTATTTCCTTTTTTTTTTATAGGGTCAATTATAAATTGCATCTCAAAAAAATTCTCAAATCTTTAATTTATACTTTCGAATATAAAAAAAAAAAAATTATCCTCAAAAATTATAATTTTTTATTAATACGCACATGAAGTTAACATAAATTCAATTTACAGTCTAAAATTAAATAGGTAAATTATAATTAAATATTTTTTTGTTTGTTACTTAATTATCTATATCATATTACATTTAAAATATTATAGCTACACCTCTGTGAATCGAAATATGACTAAAAGTATTTCCCCAATTAAGAATCAAAATAATTATGTTTAAGTTATGCATTACATTGGATATAAAAAATATTATATAATACCAATACTCTTGAAAATTATATAATACTTGCATTGTATTGGACGTTTAAAAGGTAAGTTTGATTTTGAACTTTAGAGTACAACGGATCCACAAAATAAAAAGTAGTACAAAAAATATAGTTATTTATTAGGATGATATCATATTTTTTAATGGTTACATTAATATTCTAAAGGTATATGTATAATATTCTAAATATAAGGGGTTCAATGATTAAGTGATAAATTTAAGGAGATCTAGTTATAATTTATTTATTTAATTTTAAATGTCAAACAAATGGTTGTTGGTTTTAGGTGTACATTAATATAAATTTATATCTTTAAATGTGCAAATTTAGATTTTTGATCTTTTACGGTGCAATTTTGTGATTAATCCTTATTTATAATTTAGAGAGAAGGAAATTACATTGGTCCCAAAAAAAAGTGAAATTTACAATAAAAGATGCCGATTGTGCCATTTTAAATCATGCTATTTTTAAACTATATTATTTCTATTCATATTGAGTTCATATGAGTGTTCATTTTAATAAAAAACTATTTAACTCTAAAATAATGATATTACTTCTATAATATCTATTTTTTTACTTATAATATCAATTAATCATATAATTCATGTTTTATTTTAATTTGAGTTATTTATTAACCATATTAATGGACTATACCATTTTTAAATTCGTGTAGCGTTTAATTTAAGGTTGAGTTGAGTTGAATTGAATTATGATATTGAATTTGTATCCTAGTTGTATTAATATAAAAGGTAGAGTTATTTTCACCCTACAAATATCCATTTTCACTCAATTAAATTTTTTATAATCAAACTGTTAAGTTCATCCTTTTTATACTTTCTCTATTTTAACTAAGCTCGCCTCTTACTATACACACCCTTTTAATAACAAGCATATCTTCTATATGGTTTCATTCCCTACTTTTTCTGGTATACTCCACACAAAAGAGTTTTTTTTAATATATATATATATATATATATTAGTATTATTTATCGGTTTAATTTTTATTTGATTTCATTTGTGCTATGTGGATTTTAGGGTTTATATGTGTGTGAATATATAATATTGTTGCTTTGACTGTTTGTATCTATTCAAATAGAAGTTAATATTAATGTCCGCATTATAGCAATACAAGTTGTCGCTCCTCGTGTTAATTTAACTGAAGTTGTTTTGACAGAAACTAGCATAAGCTTGTAGAAAGTGATATACTCATCTTTTTTTATCATTCCATATTATTTTTTATTTTTTTTTGTGTTGGGTGTATGAGAAGAGATGGTAAATAAAACTCTAACAATGAATGAAAAAATAAAATGTGAGCTTCTTATTAAATGGTTATGTATAGGGATGTTAGTGGGCTAAAAAAAAAATTAGATATTCGTCCAAAGCAGGGGCGGCTGAACAGTGTTGTGAAAAAAGTCTACGCTTTAGCCCCTAATTTTGAAGAAGGCCTCAAAATTTTAAATATTATAAATAGTGTAATATAAAAAAATTAAATTTATAAATATTTTAAGTCCTACAAAAAGGCCTTATAAAAATACAAGTCCAATAAAAAAATTTTAAGGTCTCATTTCAAGGAAGGTCCATAATTTATAGGCGTACAGTAATAGTCCAAATAAAAAATTTAAATCCATACTTAAACAAAATATTTCAATTTAAATAGATTGAGCCTATTAATTCAGCCGTAAAATTAAAAGGCCCTAAAATTTATTTTTTTTAAATAAAGAAAATAAAACTAACTGTAAAACTAAATTTACTAAAAAATTTAATTTTAACTATTAAAAAAATCAAGTTTAAACTTACCATCATAATTTTTTAACCATTTTTTCTCTCTCTTACACTTAAGTTCAAATATGGTAACAAAAACTTGAATATAAAAATTTAATAAATATTTTTGTATTTAAAAAAATTAAAAATTAAATGTATTATTAATATTAAAAATAAAAAAGGCCTTATTTATTGTTTCCGCTTTAGGCCCCAAAAAGTCTCGAGCCACCCCTGGTCCAAAGCTACCCGATTTGACTCAGAGATGAACAATACATATTGGACGGTCGATGTATATGGAAGTACCTGTATAAACTTGTATGGAGAAGGATTGAAACTCATCCTTGACCTGCTAAACCCTGTAATATACATATATATATATATATATATAATAA
>CM042187.1:45122572-45140817 GCA_023539305.1 Ilex asprella
TTTTTGGTGAGTTTTTATATTTGTTTTATTTGTTATAAAATGAATTTTTATCATTCTTGTAAATCTATTTGTCAGGTTTTATGTTTTTTTTTAAATTATACAAATTAATTGTTATAGGTGGGAACAAAAATAAGGACAAGAATCAAAATTTACTCGCAAGGCGGGAACAGAGATTAAAATTTTCCATGCTAGCGGGGGTGAACAAATATTTTTGAAGTGGGTATGAGAGTAGAGAGTACTCCTCTGTCCCTGCGTCTAGTACGAATGGCAATGAATCGGATAAAAATGGATATTCGTCGAAATTCATCTCATTTAACTCAGAGATGAACCATACGTATTGGACGGTGGACATATACAGAAAATTTAGTAAGTAAATTAGATAAGAATATATGTGTTTAGTAAGTAAATTAGGCCCGACCATAAGTTAGTTGAAGCCTTAGGGCTTGGTGGGTAAGGCCTAGGGCTATTCCACATCGGATAGCCCTAAGGTGTGTGTTATGTTTAAATGGATACTATGACTCCCACATCGAAAAGCCCTAGGTCTTAGGGCCTGGTGGATAAGTGGTTGTAGTTATCCTATATGTTAAAAAAACACACACAAAAAAAACTAAATTAGATTATCCACTCCTATAATAAATAATGGGTAAAGCGGGGCGGGTTTAGTAAGTAAATTAGATTATTTTATGATATTCTTGCAATCTTATGATAAATTAAACTTTAATTATTAACTCTAATTGAATGATCTAAAAATTGTCCACTCTTATAATCTACTGTTATGTTATGTTATTTTTAGTGTAATGTTTGTTCACTTTTGTTAGCTGAGCATAAACTGAGAAAAGAAACCGGATTAGCGGTGCATTGGGATAATATAATCCCCCCGCGACGGATAAGACTTAACCGGGCAAACAAACATATGTGATAGGCCAAAGACTATCGGCTATCAATCAACAGAACGATTCCCAAGAAACTCAATCAGCCGGCTATATCGTGTCCCTACCCATCATCACCACCTCCACTTTGTTTATACTTCCGTCACTGGTACGTCAAGAAGTGGAAGGAACGGAGCGCAGAGCAAACGATCACAATTTCTGTATCGAAATCGAAGTAAGAGGAGAGAGAGAAGACAGGAGCTGTGAATTGAGAGGAGGTTGCTGTGAAGAGTTATGGCGATGCGCGACCTTGTGACTGGTGGGGCGGCCTGTGCCGTGCCTGGTTCTTCGTCTTCATCTAATCCTCTCGGCGCTCTCGCCAACGCCCTTGTTGGCTCTTCCTCTAAAACGCAGGTGCTTTTTTGTTCTTATTTATCGGTCAGAGCATCTCTGACATACTCCATGTTCAATTTGTATTCGTATTCGTATAAAGAGTTGGATGTATATGATAGTTTTCACCTCAGTGAAATTCAGTTGTTATTGAGCTAATTCGAGCCCTAATTGGAGAAGACAATACGGAATCTCCTTCAACTATCTCAGCATGCTAGTTTCCTCACAATTTAATTATTTTAAACTGTTTAATTCCTCTGAATTTTGAACTTCTATTCTCTCCCTGTCTGTCCCTCTTTATCTCACTCGCGCACAGATACGCAGAAGCAACAGTTGCTGATTTGAATGTTTTACCATGTTCTGATTAGCTCAGTTAATTTTTGGCTGGCATTTCCGAACTAGTTTAGTTGCAAGATCAAAATTTCCAAGCAAATCATGATTTCAAATGAGAAATAAGTAGTTTTTAATAGCCATATGAAAAGGTGCCTCTTTCTTAATTCAGTTATACCTGATGAATACAAGTTGTGCAGGAAGCGAATGGATTTGATTATAAGACAATATTGTTGTAACTGCTTGAGTTAAGCTGATTCTCGCATGTGGTGTACGCGCTGTACTTCTCCCAATAATAACCATGTAGTTTACTTACGTATTGTTCTGATATTATGGAGACATTGGTGGTTAAGCAGTACCATCAAACATTTCAACTTCATATAGGCGAGTACTCGCTAGCTGAACTATATAGCCCCTCCTATCCAGCTCCCTCTCCCCCGCCACGTCAGTGTATTCAATTGAAGGGTTGGCCTTCTGATATAAAAACCAATCAGGTAAAGCTATACAAACAACAGGCCATGTTAAATCCTATTGCAAATCAGTTATCCTCACATGTCTCCACTTTCAAGCATCTACCAATAAAACTGTCTTTTAGACTAAAATCTCTGCAAAGGCTTGAATGGATGAGATGGAAGGAATTGGAAGATAGCAATTATGTTGAAACACTTAAGGAATTAGTCCATTGACTGCTCTGGAACAAATTGTTCATATGAATTCCTGATACACTACTTTTACGTTATTATATCTGATAAATATATTTGAATTTACTGAGTAGCGTTTTATATTTACTCCTAAATAGTTATCCTGCAGATACCATTAACTCATCAGAGTTTAAAATAATGGCGTGAACAATGAATATGTCTTGAGAATATAAATATTTGGGACCAGGAGAGATGCTCTTCAGAATCTGCTATGGTTCAGGATTTGTCAGTTGGTCTGTTAGCAGTCTATTTTTGGCATAGTTATGAAACACTTACACATGATTTATATGTGCAAGCAGGGAGAGCTGCAGGAGATTCCTACACCAGCAACGACAACATCTGCCAGTAATTTTTACACGGGAGCTGAAGAGCCTTTGGCAGCACTTCCAGGATCAGAGTCTGATTATTTGCTACATCCCAATGCGCAGGTTTGATCTTTTCTTCTATGTTCTTCAAAATATTCTTTCCTAGATATGCTGGATTACTCTCATGATATTCATTTATCGCAGGGATCAGAATTTCTTAGGGGCTTTCGTTCTGCTGATCAGAATAGGCTGTCTGATATTTGGGATGAGGTACACAATCCTCAAGTTCCACATTTTCAGGGAAGAGACAGTATATCCAACTTTCCTTTAGAGCATACTGGGGTTCAGTCAGGCTTGGATGGTAATTGAAACATCTTTGTTACTTTATCCGAAAAAGAAAAAAGCGAAACACCTGTGTTATCTTAATTAATCATAGATCCTAAATATAGGGTATTTTTTTCATAATGATCAGAGATTTGTGTTCCACTGATCATCCAAGTTTTTACTTAAATTGAAATGTTGCTGGTTGCATAGATATGCTTTCAAGCTAGTTCCTTTTTTTGAGCGTCCTTCTGACCGTGGGAGGATTCTTTTAGCTTCTTTACATAGAATAATATCCTACTTTATTCACGTGCAGAAGTTTCGATTGAGCAAATACAGTGTTTGAACTCAGGTAGAAGTTTCAAACACAGTTATGCGACTGAAATGTCGGTTATATAAACTTTTGAGCAAGAGAGCTTTGTCAACCTTGAATCCACTTGATATTTTATCAGTGCCACGAGTAAAATGGTCATTAGAACTTTAGCAGCTGTTACATGACTTTTAGCATTTTCACCCTTCTTTTGAAATTGCAGGGCCACCTCAAAGAGTGTTGTCAACTTTTTTGCACTCATTTGTTAATAGTAGCCATGGTGGCATTCCTTTTCGTCCTGCTCCACTTCCAGTGTTAGGATTGTCAGCAGGTGATAAACAATGCATACGTGATCGTAGCAGTATCATGGCTCGGCACTTTTTTGCTGATAGAAGTGAGGACTTCATCAATGCACAGGTTAGGTGCTCATGCTAAGTTTAAAAAGCTACATTGGTCAACATTTAGAAATTTTCCACTTAGATTTTGAATTGTACCCGTGTTATCTTTAAAAACAACACAAAGGCCTTATGATTCCCCCATTGTCGTTTCTCCCTTTGACTTGGGGATGTTCTTAATTTTTTTAGTGTCTTGTTTGGACTGCTTGCCTTAGCTTTAATTGGGCCTCTTAAATCTCAGTACTGGAATGAGCACACCATGTCTCCTTCTGCACTACCTTATTGGTAAGTCACTGTGGAGATCCCTACATTTAAATCTCTGATATGAAATTTAGCTATGCCATCTCCATTAGCTTCACCCCACGTCTTTTTCCTTTTACGACAAACTATTACTTGTGCCTTCATTAACCCCATTGCTGCTACCACACACTACTGATTACTGTCAGTGTCAGATAAGTACCACCACAATAAACACCCACACCATCACTACTACCACCATTGCAGTGGCCACTCCACCTCAACTCTGTGTACTTTACATGCACCTCACTTTCACCTCCACCTCTGCCAATTCGTGAGATACCGCTCATAATTTCTGCTATGGGGTCTCACAACTCTCGATAAAGGCCTCTCTTATTGGCATATAAACAGAAATTGAACTCAATTCAAATGGTAGATGAATATCTCACACAATGGGTAGGCATGGAATACGCGATAGATTTTGTTCTTTATAAGATTAGTATTCTCTTCCGAGGAGGTGTGGTGCTTGTCAGCGTGGTCATAATGATCATTTTTTCTCCTTTCATGGGGGTGGAAGAATTCGTCTCTATGCATATAATTTCATTTGGGAGAAAATGTGTTCAATGGACGTCATCTTTGGAAGTGAAGTACTAGGGGTGTCTTCCAATCTAATTTTAGACTTCATTTATTTTCTAGTTTGATCTCCCTGTTCGCTTTCTCGCCACAAGGAGTTTTTTTTGTAACAAATGAGGAGGTGGAAGCAATCAAAATGATGCATAAAGTTGGGGCTTTGTGAAGGACCCGTGTAATAACTAAGCTTCAATACTTGGTGTGTTAGACTTCCCTTCTTCAAGAGCTCCGCTAGTTGACTTATAGAACTAGCATATAGTATAGAAGAGTGTGTCTATCCTTAATTGATGGAGTATGAAACTCTTATAATTGGCAAGCGCCAATTCATTCATTGCCCCAATGTTCATTGCCAATTCCACTATTGTAACAATGACTACCATCTTGACTACTTGACAATATGGCATGTTAAACCTTCAACATACCTCTACCAAAAAAACCTCAAGCATACCAACATGAATTCTTCCAGATTAATGGACTTGACAATTGAATTCTCAAAGCTCTACTCATGAAATTATGTTTACTAAGAATTTTTTATTGTATTTTTTTTTTCTATTTCCGTGTTCAAATTCGTCGCACTTATGGGTTGTCGAGACTTTACTTTTTCCTAAATGTTTTGTCAAGAGGCGGCATCCCAACCTTCTCTTCGAAGAACAACTTTGAACTCCAACTCAGGCAGAGCACATTAATAGCTCATGAGATTTTGGACTATATGTTCTAACTTCTAAGGCTTCAAAAATTGTTGTAACTGAAAAGTCTAACCAAAAGAAAGATATTCGAGGAATCCGTGGACTTGGTCTTTGATAAAAGAAGAATTTAATTATAGAAAGAAATTATAGCAAGTTACAATGTTGAGGACAAGACATCCTTAAAAAGGAGTGAAATCAAAATACATAGCAAAAAGACGCGAAAAGGAAAAAAACTGAAGTAAAGCCACCATCCAATTTCTTTTGAGATTCGACAAAGGCAACCCTATAAAACTTCATGTGGCTTTGGTCCAAAGTGAAGTTATGAAAACAAGTTTTTTTCCATACTAAGTTGGAAGGAAGAGAATGATTATTGAAATTCTAGCAATCTCTCTTCATTCAAATACACCAAAGAATTGCCATCAACACACAATTCCATAATACTTTAGCTTCCTTTTTCTTTCTAAAATTGCAATACTTAATCTGCAACATTTGCTCCACTATAGAAGGGCAAACCCAAGTATCACTGATCAACTTGAATAATGTATTCCACAAATCCTATGCAAATCTACAGTGAATAAATAAATAAGCATTTGATTCTCCACTACTCAAACAAGTAAGACAAATATTGTTAAGATGCCTAAAGAAATTAAAAAGTCAAACCAGTTGCTTCTGTATCATTAAGATGCCTAAAGAAATGAAAATCCTAAAAATAGGAGCCTGCCCCCAAGACAAAAAAATAGAATATGGGAGTCTCATGCAGTGAGGATAAGCAATATAGACGGGGAAAGATATTATGAAAAGATCAGTTCCAATCCATGTATCGTCCCAAGGTAGAACTTTGGATCCATCTCCAACTTTATATCGAGTCAAAGGAAGAAAAGGAGGGTAAATCTGTGAAATGAACTTTCAATGACTCATATGGTTTACATTATGCCCCAGCTCAGTATCCTACCCATTCCTCTGAAGGTCATACTTACTCCCAATTATCTTATATGTCAAAGAGATTCAGGTTCTAATTGGAACCTCTGTAACCATTTTCCTATAACCGAGATGTCTTTAGACACCAAATTACCAAGTCCCAATCTCCTTTCGTCTATAGGCTTGCAAACTGTTTTCCAAATCGCGTCTATAGGCTTGCAAACTTTTTTCCAAATCGCGTCTATAGGCTTGCAAACTGTATTCCAAATCGGTAAATGATCCCGCTTATCATCTCCCATTCCAGACCAAAGAAAATCCCTCATCATCTTGTCTAAACTCCTAGCTACTACAATAGGTATTCTAAAGAGTGACAAATAATATAAAGGAATGCTAGACAAACTTGCTTTTTATGAAAGCACATCAGACTCATAACCAAACCTTTACTGTTTGCAGTGATATTTTGCCTTTAGATACCGACATCAGACCTGGGAAATTGTGTTTCATTCGTGTCTTTTTATGTGTATTTTGACATGCTTTGTTAAGTTTATCGATTACTTAGAGTTTGGGGGTTCATTTGACATTTGTTACTCTCTCAGGTGAATGCACTATTATCTTCCTTGGATATTGATAATGATATCCAGGCTATGGGACCCATGCCTGGAAGACTTCGGGATCTGGAGGAGTATTGGAATGAGTCCCAAGGTATGAAACCTGGGCCTCACGTTGCAGATGGATGGGTGACTGAATTTTCACAACACAGGGTAGACCTTGGTGACCCTAATACTTGGGCTCAGTCATTTGAACAACAACATGGTGCTAATGGTTGGGCTTCCGAATTTGAGCAGGTAAGGAAGTGCTATGCGTATTATGGTTTTCCATGGATGTTAGTATCTGTTTTAGCGGATGTGCCTGGACATTAGTTTGATTATCACACACTATGATTCGAACTTAGAACCACCTATTACTTGTAGTGATTGATTATCTACCTCGAAAAGAGGAAACTGAAAAAACCTTCAAAGAATTGGTTTCTGCATTGGTAGGAGATTCTGAACCTCTTTTGTGTCTTAAGTTTGGCAACGTTCCATGGCTATTTTCTTTCTTCAAGATATCACTTTAGGTCTTAAAGTCTCATCAATTTTGTCCTGTATTCACACGCGTCAACCATTTTCACTTTCGCTCCCTCCCCTGAAAAAAAGGTCCTTTATTTTATAGATTCTCATTTGTCTGTTTTTTATTGTACACGTGCATGACATTAAAATCCTACTTGCTTATTCTTTGCAGGAGCAATCTCAAATTGCATCAATTGATCAAATGAGAGGTGGAAATGTTTCTAGCTTAGCTGCCATGGAGCAGGCTCGTATGCTAGCGCACACATTAGCTCAAAACAATGATCCTAAATTCCAGGTTTGTATCCTGTATCATCAAATTCGTGTTTCATAAATTTCTTTTTTTAATTCTGTG
This sequence comes from Ilex asprella, assembly GCA_023539305.1. Classification (NCBI taxonomy): domain Eukaryota; kingdom Viridiplantae; phylum Streptophyta; class Magnoliopsida; order Aquifoliales; family Aquifoliaceae; genus Ilex; species Ilex asprella. The sequence continues at coordinate 45,130,126 of CM042187.1, forward strand.
TTTCATAAATTCTTGTGTGGTTTGCATGTGCTTTTATATTCTTTGCTTCTACTGTGTGACCTGTCATGGATGTGATGCAAAATTAGAGCTAGTGTCTGGACAATCCATTTGTGCTGAAGCAGGCTAACCCTTTTCCCCCCCCCCCTCGACCAGGCAGTTTAATTCACTTATCGCAAAGAAAAAGCAGTTTAGCTCCGAATTAGCCTGCTGGTTTGAAACTGTTAATGATGTTGGCATACATCTTAAGTAGGAGATTGGATTTGTCATTTGCTTTTTGAAAGCATACTGTCATAAATCTGATTACTTGGTTTGATTAGTCTCAATGTGATTATGTAAACATGTAGAACTAGTTTGTAAAAGTCATTGGCCTAGGAACTTACTTCATTATATGCGAGATCCTATTATAGTCAAAGATTATCATATAATGGAGTAATTTTTTTTAAAAAGAAAATGACTGAAAATTAACACAATAGTGCAACTGTCAAAGAAATATTGTTGCTGTTCAAGAATAAGATTAGTAATGATAATTAAATAAGAAAAAGAAAAGAAAGATTGGCCTGGCAGGACTCGGGAGAACGCCCTAAAATAGGGTTAATAATTTTGGATTGAAGTTTGATAGAGATGCCAGCTACTTTTAACTAGTAGGCTCCAGCACAAATACATGTGAGGCATAAAAACTTGGTCTGGAGGGGAGAAAACATTCCTATCCACAATTGTCTTGATGACTCATCATTGATTACTTATTATGTCTTATTTTTTCATTTTTCAAAAAACAATAAAAAAAAAATCATCATGGGGCATGCAGAATTCGAAGTTCCACCAATTTGTATCAAAGATGAGTCGCGGTGAAATTACCATCGAGGATAATCAAATCAAGCCATCTGCATTCTCTTCACCTGGGGATTGGGCAACAGAGTATCAACAACAGTATAATGGACGTCAAACATGGGCTGACCAGTTTGTGCATGAGGAGGCAAGTTTAAACTTGTTATCAAATCTTGCCAACTAGATATGATATTTATTTTGTACTGTTATTAAATACATATGTTTTGTATCATCAATATACACTACATAGTATATAGTCATATTTTTATTGTATTGGTACTGTCATTACATCTTACTTCCCATCTTTGTTATACCTGTTGTGTTATTCAGCAAACTAATACCCACGTCATAGCATGCCCACACCCTGTTAGATAATGTTGTAGCCAAATATCTGAGATACTCCTTGCAGAACTTGATTTAAATCACTTGAACTCTTTACCTTGTGCCCAAGAAAAACGGAAAAATCATTACACATTTACTCAGAGACAAAATCTCATCTTGCAGACCTCCTAGGTGATTTCTTTTCTGCCTCTTCATTCCTTCTTATGAAAAATCAGAAGCATGAACTGCTCTTGTTGTTGATGATTATTTTTTGATTTTGAGTTAGTAATGAAGTTGCTTTATTAAGCTGCACTACAGATTCTTTTCTTTCAAATTAAATAATATTTACTGCTACTAAGGGCTCAAGTCCCAAATCTCTGCTACCTGATGTTTTGTGGTTTCAGCTTTCTCATGGGCCTGATAGATGGGTGAATGACTTCACTGCTGAACGTGAGCAACATGGATCAGTTGATGACCAGTGGGTCAGTGAATTTTCCAAGTTGCATGTTCATGACTGGGTGGAAGAATTTGGCCGCCAAGTTGGTGAGGGGGCACTGGGGGAGGATTCTGTTGATAATTGGGCAAGCGCGTATGACGAGTAAGTACAGTTGATTCTCAAAGAGATTGAGGAGATATTATTAGGTGCTTCCTCACAGTAAATGCCTAAATATTCCAATGTTTAATTCTATTCAACTTTTTAATTGGTCTCATTCTACTAAAAATAAAAACCATGGAAGTGAATTTGGTTGACAAGTGGTTCAGTTCTTTCTAAATTTGGTTCTTATAATATTTTTTATGGCTATTTTTTCTTTTTAAATTTTAAAGGACATTACAAACTCTGGTCTTTCACCTGCTTGTTGGATTAGTAATTTCAAGACACTGTTGCTTTTTATTTCTTTGGATTGGGTCTTTCACCAGCATGTTCCTTTGTCTTTCTTTCTCTTCTTTCTTGCTCTTATAAAACTCTTCTTTGATTGCTTTCCACTAGTGATTGTGCGTCACTCATACAGACTCTGGGGATGTTGACAACAGTTCTCAGATCTGCTGTTTTCTTGTATGTTGAGTCACGTAGTTGAGATAATTTGATGCTGTATTATGGATGAAACTAGGAAACCTGCTACCTGAGCCATACATAATGTGTAATTGCCTGACCACATTTCTGGTATTTGTGTATAGATACTTAAATGAGCAAGCAGTTGTCAGGCAGCAGTCAGAAACTTCAAGGGGGGTGTATGTATTTTCTGATCTAAATCCTTATGTTGGTCACCCCAATCCTTTAAAAGAAGGCCAGGAATTATTCCGCAAAGGGCTTTTAAGTGAAGCAGTGCTTGCTTTAGAGGCTGAAGTTTTGAAGAACCCTGACAATGCTGAAGGTTGGAGGTTGCTTGGCATAGCCCATGCTGAGAATGATGATGATCAGCAGGTTAGATAATTCTCTGAATCTCCTTCCTCTGCACATTGGTTTGTGATATTCTTGAAAATTTTGATGTATAAAACTCCCTTGGGTTTTCTGTTGAGGCATCTTAGAACATGCAGTAAATTGAGAATACAAATAATATTGGAATTTTGCAGATACGATTTTTTCCCTTGGCAGTTGTGTCAAGATGGAACTTCTCTTGCAATTAAATAATGGATTACATAGCATAATCTTGAATATTTCAAAGATAAAAAAATCATGATGTCTTTGATATATTGTGTCGTTGTGTAAATTGTCCAAACAAAAGATTGAACGAATGAATTTCACTTTAGTTTTTGTTTTCTTTTTTGTTTTTAATCATGAATGCTGGTTGTGCACTGGAAGCATTTCTCCAGTACATGTGTAGATCTGCTCTTACATTAATTTGTTTTTTGGTTGATTGGGTCCCGACCTATACCAAGTATTCTAAGAAGCCCAAACTTGACTTTTATGAACCTTTATATGTCTAGAATGATGCCTTGGATAAAGTGCAAACTTTTGTTGTTCTGTTGAATTGACTCTAAATTAATTTCTCCCAATTTTTTTTTACCTTTTATTTGAGTTTATTGAATAAAGTTCAACTATTTAAGGTTGTTCCTAAATTAGACTGAACGTAGCTGAATAAATCCTTTTAGAATAATTCGTATTTATTTAGTTGAAACCTGCATCCCATCCGATATCAGGGGGAGGGGGAGTTTCTTCCATTCCATTGCCTATCTTGGTTTTGGATGTTGAAACTGTTACTGGTATTTGTATTCCTTATTTTGATGATAATCTTCTTGTATCACAGGCTATTGCGGCCATGATGCGGGCCCATGAAGTTGATTCGACAAATCTGGAAGTGCTTCTTGCTCTTGGAGTGAGTCATACAAATGGTTAGTGATTTGTTATTCATTCCATGATTGGTTTTCGCATTAAATTATGTGCAACTCTTAAGTTTCTCAGAATGATTGTTGTGCAAGATTTTACAGTTTCTGGAGTGCATGAGAGTACAGATATCTGAGTAAATGTTTTGCGAGGGATAATCGAATAATAAGTCATCTTTATAAATTTTCAGAATTGGAACAAGCTGCTGCTTTGAAGTATCTATATGGTTGGCTACACCATCATCCAAAGTATGGGGCAATTGCCCCTTCTGCAGTGTCCGATTCTCTGTATTATGCTGATGTAAGTATCCTTATAATCGATTCTCTCTCTCTCTTTCTCCATACATCTAGATAGGTATTGTACTGATGTTAATGTTGTATTGCTACTGTGGTTTGCCATACAATTTTGAAGGTTTTGCTGATGATTGGCAACTTCTGGAAGCTGTTGACCTTCAATTTTGCAGTGTCTGAATGCACACATCTACTTGCTCTTATCATTCACTTGACATCCCGATTCTTTTCTTGTCTGTGGCATACAGGTTGCCAGATCATTCAACGATGCTGCTAAAATGTCACCTGAGGATGCTGATGTACACATAGTACTCGGCGTCTTGTGCAACTTATCCAGGGAATATGACAAGGCCATTGAATCCTTTAAGACAGCTTTGAAGCTCAAGCCACGAGATTACTCTCTCTGGAACAAGCTTGGTGCAACACAAGCCAACAGTGTTCAGAGTGCTGATGCCATTTTGGCCTATCAACAGGTTGGCTGTCTTCTAACCTTTTATTTACTACTATCGCTTCTGGGCTCTCCCTTGAAAATTGATCAAAGAATCCATTACATAATCACTAAAAGGATTACAATGAAGGGGTGACATTTAAGGTCTGTGTGTGCATGGGTGCTTGGTAAGCAACATTTTTCGATTTTAATCACATTTAGGTTGTTCTACGTCTGCCTTCTCAGGCTCTAGATTTGAAGCCTAATTACGTTCGTGCATGGGCAAACATGGGAATCAGTTATGCAAACCAGGTTATTTCTTGATCCCTTCATACTTGCTATTATTTGTGCATTTTTTGGGTCCATTGTGGCACTTCATTAGCCCATAAAACTGAAGATGTAGTTGCCTTGAAAACTTTAGACTTCGGCATGAACTAATTTTTCGGCAACGGTTATTGTTGTTTCACAAACAAAATGTAATTGTGGCAATACTAGAATGATGCAAAAAGGATGGATGCATTCATTGGAATATCAACTCGCTGTGTTGGTCATTGCAATACTCAATCTGGTCATGATATTAGGTGTCTGCTTATTATGTTCCGCTGGTTTGTGAACTGCCAAGTGATGGAACTGGTCTACAGGAACGATTATCATAAACACATCAAAGCCGACAATTAGAAAGAACCTCGATATTAAGCGTCTGAATTTTCAATTGCTATACTTACAGCCTCCCAGTTTTGTGTTTAATTTTATCATTGAGTGTGTGATCATTATCCTATATTTCAAAAAATGGCATTATACTGTCTCATTGAGAGTTGCAGCCCTTTTTGGACCATTGATTTTCATCCAACTTTCAAAAGCTTAAAATTTGGTTCATTTTGTTCCTCTGGATTTAGTGCTTTGGCCTTATCAAAATGTATACCTGATTTATTCAGGGTCTGTATGAGGAGTCCATTCGTTACTATGTCCGGGCACTCGCGATGAATCCCAAGGCAGATAATGCTTGGCAATATTTGAGAATTTCTTTAAGGTAGGTTGCTCGTAGAATTACTAGAACTATTTTCTTGCCTTTCATGATATTACGTTGCAACTAAGTTTTTCCTCCATCTATAGCTGTGCTTCTCGAAATGACATGCTGGAAGCTTGTGACTCCCGGAATCTTGATGTTCTCCAGAAAGAGTTCCCACTGTAATATTCTGTGTCAGAACCTTATGAATGTCGATTCGGCTGCTGGAATGAAGTCTGAATTGGGGAAATTCCTCATCCTCTGTGGGCTTAATTAGGAAGATGCACTGAAGTTTTGATCTTGAGCCGTATTATGGCATTCGAGTTCTATTTTTTGCTGCATGTGGATTCTTCAATGCTGAGCATCCTGATCCCTTCCAGCATCTGCTGGAGGGCTGGAAAATCTGAGGCCAATGTTATTCTCTAATATTTGATTAAATGTATCAGTGAGCTTGATTGCATTGTCACAAAAATCGTATAGTTTTCTGAACCGTACATTTGAAGGAATAAAAATGGGAAGAGTAGATGCAAGCTGTACAAGCAAAAGGTAATAAATGAAGAATAGAACATTCTTCTTATGTTTTAGTTGAAGTCATCCGGATGGAGAGAGAATTTCATACCTTTATATGGCTGTTTGGTTTCTGGGAGCAGGATATATGAAATGCTTTTTATTTTGCTGGCTAAAAAAGGGTGGGGGGACAAAAGGGAGCGTTCATAGATTATCCTGATAGACCTTTATTGGTGGGATCATGAGACTCATGACTATGTTCATTACTCTTCTGAAAAATGAACTTAACTAAGTGTTTATACTGGTCAACTATCAAATTTTAATGTGAATTTTAAGATTTGAACTTTCAATCTTATGATGAGAAGTTAATCGGTACTCTATTAAAGCATCCTACTTGGTCAGGATGTATGAAATGTGATTTGCTTTGAACTTGTAAAGAACCTCTAAATCTCACAATGGTTTTGTTGTCCTTTGGGATTGGTTAATACCCCAAACTCTTGCTAGTGACCAAAATTATTATTGATTGATGAAATTATAAATAGTACTATTTAGGTTGTTTAGTTCCGAAGTAAGAATGATAGGCATCTGACTTGGTAACAAACCAAAAAAATATGATTTAAAGTAGCAACAGCAGAGCTTATAATGGATTGAATTTTGATTTGAATTTGATCCAATTGGTTGAATATGAATTGATATTTTTTATCGATAATTTGAACCCGAATTCGATATTTTATAATTCATGAATTTGGATTTAGATACACCAATGTTTAATTTGAATTATTTATGTATTTTATATAAAAATATGAAAAAAATTAAGTGCATATTTAAAGAAATTTAGTAAAAATTAAGGTATAATTTGTTCAAATTTAGTTAATTAAATTATTTAGATCATACTTCTAAATTGCTAACAAATTTGGCTATGTACCACAAAAATAAAATCAATTAGATTATTCAAAGTGGGAATTAAAAATTAGATTCAAATTCAAATCATTCAAAATCCGATCCATTCACTAACAGCAGCTCTGTTCCATCACCAAGGCAATTAAGCATCATCACATTGCAAATGTCTCGTAGTTCTGATTGCAGTATATATCCAATTGAACAGAAGGTACTGGTAGGAAATTCCCTTTTTTTCTCTCCTTTTAATACAACAGCGTAATACAAGGCAGAATGCTTAACGGTATCATCAATGTACATGGACAGACACTCACTCAGCCGTGTTCCCTCTCACAATGTTCCAAGTGAATGGTAATGGAACTAAGAGAAAACTGAAGTGGAATCTGCAACAGAGAAAATGCTGCAAGAAAATTCTAAAAACTTATTCACACTATCATCTAGTAAAACTACTAGTTTTCACATATTTCTCGACCCCACCCTAAACCATCTTTCATCTCATCTCCTTTGATGAGATCAGGCACCTTTGGAGAACACATTGAGGCATCCCATGAATTATGATGTCTTCTGTCCGTTTTCTCTTTTCCTCTGTTGGTGGTTCTGGTGGTGGTAGTGTGCGGGGATGGTTGCAACCCCTTCTGATCTTGCCATTCATGAAGATCTTTGCCATTGTTTCTTTCCTTTTTTCTGATGCAACTTGAATGGACTCCAAGTCTTTCTGCGCTTGGATGTCTCACAAAAGAGGCCAGAGGCTAGAGCTTGCTGAAGCCACAGCTCAAATTCTTCCTCTTCAACCATCATTTCAGCATCCAAATCCCATGAGTACCTGCTTGAGTTAGATCTCTGACCTTTCTCCAATCCAACCATGTTTACATGAAAGCTGGGCCGATGGGTATTGGGCCTACAAGCCATTCCCTGCATAAAAAACTTTCTGATCAAAGTATTGAACATGTAGAAGAAAATACATCTTTTTCAATCTTTCAATAATAACTTAAGCTACATGCACAACACCAAAACACCACTTCATTCCTCAGCACTTCTAAAATAAGTAATGCACGCCAAGGCTCAGTCTGTGGGAAGTTCATTCAAGAGGCCAGATAAGCCGAAAGAGCATTCATCGTGTGACATATTTTGAATCTAAATAGGGTCTTACTACATGAATGCAACTAGAGATAATTCATTTCTAATCAGGAAGATGAACTGTATAAATGTAAACAAGAATATCTGAATCAACTGTATTAATACATATCATGTTCAATAGAATGCAATCCGGATGAACAGAACATAATAAGTTGTCATGATTTCCGGTTCAAGTAAAGCATGCAGTTTGAGAACAAGAATAAAATAACCAAGCAAGTCATGCCCTAATCAATCACTGCACTTCAATGCTATTCCATAGAAAATAGAAGAAATTCTTTTACGAAGTTCTTCTAGGGATCCTAAATTCATATTCCCAGTAAATGATGTTGATCACGCCAGCCACCAACCAATCTTGCAAAGTTCTTGCTCTTGCACAAGAAAAAGAATTATTATCCAAGGGCACACTAAACTGAAGGTGTTTTTATAGATCACTTTTGACATTTTCTAAGTCAAAAAAGTGTCAGTATCCAAGCTCCCCTGGTTTGTAATTCAAACACATCAGAAAGACATTAAACAACGTAAAATTGCTATAATTTCTCCTCCTAACTTCGATGGACTAGAAAAGTACAATTTCTTTCCTGGTTTGATTTTTGTCCTTTTCATTTTGTTGATACACCTTACTCCTGGCACAACTGAAATATATTTAGTGTTCTTAAAACAGAAATATATTTTGTCGCAATGAATAGAAATATATAAACATGTAAACTACTAACCTGACATATGGCCCATTCTGACACATCAAAGATCTTGCTCTCAGCACAAACAAAAGCACGTGGTATTTCCACCTAAATCGCAAACAAACGTCTGAGCAAAAAGAGTAGTATGTATGCATAGCAGCACAGCAAAAGGGAAGGTCTAGAGAGTAACTAATAAAGAGACAATGTAACAAAGCAAATATTTCACACTGAATCGGGTTTGGCTGGAAGGACATTGGGACCAAAACATAACAGAAGTGGACCAAAAAACAAAATGATCATATAATCACCAGAACACACATGTAAAATTGATGTAGAATGAAAAGACTTGGTATGAATCCACTTCCAAGAAGATAAAACGACACCATGCTTACTTAAAAAACACAATGGCTGAACAAATTGTCAAATCCCCAGAAAAGCCAAAATGATAAAATACAAGAAATTCTCAAACTGAATTAGTTGTACATGACATTCTTGTCAAACAATCACGACGCCACTAAGAGCATCTCCAACCATAACTCAAATTTAAATTAATATTTGAGCAAAAATCCTGATTTGATACAAAGAACTCTAATGGATAAACTCAAATTTAAAGAAGGTGAAACTCAAATTTAAAGAAGGGCAAACCCAATTTTAAAAGAGAGTAAAGATGAACATTGAATCTTTAAAAGATGGTGAAATCTCATCATTAAATATTTAGGTAAGAATTTGAGTCTCTGTTGATTTGATAAAAAAATGAGTCTTTCTCGATTTGATATATAAGTTTCAGTCAAAGGTTAGAAATTTTTTTTGGGTATTACTCAAATTTAAATTTGAGTCTAAATTTGAGAAGCTTTAAGTAGTAGATCAAGAACCAACACATAAATGACAAACCAAATAAAAAATTAGCATAATGTTTTTAACTTGACATAGATTCAAAACCAAAAATGATATCCATTGGACGAAAATCACCTTTCGAGGCCTATCAAAGACAAGTGACCCTTTGTATTCAACCCATCCATCTCCATCCTTGGCTTGATGATATTGACAGCAATCCTGTATTTAAAAGAAGCTTCATAGATTTGCAAGCAAGTGCGGAAATGATAAATGTGAGTGCATGTGAATGAGAAAGAAAGATAGATAGAAGGGAGAGAGCGCACTTAGCGGAGAAATTTAAGAAAGACCAACCTGACACCATCTTGCCTTGACTTTAGTCCTATTTGTGCAAATCCAAATGTGAGAATTGCCACATTTTGTGCATTGTATACGTCTTGATTCTTCTGAGCAATATTCAGGTCTATCCTGCTCATCATAGAGATATAATTACCAGAGTCTGATATTATCTCTCGATAAACGAGAAACTAAGTTCTTCAGTGATTTTACTGAACAGTCATGTGATCAAGACACATTCATGAAACTAGAGGTGGGCTGCCACAAGAATAGGCTCCCCACCATTCATTTTCTACTTCATACACATCAAAAGTTAAATACTATCGCTCATCATCAATTTATCTCCACCAACAAGATAAGAATTAAAAAAACATAAGGAATCAACTTCCTATTTTGCCTTAAACACACATTTCTTTAAGCTTACATAAAATGCAGAAATCGCAGGGAGTAAATACAGACACATAGATGGAAGAAATATGGATTAGGAATCATTCTTATATCTCTAAGCAATACAGTGCAAGTTTGAAAACGAGGAAACGACATATATTTCAAGAAACCAGAATAAGCTGAGAGCATCTGTACAAATATACTGTTCCTCAGCAAATTTTCCATAATTATATAATAATACCCATTAAAAAAAATATATAAACTTGAGTTCAATGGGAGTACACATATTTTAATACCTGATGTGTAGTAGTATGTGACTTTTGTGAGACGCTCTTATATTCCTCCTTTCTCAGTTGCTCATCATAGTCTCTCTTCTTTGTGCAATCAGAAAGAACCTGCAGCCATTGTAAGTTTCAGAAAGGAACACAACCACAACATATCCCAAACCAAGGATCAAAATATCGTTTCGAAGTACCGTTTCGGTCAGCTAAAAAACGGAAACGTTTCGGAAATGTTTCGGAAACGCAGAAAAAATATGAAAACACGTGAAAACATGTAGAAATACAAATGCAATCCATTTATTATAAAGATAAGCTAAATAATTGATTAATTTAACATATTTATTTGGTTAACATATATTTATATAAGAATAAATTTAAATTTGAGGAAAAAAAAGTTTGACATGAGGCGAAAATTATTTAAATTAGAATATTATCCAATTAATAATA
>CM042187.1:45167431-45195030 GCA_023539305.1 Ilex asprella
TGTAGGGTTTATAATATTGGGATATATATATATATATATATATATATATGTTCATGGTGAAGAATGGTGATGAATGTATAAATGGGTTTGATTGGAAGTTGTTAATTTAAGTGTTTTGAAACCTAATATAGATTTGTTATTATTTGAGGCCTTTAAGAAATTTATTTAATGTCTTACAAAAAAAAGAGGGGGGAAAGGAAGTGCTGGTTCAAGTTCTGCCGTACATAAAAGAAGAGCAAAATCAGAAATTACAAAAAACTCCTATTTAGTTTCAAAGAACTTTACTTTGACCTCTATATTCTTCTAAACTTAATTTTAACCATATTTTTTACTTGGTAAGTTGGAAGAATAGAATTTTAAAAATTTTATGGCAGTCCCAAAAATAGAAATTTTTTTTTTCAAAGAAATTACACTTTGACCCCAAAAGTTTCAAAAATTATGATTTGATCCCAAAACTTTAGAAACTTTTCTAAACAATCCAGAATACTTTCATACACTATTACCTAATATTACAAAGGATATTTATATGTAAAATATATATTAAGTATTTATCAATGGGTAAGAAGTATAAAAATTAAATATAGAATCGCAAAACTCCGAAATTAGGAATAGAGATTGATTGTTATATGTTATTTTGGATTAGGTGATGATTGCATTGAGGTTAAGAGAGAGTGTTTTGAATTGAAGTTTGGAAATCAAGACGATTAGTTACTACTTCTTTTGGGAAAATTTTCTATATTCAATGTGTGGGTGCGTGCGTGTGGACTTTCATATACATGATATATATGTGTTGATGTTTGGGGTTGTAATTGAACATTTTAAAAATATGAACTGTTTTATATGTGAATTTTGGAAAACTTGTGAGATAATTTTATATCATTGTTTTGGTGATGAAATTTTTTTTGTGTGTGTTGGGATTAAAACTACAGTTTTAGTGTGTGTAAAAGTCGTGTTTATGAGATGGAGACTGGGGTTACCAGGTCTGAGTGGTAACAAGCGACTGGAATTGGGGTTACCAGGTCTAAGTAGTAACAAGCAACTGAGACTGGAGTTATCAGAGTGATAACAAGCGACTGGGACTGAGGTTACCAGATTTGAGTGGTAACAAGAGACTGGGACTGGGGTTACCAGGCTAGTGGTAACAAGAGACGGGGCCGGTCATCAGGCTAGTGATGACAAGAGACTGGACCAGTTACCAAGCTAGTAATAATAAACATGATTTGACAAATATATTTGGAACTGAATATGTGTGTGAGTGTTTTGAGTTAAAAGTCTTTTCAGTTATGATGTTATTTGTGATTATGAAATCATTTTATTTTAATAATTATGTGGGAGGGGTTAGTGTACGATTTGTTGTTCATATGTATATATCAAAATTTATATTTTCGTATATAAACTGTGGGATGTATTTTCAAACCTCATTAGAGATAGTTGCTATTCACGGGCCTTTGTGCTCACCCAAATATTTAACATTTTTCATGAGAGGATCAGGGTGAGGAGTAAGTCTGCTGGTATACAAGGGATTAGAGGACTTGAAGATTTATTTTATTGTAGGTCTTCAGAAATAAATGTTTTGTATAGTTTTGAGACAATTATTCAATTATTTTGGGAACAATGTTGTTTATGCTTAGAGTAGTAAACCTTATGAATTAATTATTGTTTCAGATGAGTTTAATAATAATGTCGATGATGTTAGCTTATTCCTCTGGTATTCATTAGATCGGTGAAATGGATCACTTTATTATTTATCTTTCGCTGTATTTGACATTTATTATGCACAGATATGGTTGGTTAAGGCCTTGGTGAGCTGTTCGCCGCCCACCCTATGTGATCCGGGGTAGGGGTGTGACAATCGTCGTCCAATTGTTCGTTATGTTTGGAATGCCAGAATTTTATATCCGATCTCTGCTTATATTTCTTATGGTGCTCTGTCTCCTACATTTCGAGCTTATAGCATGGCCTTATCAGATACGCCGGTTCCTTGCTCTGTTTCAAAGACTATGCGGGAGCTCCAGTGGGTTCTTGCCATGTAGACGGAGATGGACACTCTTCAGAGTAATCATACATGAGATCTTGTCTCTTTACTTTCATTGGCTGTCGCTGGGTTTACACCATGAAGTTTCTTACGAATGGTATTATTGATCGTCACAAGACTAAACTTGTGGCGAAGGGTTTACTCAGGTACCAAGTCGTGATTTTGATGTTACATTTGTTCCTGTGGTAAAATTGACTACTGTTCGATTGATTATTTCTCTGGCTGCGGAGTACTCTTGGCTTCTTCATCAGTTAGATGTGAAGAATGTCTTTTTTCACGGTGATCTGGACAAGATTATTTATATGAATGCATCACCAGTCTTTCGTGGTGAGGGGGAGTATGCTGAAAATGTATGTCGACTGTGTAAGTCTCATTATGGACTGAAACAGTTACCACAAGTCTGATTTTCTCGCTTTAGTGATGTAGTCGTACGTTTGGGGTTCACCAGATGTCATTCTGATCATACATGCTTTATTCGACGAAATATTTCTGGACAATGTATCATCCTTTTGATATATGTTGATGATATTATTATTGAAGCCGATAATGTTTCAAGGACTGCACAGGTCAAGATAGACCTTGGGAAGACTTTCGATGTAAAGGATCTTGAATTTCTGTGATACTTTCTTGGGATTGAGGATGCCCGTAGCAATAGGGGTATTATTCTTTTTCAGAGAAAGTATGTTCTGGATCTTGGTGAGAGGGAGTATACTGGAAAGGTATGTCGACTGCGTAAGTCTCTTTATGGATTGAAACAGTCACCACGAGTCTGGTTCTCTCGCTTTAGTGATGTAGTCGTATATTTGGGGTTCACCAAATGTCATTCTGATCATACATGCTTCATTCGACGGAATAATTTTGGACAGTGTATCATCATTTTGTTATATGTTGATATTATTATTACTGGAGATAATATTTCGAGGACTGTACAGGTCCAGGTAGACCTTGGAAAGACCTTCGATGTGAAGGACCTTGAATTTTTACGATACTTTCTTGGAATTGAGGTTGCCCATAACAGTAGGGGTATTGTTCTTTTTCAAAGAAAGTATGTTCTGGATCTTCTCTCAGACACTGGGATGTTGGGGTACAAACCGACATCATCACCCATGATTCCAAACTTGAAGCTTACTATTAAAGGTGAGGAATTAAGAGATCCGACTGTCTATTAGAGGTTGGTAGGTAGACTTATCTACCTAGCCAACACTAGGCCAGACATTTCATTTGTTGTTAGCCGAGTTAGTCAATTCATGCACCGACCATGTCAGCCTCATCCTGATGCAGTTTATCATATCCTTCGGTACCTCAAGTCTTCTCATGGACTTGGGTTGTTCTATGCATCAGGATCTCAAACTGATTTTTTAGCCTGTAATTCAGATTCAGATTATGAGGGGCGTGTGATGGTTGATCTACTACGAAATTTTGTGCTTTTAGAGGGGCTCATCTTATCTCTTGGAAGAGCAAAAAACAGTCAGTTGTCTCTCGCTCATCAGCAGAGGCAGAGTATCGAGTACTGACACTTAGCACATGTGAGATTATCTGACTACCATCGATTCTTGGCGAGTTGGGATTTTCAATGACTTCTTTATCTTCATTATATTGTGATAATTAATCTGCTATTCAACTTGCTTCTGACTCTGTATTATACGAGAGGACGAAACATATAGAAATCGATGTTTACTTCCTGCGGGAGAAGGTTAGCAGTGGTATTGTCACTCCATCCTTTGTGAGGACCAGTGATCAGGTTGCAGATATTTTTCATCAAACCTATCACTCTATCCATTCTCCGGAACTCAGTTGTCAAGCTTGGCTTAGTTGATTTTTTTGCGCCTAGCTTAAGAGGGAGTGTTGGAGTTATAGCAGCCTAATTTATTAGGCCTAGTTTATTAGGGTTATTTTTCTCTTTTTACCCTTATTATGACTTTTATATTTTGCCTAGACTATAAGGATGTTTGAGTTATTTTGTAATATTATTTGGCTATATATACGAAGCTCTACTCTTAGTTTGAATATCATTTTTCATGCACAACTAATTCAAGTAAACTCTATAACATCCATTGTTTTCCAAGTCTTCTGATTTAGCCAAAAGTTGTGCACAGTTAAAGTTTCAGGATCAAATGGCTGTAATGCAATAGAAGGGATCTATTTTCAGCTTGATGGGTCAAGCCCAAATAGCCCAATTTATGTGGAAAGGTCCAACCTTGATTGAAGAGCCCAGCCATGCAAGAACCCACTAAGTCCAAGTACAAGTTCAATCCAGCTGGAAGCCCTCCTTCGAAGGGATAGGAGCGCAATGAGAGAAATGTGGCGCACGGAGAAACTCTACCAAATTTGTAATTACCAAGACAGGTAAAAAACCCTTTCCCCACGTCACCGCCTCACCTCTAAACCCCAACTCTATAAATGTAAGCCCTCTCAACATCTAGGGCACGCCTCCCAAAAACCTCTTCTTCTACCTTTATACACATCATTGCTTCCATCTCCTTCAAGGCACTGTAACTCCTCGGAGTAGACTCTCTGGTGTCCATTGTTCATTAATAAGAAACTCAAGTCACCGCTGCCATTCAAAGTGGACGTAGGCCATGGGTGAACCACTATAACCTCTGTGTTGATCCTTATCTGCTATTTTTATCATTGATTGTTTGTTTACTGCACATTGATTATACCTAATTCACCTTCTTGACTGTTGAGCTTGCACGAAAACCGATTTGTGCATCATCACAGCTCTATTTTGGAAGTGAGATAACTTCAACCCCAAGTGAACATATACCCTTTTAAAATCAAAATAGTAGAAAAATGTAGTTATTTGAAACGAAATAAAAAAAAAAAAGTCGCTAGTTTCTCTATTTTTTGGTCCTAGAACCCTCTGCATACTAAACATAGAATTTAAACTGGATGTTCAAATTTGTCAAATGCAAGCAATCACAACCCCTTCCCACAATGAGAAAGAATCCAAAATAAAAGATAAAAGCAAATTCTATATGGCACTGTACTCTGCACTTGTGCCATGCCATAACATACTTTTATCCTAAAGGGGTTGGTTGTAAATCTACTTATTTTTTAAAGAAGGTTTATGACCTGAGGAGTCATATCAATTACTCTGGATCAATATCAGCCAAAAATATCATATGGCACATGCGGGCACCAGTGAATGCAAAAGAGTAAGCCGGTGGTGGTTCAAGAACTTCATACCTTTTCAAGAAGATATTGTTCCCCAGCAGGTAATAGTGTATTTGTGTTGTATTTCCCACTAACTATTTCCACAAGAAGAACACCAAAACTGTAGACATCTGCTTTCCGTGTCAACTGCCCTCTTATAGCATACTCTGGAGCCAGATAACCTCTGAAGCAATATATATAAATGTAAGTACAACATTTAATTTTTTTATCAGACATCAAATGAAAATATTAAGGAAAAAATAGAAATAAAATTTAGAATATGCAAATTCAGATGGGAGATTCTGTTGGGATCGGTGATAACTAAATCACCATCAAGGGTACTTTCCTAAGTCATGTCAGCTAATGTTTTCATTGAAAGGGGTCCTCCTGGATTACTATCATAAAAGGACAGAAGGTTATGTTAAGTGGCAAAACCTCTCTTGCCCTCTTCGAGTACCAATTCATGGGGAAATCTCAAAGTTCATGGATTCTTGAGCAGGCACCAGTACATGTTAGTCCAGGATGTGGCCATGTCCCATGGAAGTGCCATCGAGTTGCAGCTGGGCACTGGGTTGCAGTGTATAAATAGCAATGGTTCAGATGCTTGAGTGAGTTGCAAGAGAGAAGTTAGTAGGTTTTCACAGGGTGGAATGGTTTATACTCCCGTGTACTACATTTTCTCCAAGTTGAGAGCAGATTAATCTGTTAACCATCATGGACATAGGTCAAGAACAGAATCAAAGAAAATACTTGGCTATTGGCTAAGGTATAGTTACCCACTTTCCTTGCATGCTAGCAACACGATTTGTGAAGGTATTCAACATCTCACCACCTAAACCACCCTGTGCTCATTCATTTGTTCCTTAAATAAATTAACTCTGGGGAAAATCAAAGCACAATTCCAACAAGTCAATTGGAGTTTTGCCAAAGTCAGAGCACACGATGTCGTGATGCATTCTGCATTACCAACACTGAAGAACCCTATGCTTGTTCATTTGTTCTTTAGAAAGGTTACATTCTGCGGAAACTGAAGCACCATTCATGGACTTTACAAGTAAACATTCTTATTCTTATCTTTGTGAAACATATCAACATATTCATGGTAAGAGTCTACCAATGATACTAATAGACAGTTGCACATGCCGGAGGCAAAGGCACCGTCTGTCAACAGGTATCAAAAGCCTCATCTCCTCCAAAAATGATGGTAAGCTACCATCCCAATCACTGACCTGTTGAATATGTATAGATAATACTGCAGATACTGAAGATAAACAACATGATCCATGGATTAACTTAATACAGATGCACAGTTTAAACAAAAACTGCACAGGATCATTATAACTTACATTGTTCCTGCCACGCGCGTGCTAACATGAGTCAAGTTGGATGGAAGGAGCTTTGCAAGTCCAAAATCTGAAATCCTGGGCATCAAGTCTTTGTCAAGGAGAATATTACTTGCTTTGATATCCCGATGAACAATATATGGTCGCACTTCCTCATGCAGGTAGGCAAGCCCTCGTGCAACTCCAATACAAATCCTGGTCCTTGTTGGCCAACTAAACTGGATGCTACTGTGACCTCCACCTGAAAGCAGTACATTGAAAAGCATTAGACACTTTTTGATTCAACAGAAAACTCCAAGAAGGATAGTATCAATGTTGTTAAATGAGCTGCATGTTACAGATAAATCTTTTAGGACATTTTCATTAAAAAGAAGCGATTTTATTTCATCATATTCCTATGAATGAAACTAATCATATCCTTAAAACAGTTATCAATACAATTGAATAACAACTTCATGCAAATGGCAGAATACCATTTGAATGGTATTACAAGTTTTTGATTCTCTTCGTTTGACAAAATTTTGAGTCTCATGCACTTCCAATAAAAGAATCATTGGATTTGGCCAAAAAAACAAAGGATCGTTGTAGCTTATGTGGTAAAAACTACTTCATTGTACAAAGCACGATTACAAATTACCTTTTTAACATACAAAGACTCCAAAATCATGAATAGAAGTATCAATTACCAAGGAGGGTTTTTGCAAGGCATTTATTCTCAAGGTAGTTGTAGACCAAAATTCTTTGGTCTTCTTGCACGCAACAGCCATAAAGTTTGACTAAGTTTTCGTGCTCTACATTTGAGATCACTTGAATCTCTGTCAAGAACTCCCGTACACCTTGTCTTGATTCAGCTGAAAGAACCTTTATAGCAGCAATTGTCCCATTTTTAAGCCTTCCCTATTTACCCACATTTTAAAAGAAGAAGAATAAGGTGTCAATCATCAGAAATAAGAAAAATAACTAGAATTTTATGGCGGGGAGATAAATCAAGTACTTCAAAAATTATATGTAAAATCATTACATGGCATTTACCTTGTACACGGAACCAAAACCACCCTCCCCAATTTTGTTGGCTGCACTAAAATCCTCAGTGGCAATTCTTAGCTCCTTGTAGGAGTAAAGATTGACGTTATGAATGCCTGAAAGCTCTGGTTACAATTCAACTTGATCAGGGGATTGATATATAGCTTTTGAAGCCATGATTCATGAAAGATCATTTAAGAAAAGAATTGTGAGATAAACATGGAGACAAAATCCAACAGTTCCTAAAGTTTTGAATATTATATGTCCACCTACAACATTGTTGGTAAGTAAGTACCTTCATCCAATTCAGCAGGTGGTTTTCTGAATAAGAAAGAGCAACAAGGCATAACTGTATGATACACCAATGACCAACCTTTTGTACAAAACGCCTTGACAAATGCTTCAGAGGAGCCCAAATTCAAACACTGCCAGACTGAATCATTGTACACAAAGTTAACTCCAGATATATTGTCCCATGTAAGGAAAAGTTTGAAGAATTCAAAGGGTGGTTTCAAAGTTTCAGTAAAATTTAGGTAGTCCAAAACTAGAACTAAACTCCAGAAATTTCAGTATGATGAGACACCTTTTCGTCTACCACGACTACCATCAATGAATACTTATGCAGATATTTATTAAGGATCGAGTCAATAACTCTATTTTAAGATCAAAATGGCTGAAAGTTGCTTATCATGAAAGCTTGTCCTCAATACTCGCATGCCTGAAATAATATAACCAGTATTTGTAGGACTAATCATCAAGGAAAAAACAATTGGACCCACTTGAATATGGTCAGAATTGAAGAATATTGCACATAGTATTCAAAATTGGATTAATCAGGCAATAAGATAACTAATCGCATTCAAAGCCACCAAATCATAAAAATTCAGACGCAGCTTAATTGCAAAAAGAAAAACATCACAAAACCAACTAAGCAGACTGATCTGCCACTACCTATTCAGCACGGGAAGCTAAGAAGGTTCAATAAATCACACATGCGATCAAACTATAGTTTATCAGCAACATCAAGTAAAAACTATTCAGACAATCAAAACAAAAGCTTGACAACACTTATCTATATTTTGGTTTCTTAAAAAGCTTGACACTAATTTACTCTCGGCTCGAGGAATGTATGCATCTGCATCAAAATCAAGCTCACGTAACCAACTATCTACTGCTATAATCAGTACAAAACACCCACATCATGTTTATCCTATAAGATGGAAAATAAACACTGTTTATTCTAAAAGAAGCATAATCAATTAAGAATTCAAACCTAAAACGAAAGAAATTCAAATTATGCAATAAACCCCAAGAAGGATTTGATTAAAAAAAGTATACAAGAAATCAAAAGATTAAAATAACAGAAGTTAAAAAAAAATATAAGAAGTACCTCGGAGAAAAGCTCGGATAAGGAAGCAAGCAAAAAGACAAGTTCAGAAAGAGAAGGGGACCAGGAGGATGGGGAGGAGGAGGCAGTGTGGTGGTGGTTAGGAGGAGAATGGTAAAGGGATCGCAGGAAACAGTAAGACACGGAGAGGAAGCTCTTTAAATAATACTATTTCCCAGGTCCCCGAAGGAATGCGTCAAGCTCCTTCTTGACTTTTCAATAAAAACGAGTGAAGAAGAAGTAGACGACGACGATACCCAGTCAACGCTTTTCTCTCATTCAGCCACGTTTTCACATCAGAATAACTTTCATTTTTTTTTATATATATATTGCCCTCAAAAATTATTATTTTAATTGTATCATTTTATTCTTTAAAATATTAAATATCTATATAATAAAACAGGATGTAAGTCGAATCTTTATTCCAGTCATATTTTTCCCCTCAAAACCATCATCAATCACTTATCTCATTCATCATCCCTTTGTCAGATTCAAATGTTAAATCACAGCACTCATTTCTATCACATAATCTATCATTTATATATTTTTTCCTTAAAAATATTACAAGACTAATTTTTATCATATATTTAATCATTTAATATTTGATTAATTTATAATTAATATATTTTGAAAAAATTTAATATAGTTGGATTAATTTTTTGAATACTCGAATTTTATATTTTATCGTGCCTTCAAGCACGAGTTATGACTAGCATAATCTATCAAGTAAACAAGATTTAAATTGTTAATAATTTTTTATTATAAATTTGTCACGTAACACATAAATATAGACAAAAGAATAATTTAAATAACTTTTAATCAAATTTTTATCCAAATTTTTGGTCAAAAACTATCTAAATTATACGATTTTAATCATAAGCTATCCAAATTTTAGTCAATAACTACTCATATTACACATTTTTTATCAAGAACTATTCATATTCTACATTTTTTGTCAAGACTTACCCAAATTATTTTTTACTCATATTTATGTATCATGTGATCAGTTTATTATAAAAAATCGTTAGCAATTTAAATATTATCTGCTTGAGGGATCACACCGAAATATATTAAAAACTTCGTGGATTAAAATAATACAATTGAAATATTGTAGACCAAAATGAGATAAATTATATACTTTTGTGGACCACTAATGTAATTAATTCTAAGTTAAGTTATAATTTTTAAAGATAAAATTCTAATTTATATGAGCTATTAACGGGCGATCATGAATAACTCTAATTAATTATAAATCCATTTTTAAAAAGTATAATTTGACATTTAAAAATTATAATTTCTATAATTGATGAAAACATGGATGGATCAATTATGTTATTTGCATTTATAATTTGCACTGTACAAAATTAATAAATTAATCTGAAAAAAATATAATTCTTAAAAAATGAAGGTAAGAAATTCTATAATTAGATTGAGTGTATGAATATTTTTTTTTTGTCAAAATTCCCTTCGGTAGCTAGTTTAGTGGTAGTAGTTGTAGACACAGGGAATTTGTTTATTCATTTTTTTATGGTGGCAACTGTTTGGAGTAGTTTTTTTTTGTTATGTTAATAACGGATGGGTATTTCAGAAAAAATTCATTACTTCTAGAATATTCTGCGGTAAAAAGTCTTATATTTCAAGGATATTTCTCTATTTTTTAAATCTTTGCTGACACCTTGTCAGATTGAAGGTCTTTATTATAATACAATTTTATTAAATTATTAATAATATATTTTAAGAAAAATTTCATCCACACCCCCTTTAGATATACATATCTTCAAAGAGACCTTCTTTATTTTATGAACTTTTTTACCTATTAAAATTCAATTCGAGTCAATTAAAAATTATTTTAATTGGCTTAAATCAAAATTTAATCAACTTGAATCGAATTGAATTTTAATCAACTTGAATTGAATTAAATTTTAATCGGCACTTAAAGCTCAGGTTGATCACAAATCGGATCAAATTTTAAAATGTAAAAAAATATATAATTTAATCAGCTCAAATCAAATTTTAATATGTAAAAAATAAAATTTTAATCGGCTCAAATTTTATATAGAAAAACTATTTGGGATTTATATAGGCTTAATTTTGGCATTTTAGATTAAATTTTTTCATTAGAAATGATAGTTCAACGGTAGGGAGTGCCAATTATGTTTAAATATAAACAAGAAAGAGTGTCCGTGATGTTTTGGGTAATAAAAAGGGTATCCATTCTTTGAGTGAAAATATTATTTTTTGACTAAAAATTCCATTCTTCGAGTGAATATCCCATTCTTTAAGTGAAAATACCAATTTTTGAGTAAATATATTCCGTTAATTGAGTGAAAATACCATTTTAAGGGAATATTTTCATTCTTTGAATGAAAATACCACTTTTATGAGTGAAGATATCACATTTTAAGGGAATATTCTATTCTTTGAGTGAAAATACTATTTTTTTAGTGAAAATACCAATTTTGAGTGAATATTCTATTTTTTAAAGTGAAAAATACCACTTTTGGAGCGATATTTCATTATTTGAGTGAAAATGAGAGAATAGAATATTCTTTAGGTGAAAAATACTAATTTTGAGTGAATATACTGCTTTTGGAGTGAATATTCAAATCTTTGAGTGAAAATACATTTTTTTGAGTGAAAATATTATTTTTTGGAGTGAATATTCTATATTTTAAGTGAAAATACTATTTTTAGAGTGAATATTCCGTTCTTTGAGTGAAAATACAATTTTTTAGTGAATATTTCGTTATTTGAGTTAAAAATACAATTTTTGAGCGAAAAATACTATTTTTGAGTGAATATTCTATTTTTAGTGTGAAAATATCACTTTTTGAGGGAATATTATATTTTTTGAGTGAAAATATCAATTTTGAGTGGATATTTTATTCTTTGAGCAAAAAATACCGCTTTTGAAGTGAATATTCCATTTTTTTTTAGTAAACATTCCTCTTTTGCCTGAAATACTAATTTTAAGTGAAATATCAGTTTTGAGTGAAAATACCATTGCTTGAGTGAATATTCATATTTTTCAAGTGAAAATACCACTGTTTGAGTAAAATATTACTTTTGGAATGAATATTTTATATTTTGAGTGAAGATACCCCTGTTTGAGTGAAAATACCATCATTTGAGTGAAAATTTAACTTTTTGAGTGAATATTCATATTTTCCAAGTGAAAATATCACTGTTTGAGTAAAAATACTACTTTTGGAGTGACAATTCTATATTTTGAGTGAAAATACCCTTGTTTTGGTGAATATTTTATTATTTGAGTGGAAATATTACTTATCGAGTGAATATTCTATTATTTGAGTGCAAATTCTCCTGTTTGAGTGAAAATACTATTTTTGAGTGAATATTTTATTTTTTAATACAACTTATTGAGTGAATATTCGATTGTTTGAATGAAAATATCATTTTTTTTGGAGTGAATATTTCATTTTTTAAGTGAAAATACCACTTTTGAAGTGAATATTCCTTTCTTTGAGTTAAAATATCACTTTTGGAGTGAATATTTCATTCTTTTAGTGAAAATGACTTTTTTGAGTGAATATATCAACACTGAGATATGTCCGTACATGAAATTAATTAGCAGTTCACATTTGAATTTTAACTCAATTCGATGAAATAATAACTCAATTTAATTGTACATTTGACTATGAAATATAAATCAGAAAAATGATTAGATAATATATTAAAATTTTTAAATTATATCCGCGATTCGAATTATCTACACAAATATTAATCCATAATTGACTAATTAAATTTAGTTTTGAGTCTTGAGTTATATTAAAATTTGATTCATTAATAGATCTTGCATGCCATTATTGTCCTACGTTGTTTTACTTAAAATGATCAAATATTGAGCAAAATGTACCTTTGAAACATGCACAAAGATGCATACCCATTTCAGATTATTAAAAACAAAAAAACAAAAAAAGTCCAATAAGATTAGAAAAAAGAGCAAC
This sequence comes from Ilex asprella, assembly GCA_023539305.1. Taxonomy (NCBI): domain Eukaryota; kingdom Viridiplantae; phylum Streptophyta; class Magnoliopsida; order Aquifoliales; family Aquifoliaceae; genus Ilex; species Ilex asprella. The sequence goes on from CM042187.1 coordinate 45,180,344, forward strand.
TCATGGGAAGAAGAGTGCAAAATGCATCCTTTCCCTCGAAATAATGAAGTTCAAAAATAAATTTAAATTTAAATTAGTAACAATTAAGAAACGAAAAAATCACTAATTTAAAAATTCCCAATATGAACTCTAGACAAACTTTGATAATAGTGATAATGTCGAATTTCAATTGCGTGATTCTGAAGAAGTGACTAATTAATTTATCCTATAAATTTTTATCTAAGTTCATACTATCCAAATTCTTAAAAAAAAAAAGATCATGGATGATCATAAGACCTAGTAAGTCTATCTTTTATTCAATCCTTACTTCCGAGCAACTTTTACTTTCATAAAAATATATTACTTCGGTGATTTTTTATTAATTTCATTTCATGCTAAGTCTAGTGTTCGATTCGTCTTCTAGATTCATTTTTTTTTTTTTTGTCTAGATCTAGATTCAAACTTAATTTACTCTTTACTTTGCATTTCAACAGTTTACTTTCAATAGTATTCACACGTCTCTAATCAATGAAATTATTTAAAGTCTTTGAAGCTCCAATGCATAGAAAAGAACCTAAAAATAAACTTACATCTTGTTATAATCGCTTGAACAATCACAATGAACAATTACAATTTTTAAATCCCCGTGTCATTTTGAGTAGATAAAATTGTACGTATTTAAATTTTAAATCCACGTAAATTTTAACACACTCGCAATTCGAAAATACGCCAAACAAGACTACAAACAATAAGCTTACATTTTTGCGACAAAGTCCATCTAAGCTTACATTCTTATCCTGTATTTACTCTTTTAAAATTCATATTTTATTTTACTAATAATGTCATCTTCAAATCATCGTCAAATTAATTATTTTATCAAGAATTGGCACAAATAGAGGTGAGCCTGCAATTGTGGATGACGAAAATGAGAATCCGCTCTTTTATAGTACAGGAAATCAACGATATCACATGTAAGGACAAGCAAAAAATTATAATTCAAAATGGTTTATGTATAACGCATGTATGCATGATCTAGTATTCTAATAAACAAACACCCATTCTCCAGAAACACTTGGAAAAAGAAACAAAATCCATGTATCTAAGTCTGTTTTAACAGTATTAGTAAGAATAAAAGCCATCCAGCAAACAACCTTATCTCTTCAATCCCCATCATTGCCCAAAATTGTGAACAACTAGACTATGGAGAAGCGAATTCCTGTGTAATATTTAGTTAACAACTAGAAAAAGGAGAGAAACAAAGCCGCACTCTTGAATCCTTGAATTTTCTCAAAGTAGTCAAATAAGATCAAATTTTTGGAAGACAAGGAAATTTTGAAAATCCTATTACCCTGACAAGAAAAACAGAAATAATGAAATAAACGATGGCAAACAAATTCAAGTAGAAGCTTTGGCGGTGGAAGTGTTCTTGTTTGAAACCACTTGCTTCTTATCAGACTCTGCGACCTTTCTCTTCTCCTTCCTCTCCCTCTTCTTCAAAGCAGTCATGCGAGCTTTTAGAATAGTTGCATACGAAGCTTGGAAGCGTTGGTGATCCTTTGCCCCCACCTTTTAGTACAATCAAACCAGAGTGTAAGACGGGGAAAAAATGGTGTCCAGTCCATGAATAATTGGGTGCCATTTAGTTGCGCAAAGAAGAAAATGAGCAACAAAGAATCTTATTAAGGAGTTTCCCACAACAATTTTATTGTTAACATCAAGTACGAAACCCCCAGAGGATAGTAGATGCAAGGTGAATAAACAATGTAACTCAATTTTCATCATTTCTTGCACTCAGAAGAGGCATTTGATTAAATGAAAATCTAAAGCTACACAGCTTCCTGTCAACACTGAGATCAATGACCAGAAGTAATCATGGCCCTACCTTGTTTCATGCCAACTTACATGTCATAGAAGGATAAAAGGGAAAACTTAAAAAAGAAAAAGAAACACAAAAAGGCACTTAATTAATGCCTGGTTGATCGATATGTTATGAAAAGAATGACAAAACGGCAGATGTGAGCGACTGAAAAACAAGGAAGGAAGAGAGAGAAAGGAAAACGAAAGAGGCGGAGGAGGGGATTAATAAAAAGATCAGTCCCCATATGCATGAGCCACTTGTCATAGCAACCATCTATTGTTAATTTGTTATCCTCCTCACAACTAACAAAATGTCCCAAGTCAGCTCTCAAATGTCATCAACTGGTTTGAGTTTAATATAACCACATTCAAGAATGCACAACATGGAAAAAACTCTTCAGTCTGACTTGCCTTTCTACTTTACAGTAGCCGCATCATCAAAGATCTAAGGCCACACTAAGACAGACACAAAGGCTCCACTATTTCAACAAGTACATAGCTTCATAATTTGATTCTATGATCCATCATAGAGCTATTATAATCCACTTTGTCAGCTATTCTTATTCCATGGAGAACTACATGATAAGAATTAACGAGTGTTGTCCAAAAAAATAAAGAGGGTTGAATGAACCTTGGGAATTTTGAGTGTTTGTCGAACTCCCAAAAAAAATATTAACATCCGGGGGCAAAAAAGTTGGCATGAAACCAGCTAAAAGGGTAGGCATGCTTCACGCCATAAGAGCAACTCCAATCCTTACCCTTTTTTAAACCAAAATTTAAATTTAGGTAAAACATTTCTAAAAACTTTCTCCAATGCTAGATTCATACTCATATCAAATGATGCGCGACTCATTTTTTTACTCAAATCAAGGGAGACTAAAATTCATACTCAAATCTTTAATGGTGAGATTACACTCTCGGTTAAAAGATCCAATAGTCATATTTTACCCTTTTTAAAATTTGAATTTGTCCAAATTTAAATTTGAGTTTCTCTTCCTTTAAATTTGGATTTCTCCATTGGAGAGATATATACCAAATCAAGATTTTTTTATCTTTTTTTCCCTCAAATTTGGGTTAAGATTTGAGTTTCCATTGGAAATGGTCTAAGCATACTGCTTATACTCTCCGTCTCTCTGTTGTCATAGAAAAAACAAAAGGATACTTCATGACCCATACACAAAAGCATGCAAATTCGTCTCTCTCCCTCGCTTCTCATCTTCCAGAAAACCAAAAGAATAATTGACAGTTGACCCAACACATGTCCATAATTATCGTCACAATCTCTCTCATTTCCTCAACTGATGATATTATATAGATTTACTAGTTATTGTCTGTGTCTAAAGACAGTACAATAAAAAATAGTAAACAATAAACATATTTGTATTAATATCCAAAATCAAATCACAAACATAGAGAAGAAATAAAAGAATTTAAACATCAGTTTGTAGTGGGGGTGAGAAGTGGTGGGCGTCAGTTGTGATGGTAAGAGACAATGATGGTTGTGGTGGGTGACAATGACCATGGTAGCGGTGATGGTGGCGAGGGCGAGGGCGAGGGCGGTGGTGGTGGTAGAGGTAGTGGTGGGGCAGTTTCAAACACTATTATTTTTTTAAAAAATATTTATGAAAAATAATTTCCAAAAATAATTTTTAAAAAACCACTCTAAACACACCCTTAAGAGCCTATTTTTTCAATTAAGTGTTAATATTAGTCGTTAGATTAAATTGTAAACTTTAAAATAAAATTTAAAACGATATCAACCGCGAATAGCAAAAGTCATTTTGTTTATCTTTTGAGATTTAAATTGTAAGCTACTTTATTATATAGATATGTGAAAGTACAAAATCAAAAAATCAAAAGGTTACGTCACAGGCTCTTATGCAGGCAAGCTCTCCACCTCTCTCTCTCTATGAAAAAATATTCTACCAAAACCAAATAATCTCTCCATCAAACTTCAACAACCAATTCTCCTTCTCTCCCTATCCAAACAGATATACTCCTTATCATAATGTCACGTATATGTGCGTGTATATATGAGTGATTTCTTATTCATTTTTGTGCATTAGGTAATGTTAAACTGCTTATTGATTCTTCTGGGCATCTGGGTTCTTTTGCAATTGTGTCCATCGATCCCACAAACCCAAAAACAATATTGTCTCTCACCTCTGTGTGTGTGCGCGCGCTCGGATATACATGGTTATATAGATCTAAAAAATAGTATAGATTATTTTTTCTACCATATGGTTGAAGCAATACAAGTCTCCAATGGGTAACACTTGTCTTTGTTTTGTTCTTTGTGCACATGCATAGGGTAGGATATGTAAATTTGTCAGGTTATGGGGTTACAATAGATATTGCCTTAGAAAATCTAGGTAATATTGGAATTCAATTCATTCACTAAAACGACTCCAGCCGACCTCATGAGGGGTGAAGGTTTTGAGAAGCTAGGCAAGCTAGCTTCTCCAAATGGGCATCAGATGGACTTCCTTCCAAGAAGTCAACAACAGGGACTCACCAAATAGTCCAAACTTTTATAAATGCACATTTGGCTTGAAAAAACCATCCACAATGTGTGCCAAGCACACCATCGATCATTTCTAATTTTCTATTACCGGTTCATATGCACCTATAGAAACATGCACACAAATAGACACTAACAATAGAACGCTTTAAGATTCCTAATATTAGTCTTCACACTAATTTTTTAATGGCAATTGATTTATAACTAAAAATATTGAGCAATGCATGCTCGAGCCTTATAGCAATGGGCTTAGACCCATGGACTCGGCCTCTTCTGTCCCAAATACGGTACACGTTACACAAGTATCATGATACACACTTGACTCAGCCTAACTAGGTCAAGACTCGGAAATCTCTGTTTAACTTGGAGTTGAATTGCTCAACTTCACCGATTAGTGACGGGTATGAATCGAACAACCAAATTTTAGAGAACAAAAAAAAGCCAAATAAAAGGGCAAAAAGAGAAGAATAAAACATCCGGATGATGTTCTGTAATTTTAAGCCCTAAATAACATGAACTCACATGAAATCGTTCATGGATTGAGCCCTAAATCACATCCCTTCTTTCTTAAATGTATCAATTTTTTTTATTTTTGCAAATTTATTAAATATCTTACCAAGTTTTCTTTATTTTTTGGGGTAAGTTGTGTTAAATACTTTGGTAGGTTAAGGGTTTTTTTGGTAATAAAATACTATATAAATATATATATATATATATAACATATTTTGGCTAGATAGTGTTTTATAGTTGCAGAATTACTTATCCAATATGTTTTTAAATTCTTACTAGACATTGATGCTAACAAATATTTTCGGCACAAACATTATATTTCATTTCATTATATTTAATGTGTAAGGTAATGTATTGTGAAAATATGATACATGGTTATGGTTGTTTATATTTTTTAGAATTTTTCATGCTTTTTTTTAAAACTTATTGTGTCTTCTATATGGCATCGGCCGCTACCGTGTAGCAACGAATGTGTACTAGTGCCCTCCAAAATAATGACCGATATCGTGACTTTGAACCATACTTAGACCTTAATCATTTCCAAGCCCTAAAGCCTCCTATGAGTTTTTGACTCTAACAACACAATTTCCACATGCCTAAGTACGCGTCCTTTGGAGTACATATATTGGTAACTAAGCACCAACATGCACCAACAACTTCATAGCTACTCTACTGCATTAGGCAAAACAATTCAATCTTGATACTTGGTGTTTCTTTTTTCACTTTCATTTTAAAAAAGGGGATCACTTTAATGCAAAACAAAAATTCTAACAAATAGTCAACTCAACTCAACAAAGCATTAATCTCAACTATTTGGGGTCGGCTACATGAATCTCATTTCTCCATTGTACTATATCAAGTGACATATGTTCAGTTAAAACTCCCACAAAGGGTATCTCACAATATCTAAATAACGATAAAGATATCAAAATATTTAGTTAAAAGAAACGTTGAACCAAATTAATACAAAATTGAAGGTTAGATAAAATCGGGGTTGAAAAGCGCTCACCTAGGCATGAGGCGAGGGTACTTTACCAATGCATAGTCGAAGCAGACGAGGCGCGAGCCTCATGTCTATGCTCAAATCGCATGCTGCGTGGGTTTTCTTTCCTTTAATAATATATTTTGGGCCACTGATCTACTAGATTTTATTGGAATATTTCATATGCATAACACCAAATCAGAGTTGGTTTTCTGCATCTCTTTTCCTCATACCTGCAACTCACATATCACCGGTGTTTATTTTATTTTTTGACTTTTTACTCAATAAGTACTTACCAAGTCTATGTTTATATACTTCTTGTTTGATATTTGTGCAACGAATCTTTCCTTTTGTTATTCTTGTGTTTTTCTTATTTTCTTAAGTTGTTACATTGTCATTGTTCTTTCATTTTTGTCCTTTTTCCTATTTTTTTAATCTATCATACGGTTATCATTTGATTGTGTATTATTTTGTTTAGATTTTTGAATTAAATTGTGTATTTGATTGGAATTCCATTCTTGAGTTGTTTAATTGATATGGTGCTCATGATTGCCTTGGCATATTTGGTTAGAAATTGTTTAATTAATTCTACTAGGAATTTGGGGTTCTTATGACTTCCCGTGGAAAAACATTGGCAGTGTTAAAAAATTTGTTAGTTATCTACACCAAGCACCTCATTTTAACAACTCTTGCCCCTCGTGTTGCGCCTCACCCCAAAACTTGTGTCCTACATTGAAAGATTAGGGCCACTTAGTATTAATTTATGCGGTTGCATAGTCTCTCTATCTGTTATCAATTGGTTTTAAGTTGGCTGCCTCTAACAACACCAATGCCTAGGATGCTTTGGCGTCTCAATGCGCTTGCATCTTGGGCCTCAATTAACATTAAATAACACTAAAAAATGAGTTTACTTTTCAAAATAGGTATATGAACAAGTACCTTAAATTTAAAGACATGCCATAAATTCTGTTGATTGATTCCATCAAATTATAACACTTATTTTTTATGCAACACCTTAACTAAATCCAATTTATAAATTCTTCAAAAGAGTTTCGTAATTGCTCAATGTGCAAATGAGAAAGGCAAAGCTAAGCATATTCTGACGTGTTAGATGACCTGGTGCATGTATGTTAAAGCTTACTCATTCTTAATAGTTCCTACCACATAATGATTATACCCTTAAAATTCATTTATGTTCCCCAATTCTTATAACCATAGCTAGGTGTTTGCTCAATCTCAACCAGAACTAATAAAGCCTTGCATGCATCGAGTTAATAAGGCCTAAATAAGTCTATGGTAGTTTAAACAACATATATTGTTTTCAAAGAAGTCCCACAATCAATGGAAGCAACAAAAAGATTCACCATCCAACAAGATTAAACAAATTGAAAGGGGAAAAATTGGTAGGGTGGTTACCAACTTACCAAAGTAGAAATAGTCTTTTTGCCATCAGTTGCTCGGACAAGGCATTTATACTCGATAGTTTCCCCAGCTGCTGCCATTTTGTTTCTTTTGACCTTAGACTTATCAGATGCTGGAGAAACAAGACGAATCATTAATCAACATATTAAGTAGAACTGAGCAGGCTCTAAATACAGTCAATCATGAGTGGAAAGGGAAGGGCAAGCAAAAGAAAGACAAAGTAATTACATCGTTTGAGAGTAACCCAAACAGATCCTTTCTCCGTGCTGTGCTCAAACATGCTAGTAAGTTCATTGAGAAATGGGTCTGGCTGCAAGCGTACCTAACACCCCCAATAACAATGGCACAAAGTCAGATATGGTTCCAGCTGTAAGACATGACTAAAATCAATGATAACCATAAGAACAATCGTTCAACTAAAAAAGAGACACAACATACTCGCATCCACATACACAGAGGAAGGTGGTAGGGTGCGAGAAAGAAGGACCAACAAGGTTGCAAGCATCATGAACATTTAGCTCAGATATGTACACAGGTATGTATCCCTTGTCGCTATAATGGATTCTACATATCAAAAGTCAATAATAATGATCTATATAATAAAGTAGGTGAGTTTTGAATTTCAAAGACAAAGAGCAGTTCAGATCGTTTCAAGTCAAAACAAAGGCATATCCGATGAACGACGTAATCCTAATATAAAAGATGGTTCAGATCATCTTAAATTTACTAATCTAATGGACTAGAATAACCGCCTAAAATTTTTCATTTTTCCTTACCTCAATCTAAGAATCAAAATATCGTTTCGAAATGGTCGAACCATCTGAAACATTTTCGTTTTCAAACAAACCGAAACAAAACAGTGATGTAATCAAAATTCTAATTCGAGGTGTTCCATAATGTTTCAAAATATTTTGTTATATTTCAAAACATTTGCATAATTATTTCAGAATGTTTCAAGGTATTTCAAGATATTTTGGTATATTTTGACCAATATTTTGAAAAAATAATTCTTAAATTTTTATTTTTTTCATTCTATTTCCAAAACATGTCGCAATGTTTCCGTTTTTTAGGTGACCAAAACAATGCACCGAAACAAAATTTTAATTCTCGCCTCATTCACACCTAAGATATTGACCAAAAAATGAAAATCAAGACCAAGACCTTCCTATTCTACATTTTGAAAGTACGCCTGAACATACGCCTAAGAGCATTGTTGTGACAATACACAAAAAATGCACAAGCCCACATGATGTTTATATACAAAAACAATTATTTCGTATTACGATCATACCTCTTTCTCTCCTATTCTGCCAAAAGGAAAATAATTTTTTTCCTACCAGACTAAAAATCACATGCAATTTCTTTTCATACGAGCCACTGGTATCCCCCAATTCAACCCCTAATGTCTTCCCCAAATCTCCTCTCTCTCCCTCTATGTAAATCAATACTCTCTCTCTCTAGCTCCTGAGTTGCCAAATTTGTCTTCGACACACTGATCAACACTCTTGTAATAAGTTTTGTTTTTTCAAGTGTTTGTAAAATTGCTTAAATGAAAAACACCTCTATTTTTCTTAGTAGGAAGAAGGAATTTGGTGATGTACGTTGGGCTGGACAAGTCCACACACATATGAATCGCCTACTTTGCATTCACTCCTTTTCCAACTTCTTTGTGTTGGGTTTTGTCTTTTCCATGTGAAATCTTTTATGATAGGAGGTTTTTCAAGTTAAAACATCACATATGACTATAGGATCAATATGCCTTTTTTTTTCCACATACTTAGCGAATGAAAATAGTTAATGATTATGATAAAACTATTCCTCAATGCCCAAATATCTATGTGTGATTTTTTCACATCATCAGCAACATGATTTTCTTGAAGTTTGGGCATGGAAGAATTATCTATGTGTGATTTTTTCAAATCATCAGCAACATGATTTTCTTGGAGTTTGGGCATGGAAGAATTATTTCTTCCGCATAGAAGGTTTTAGTGGGATTCTCCAACATGACAAGCATGGACGACATGGGAATCTCTTGGAATTTTCTTAGTAGGATTCATAGCCCACATGGAAATTTTAAAATAAGGAGTTTTACACCTCATGGAAAAACCAATAAAAAGGTGCAAGGCTATTCTATGAGATAAAGGTATGACCTTTTTTCTTCCACGTGTTTGATATATTGCTCTAATGATTTGTTCAACTGCTTAATTTTTCTATGCTCGGGATCATTGTATTGAACAGTCATGACTCTTGATGCCATAAAAGAGGAAACTGAAGCCGACGATTGTGGCTATGAAAGAGGAAGCCAAAGCCGACGATCTCTGTGAATAATAGGATTTGAAATCGCCTCTAATTTGGGATTATTTTGGTGCTATTAGTTTGCTTTCTCAATTTGGATGCAATATACTAAGCTTCTATTCGTTTATCAATATTCAATGTATGAAGCCTCTATTTATTCCTTAAAATTTAAGTCCAAGTACAAATGAACAAAAAATCTTATTGATGGTGATTGTTGGAAATGCAGATTTTTTATAATTAGAAATATTAGGAGAGATGGATAATCCAAGGCCCCAACAACTGGGTTTTGATGTGACAACATGTGATTGGGCTAGGACATTGAAGGTGGGAATGCGATAATGGGTTGAACTTCAAGCTTTAGTTTTTTGACAAAAAAAAAGGCTTTCAATTTGTTTTGGGATTGTTTTTTTTCTTTTGGTGATGACGGCCTTCTAATCAATCCCAAATGTGTAAATAGATTTGAATTCGGAATAAAAGTCGAGCTTTTCAAGATTTTCAGCTATCAAGATTAATGGTTGGATTGGATTGGATTGGATTATATAAAATTGATCAAATTATATGAAAAATTTGGGATTTTCTTTTGGGTTGCAAAGTTATCAAGTTTAGTGAAAACTATACAAAATGTTCAGTCGGCGGTGTGTCAATGGAAAGATGCATGGTCATAGTTGCTATGTATGTATTCACTGACTTGAATTGGAATGTGAATTTTATTTGAACTAGTGTTTTATTTGTATAATTTTCTTGCTTAATTATGGTGTTTCCGGCAATTAGTTTGAGTTGTGTTTTGTTATTTTGCTTATATCATTGGTTTGTACTAATATTCGACTTTTCTTTGCATTTATTGGGTCTTGAAACTATTAGATCTTCTAAATGTATTAAGTTTGCCATTTTCCTCTTACTAATACTCATTTTTTATATTTGTTGATTTTTTGGGTTATTTGGTTTCTACGGAGTGAGCGAATGTAATTAATTATTCTAATAAATTTACGTTTGGTGTTAATTCAGTTTACAGTTCACGTGTCTGAAAACAGTATATAACCCTCGATTGGCTAGAAATGTTACTCATTTTGGCATTAGATGTTTGAATTATTATATTGCATTACTTGATAAACAATGTTAATTGGTACTAGTGTGCTGTGATGAGATTATTGGTTTGAGGCATGTTTATTTTCATGAAGTTTTGATTATATAAGTTACACACTTAAACACACAGGTTCATATTGTTAAGTGATCATGTTTTCAAAGGAAACTCGCGAATTTTTTTAAAAGTAATAGTCAGTTAATATCAACTATTGAAATTTGGTTTGTTACAACAATTATTTTTATCTGAGTGTGATATATATGGTATAAAATTCTAAGAAACAAAGAAATTAGGGTGAATAGGTTACTCTTGGATCTCATGTTGTATTCTCATTTCTCGCTAGATGACCATTAACTAATATACACCAAGTTGGATGCGACTTGGATTATTGTTTTTTTTTTTGTTACATAGTAACATTAGGCATGGACAATTTTCTAGTAATTAATAATAATGGTGAACTCATGAATAATTTGTTTGCTGAACTGTGTTTATGAAGCTTTTAGGGTCAAAAATTTACGTTCTTATTTTTTCTACCTCTTCTCTCTCAACTCGCGCATGCAATGCTTATATAGGCTATGAGTCCATTGCACATTAACACCTGCTACATTCATTAGTATGAAGCATAAACTAATTGAAAATCAGACATATACACAGAACATTAGCCTGTAAAAGCCAGCAATTTTTCGCCGATTGGACATTACTTGCTCTTCACAAGATTATACGATATCACCAATTGATTTTCCAAACAATTATGCACGATTTCCGAAAGTAAGAGGAATAATCATTTTTTTAAAAGAAAAAACTACAAAATATACTTTAATTGTTAGAGATCAAGATTACTATTAAGCAAACCAACTTTCACAACCAACAATTTATTGATTACCATAGTGACGTCTCTGCCACAGATCAATCCCAGAGACAAATTCGTAATAAGATTCGCTGACTCGCTTGCTAGTTGTCGCCACAACCGTAGTATCGCACTGAGAGAGAGCAGAGACAGAGGAGTTAGTCTATGATACACAACCCTAATTTTAGTTGTGGCATACACTCCCTCTGTTTTGCCCTTAGATTTAAGTTGTGTTATTATTTTTATGGCTGGGGAAGGGCGTTTCTGGGTTTAGGGAGAGATAGGGGCACAGTTGCAGAGAGAATAAGAGAAACCTGGTGGCAGCCGATGGCGAGGGGAGAGACGATTGCTGATGGCAACCGGTGGCGTCGTCGCTGCGGGAAGAGAAGAGGGGTGAGACGGTGAGAAAGGGGCGGCCCAACAAATCCGGAGACCTACGGGCGAGAATATAAAGCGGGCGCTATTAATAATTATTAAAATATATTTATTTAAAAATTATTTTTTAAAATTTTTGAGATACAAAAATATTGATTAAATTTTAATATTTAAATTTTATTGATAGATCTTTTTCAATAAATAATATAATTAATTTATTTAATCTTTTCTGTGACATAGTTAACGGGAGATAAGATTTTATTAATTTAAGTTTTGAAAATTTTTTGTCTATTGAAACATAAAATTATGAATAAAATTTGAGCTCTCTTAAATTAACCTATCTAAAATGCATCTACCTCATAACTAAGATTCTTAAAAAAGGGCCCTAAAATTTTATAAAAAATTGGGGCCTTAGACGGCCGATTAAGTGACCTAAGCCTAGAGTCGGCCCTACGGTGAGAGTGACGATGCGCGTGAAACAGAAATAAAAGAGGAATGGCTGATTAGGATACCCAATATTAGCAATGTACTAATCAATGTTATCAAAACCAGATCCCCATCGACCAGCTCAGGAGACTGAGTTAATAATTTACTGGTTCACCACTGGTGAGTTAACTTGTCCCGTTAAATAATAAAAAAATAAAAAATAAATATAATAATTATAAAACATCATAATTTAGTTAAAAAATATAAAATATGTACAATTTGTCATAAAAATATCATTAATTAGATTTGCAGATATCTACCGGACCAACTTAAGAAAGAATAATCAAATCATAACTCTCCCACTGCTTTTCTCAGCCAACTCAACAACAACTCACTTTAGGATACCCAATATTAGCAATGTACTAATCAATGTTATCAAAACCAGATCCCCATCGACCAGCTCAGGAGACTGAGTTAATAATTTACTGGTTCACCACTGGTGAGTTAACTTGTCCCGTTAAATAATAAAAAAATAAAAAATAAATATAATAATTATAAAACATCATAATTTAGTTAAAAAATATAAAATATGTACAATTTGTCATAAAAATATCATTAATTAGATTTGCAGATATCTACCGGACCAACTTAAGAAAGAATAATCAAATCATAACTCTCCCACTGCTTTTCTCAGCCAACTCAACAACAACTCACTTTAGGGGCCGTTTGGTAACGGTTGAGTTTTCACTTTTTCTGTTTTTGTTTTCAATTTTTTACAAAACTTGAAATTTAAACTCGTTTGGTAACCATTTTCGTTTTTTTTTTAACTGAAACCGTTTTCAAAATTGCCTCAAATTTTGGAAACTAAAAAAAGTCGTTTCAAAAAAAAAAAAAATCGGAAACGTGCAGATTAAGTTTAATGAGATCCCACCATCGACTCTTGTTAGAAACAAATAAAGTCTTCCACCAAAAAACCCTCAAGGAACTATTTAAACCCTCATTTCTCTCATCTCATCGTCACTCTCATCTCATCGTTTAGCAGTGGCTTCGTTCCAACAAAGGAGTGTCCTTCGTTCTAGCAGAGGAGTGTCCTTCGTTCTAGCAGAGGAGTATCCTTTCGTTCTAGCAGAGGAGTATCCTTCGTTCCAGCAAAGGAGTACCACGGTAAGTCCTTAGATTTAGGATTGTTTCTTTGTGTTTGAGAGATGGAGCTCTTAGCGATAAGAGCTGAATTGAATTGTAGATCCCAATCAAGCCCCCAAAACAGCAACGCAAATAGGAAACAAAGAGCCCATTTTCCCTAATCCAAGCTCATATAATTGGCTAGACTTGTCCCGTAATCAACCACAAGCACTTGCAAAATCATAAAAACACCCAGAGCCACTAAAAACCAGTAGTTCTGATTCTTTAGGACAACCTTGAAAACTTCTTTTTTTTCCAATTTCTCCACATGACCTTCGTCATAAGTGATTTAGTCCTTTTTGTTAGGGTTTCATCTTCATGGGTCATTGGTTCCTGAAATTGAAGATCTATTTTCATCATCAGGGCAACAAGGATGCACATGATCAAATTTACCCATATCAATTGACTTGCTGTTATTGGATAATTTTTTTTTGTGGTAGATCTGATTTTTTTTTTTGTAAAAAATTATTAGATCTTGGAATTTGTTGGACATTAGTGGCAGTGGGGTGCGACATTGGTGGTTTGACGATTTTCATTATTTTTTTAGCGATTTTTCTTGGTTGATTTGGTTATTTTTTTTTTTGCTGGGATGTTGCTGATTCTTTTTCGTGTGGCTTGCTGGATTTCCGTTAAGAACATCTTTGGTTAGTAAGGAAATGTAGGGCCAAAAAATACTTTGTAGAGAAAACATGCGAAAAAAGGAAGAAAGGGTCAAAACGTGTCTGTTTTCATTTTTTTTATAACAAAAAATATTTACCAAACATGTTTTCGATTTTCATTTTTTATAAACTGAAAATTGAAAACCATTTTAGTTTTTTTTTCTAAAACTGAAAACCAAAAACGGTACCAAACGGAACCTTACTAATTCACTTCAATCCCTCGTACAGAAAAGCACTGCACATATAAAAACTCCACAAACAAGCATAGTGGGTCTGTTTTTTGTTCTCTAAACTCTAAAAACAAGTAGATGCTGTTTGTTTAGCATTTTTGTTCTCAAATTTTTCGGAAAAAATGAGATTTGAGTCAAAGAAACAGAAAACAAGTGTAGCTTGTTTTTCAGAGTTTTCTTTGAAAATTTTAAAAACAAGGAGAACAATTTTGGACTTTAATGAGGTCTGTCCCTCGAGTCTCCTTAACAACAAATTTCTTCATTCTTTTTTTTTCCCTCTCTCTCTCTATATATATAATATAAAATATAATATATTTTATA
>CM042187.1:45217454-45239664 GCA_023539305.1 Ilex asprella
ATTTGATAATTTAAAGGTCTCAACTTCAATTTTTTCTCACACCTTCAAGGACTAGCTAATTTTGTCCCTTTAAGGACATATTTTAGCTCAACTCAAACTAACTAAGGTGTTAATCACTAAGCTCCAAAAAATTATCGTCTTTAACCAAAAAAAAAAAAAAGAGTCACAAGCCGTGCCAAGTGTTTAATGGATTTTGTGCCATGAACTTCTCTATTGAATTGGCAGTGTCCAAGTCTCGTGAATCTAGGGGCACTGGTGGGATGTACATAGATAACATGCATGGAATATGTCCAAGTCAGCACAACTTGTCATTTTGGCCCCCAGCTTCCATGAACCCTCCTCCTTCTACCCTCAAATTTGGACAGGAGAGAAGAGGCGTTTAAAGTAAGGGTGATTAGTGTTGGGTGGGTGATGCGGGGGGAATCTGTGCAGAAACAGACAGTCCATGCGGCACGTTCTTTCCCTGATAATCCGATTCCGCTCGACATTTATATATACAGTCTATAGAGTTATATTGAGCTACCCTCCTCTGTACACAAATACTATTTTATGTCACTTCCCAAACAAACAAAAAAAAAGGTAATATTGTATGTCTCAAAAGTGTAACTGAGGGAGAGGGACAGAGAGAGAACCACCATGTGAGAAGGGATCCTTGTGATTTAAATTAGCAATGTGCGGGTGATTTGAAGCACAGTAATGAGATAGTGGCATTTTGATTGACACTCGAAGATTGTTTTCAAGTTTGGGGATGACGAAAGCTAGAGGATCACGAAGAAGGGTTAGAAGGGAGGCCAGAGTTGTCTTCGATGATTTTCCTCCGATGCTTGAATCAGTCTCTAACGAGGGAAGAAAACACAATATTCAATGTTGGGTTTTGAGAACGTACCATCTGTTTTTACTTAGAGTGGTATTTATATTTTCCTAATGGACGAACCCTTCTATTGAGGACATCCATACACTCCTCTTTGGCTCACCCCTGATATAGTGGATGTTTCTTTGACCTTGTCAAGCGGATAGGTATCGAGCAAGGCGGCCCTTTGACCTTGATACTTGATATTTTGCATGTATAACAATCCGGCATCAATGAATGAAATTAACCCCTCAGCATTTGGATCCTTGTCGATCATTAACACTCCCGTTGAGCTTTCACTATGAGATTTGACGTTAAGCAACATGTTTTGCAGGAGTAAATGTTCGGCATCAACGTCCTCCTTGTCCTTGCCCCTGAACATTAAATGCCTCTGACTCACTTGTTGTATGCTCATGAAAATCATTAATTGGATCCTTAAAAACCTCTCCTATGATTGATCTAATTGTACTATTCAGTTGAATCTGACAACATAGGATGATGTGCTCACGCCATTTGACAATTGAACACAATTCCTCGTAAACCATTCCTTCGTTTATTATCGGTGAGTGTTCCCAATGCAAAATTAGTTGTTTTCCAATATGCCGACCTATGTAGTCGACGTGTAAATGTTGTATTCCCAAGTGGGCATCCCCATCGGCCTATTCTCCTGTCAACATTCTGACTTTCTTGGTCTCAATAATCTTTGGTTTGAACTGAAAAGGTCCCTCATCGGCATTGATGATAACGTCAGGGAGACCATATTGCATTTCTTGTGACGATGGCGAGGTCAGTGTCGATCGATATGAAATTCCCAAAAGCCCTTCGTAAGCACCAAGGGGGATCTTAGTGCTCATCTCCCGTGACAAAGCTCCAAGGTCAAACATATCATATTACGCGAATCATTACTTTTGTCATCATTGACAGACTGCGCCATGTGTGTACTTTTGATTGGTCTAACAGATCATGTTGTGTCAATGAACATATTACACTTAACATTGTTATTCTGAATGAAATCTCACCTGTCAATTTTGAAATCTCTGATATAATGATATTGCATTTGGATATGATCTTTTTTTTTTAACAGTCAAGGTGTTCAGATTAGTTTACATGCATTTCGATTAATTTCTTTTCGGTCAGGAAGACAAATCTTCCATACTGGGGTTAAAATATTCAGACTGACTCTAAGAGGTTATCAAGATTCAGATTCAAAATATTTGAATTTACAGATCATCTATATTATCGTTTGAACTACCTGTTAAAATTATCCGACTAAGACCTAAACACATAATAAAGTGCAAAAATTTAAAGGGCAAAAACAGTAACGTTTGGAATGCAAAAGGAAATTAGAATTAAGTAGAATAAAATTTATATTGGGTTGAGTTATACCTCCATTGTTCTATGTTTATTCCTCCACTAATGCTATTTAGAGTTAATGTGTTTGACACAATTTATTGGGATTACCAATGAATTTCAAAAAACATTAAGATTTATTGTGAATTTAATGACTATGAATAATTAAGTAAAGAAATTATATTGAAGTATTTGGTCTTATAAATCCTCTATATCGGATTAGGTTTGGTAATGTCGCAGAATCATGTGGGGGGAGACAAGGAAAACGGGTGGGATCCACTGCGTCAAAAAACTCATCATTTGAATCAAAATCAGTGGAGCAGAAAACGAGAAATAGTTAAAAAAAATGTGATGGATCCGACGGTCACGCCAAGCATTTTAGGGACAAACCCGAGACAGACGCAGTCCTGACCCTCCCAAGATTCTAAAACCACATCACCGTTCCAACGTCTAATCGCAAAGAGTAATACCACAACACAACACAACACAACACAACACAACCATTCTTCTCTCTCTTAATCTCTCGGAAGGCCCAAACCAAACATATATCTTTGGCATGCTGGGAGGGAATGGGACAACGATAACTCCCCTCCCCTCCCCTCCCCTCCATTTTTCTTTTGTGATTTTTGTCTGCATTCTAACTATACCTGCATTCTCTCTCCCCAACAAAAGAAGACGAGAAATACTATATATATTAAATTTACATTCCAAATGAAGGAAGATCGTTAGATGAATGAGTTTCATCAACTGTTTTAAATTAGATTTACTTATTCAATAGTACCCCTTCATTTAAAATACAAATTTAAATTACATAATATTACTCAAAAAAGATATGCAATATAAACATTCCTTATACCACTTCTATTTCAATTAACACAAGCAGCATTTTAAGGGCCACCTGACCACGCAAGGCATCTCCTTAAAAGGTCCAATACCAATACCAATACCAATACCAATACCAACAGATTTCACATGCTACATCAATCATTCAACTTAAAAGATAAGGTAGCCCAAGCTAATGAGTCTACCCGTTCTATTCTATTCCATTTCAATCAGAAACTCTAAAAAGGATAATATATTTTTTTGACAAATCACCTTTCTATCATATCATGCATTCAAATCAATTTTATTATACATAACTAAACTCCTCACTTATTCAAGAAAAATGATCCACTATTTCTCAAAAAACAAGAAAAAAGGAAAAATGATGCATTAAAAATAAATTAAATAAAAAATATATATTTGAGGAGACTTGCCAGATATAGAATTTATTTGATGTATTTAATGTCAGCTGTTACGTAATGCATGCTATCCTGGACACATTTAAGAGACTAATGCCAAGTCAAAAATAACATAAGAGTAATATTATATAACTAAAATTTACAATTCAAATTTGCAATGTTAAGGATTTCAGATTGCGCTATATAATCTGAAATACTTACAAACAATAATGCCAAAAATTAAATATTAGAACAAGTTATTCTCTTTTCTTTTTTTTTGGTTCAATAGTGAAATGTGTCTAGACTAACTTATATGCACCTCAATTATTTTTTTTCTCAATCAGATCAAAGTTATACATCATCCATACCAAAACTACGGTATTTTTTAGAAATAAATTTTTCATGGTCTGATCTTATGAAAATGTCAAGATTCAAACTTAATACGTTTGAATTTACAACTCATATCTATTACCAATTGATCAATCTCTTGGGATTGAAACATGCTACTCTCCCTCCATTCTAAAAGAGCAAATACAATGAGAATTAAATTAAATAAAGGGAAATTTTAAGGTTACATTACAACTTTTTAAGGTTATGATTTTTTACCGATGTCAAAAGTTATATTTTTTTGAGGTATAAGTTATGATCGATCATGGGTGTTTATGATTGATCATAACTTCCTTTAAACAGTTGTATCTTTTTCTCTCAAAATTGTAATTTTATCTTATAAAATAGAAACCTATTATACCGGTACTAAAAAAATAAAAAATTCATACCATAGAGTTTCCCTAAATAAGGTATTGCAACTAAATATATTTAATTAATGAAAGAATATATATATAATTAATGAAAGAATTTTAAAAAATTCAAAAATCAGACGTTAAAATTTTGAAATTGCAAACGCACTTAAGTGTGCAATAACAAATAATCAACACATCGGTAGCTATTAATTTTACTAATAACATGCAACTCCATGTTACACACTTACACCAAAGAAAAAATGAAAAAAAAAAGGCCAGAACAGTTCAGCCAGCGCGACGAGCTTCATAGCGCGTAAACCGCAGACGCACTCCCATCCCATCATAGTCACCAGACCCACATCACAAATGAGAAGCACCTTTCAAAAGTGGCAGAAGTAGAGATTCCATATCTTTCAGGTAGACGAAGAAGAAAATAAAGTAGATTTAAACATTAGTTTCAGAAATTTTTGTTAGAATAACTAACAAGAAGAAGAAGAAGAAGAAAAATCAAATGGAGTCTTCGCATATGTACATTGCAATCTAAAATCTGTCAAAAAAGCAAATGAACTCCAACAATGTCATGCACTATTGCCTCAACAAAACAATAAGAAGCCATAACCGAACCTTCAAATCGAAAAAAGCTAAAGCAATGTTAAAAGGTGAGCGTTGCCAACTCTATCCCATTTGATTGAGAGCATCAAAATCGATCCATCCGGTTCTTGCTGGAACTCTGTTGACCTTTATTTCCGCCTCCATTACCAACACTAGAGCCACCGGCCTCCCTCTTTTGTGGTGAGGAAAACAGTGGGAACCCAAATACACCAGACTTGGAAGAACCTCTCAGGGAACAAACCGGAACGTTAAGAACCGGAGTTACACGAACGTTGGCTGAATAAGACCTCTCCATTCCTCGGTGTTTGAATCTGGGCCCACTGTTGAAACTGCTTGGACTGCTTGAGCTACGCTCCAAGCTATGAAAGATAATCTTTCCTGAAGAGTTCATACGTGGACTATCTACAGAGACTCCACGAGCTGTAGTTGTCGTTGGGTCCGGTGCTCGGCGCATTGGGCTCCGGCCCACCCCTGTACCCACCGGATTCTCGGACGATAATGCCCTTGGCTTCCTGACTCGAACCCTCGGCGGGTTAGAATTTGTATTAGAGTTTCGAGTAAGAGACAACGGATTGTGGTTGAGACTTGGCTTCTCAGAATCTATTGAATGCCTTGGTAGATCATCGTGATCATGACCGGACGATGAGGATGATAGTGACAAGCGAGATGATATTGAAATGGACTCGTTATCTGCGTCCTTTAGCAATGGAAGGCTCAGAGATGAGTCTAAAGCTGAGTTTGAAGATTTAGAGCTACGGTGAAGAAAATGCTTCAAAGATTTACCAGGGTTCACAGACGACGCCGATTTGTGGTTATCTTGCTTGGCATTGCTGTTTAGGTAGAGTTTCTTCAAACCTAGAATCTCTTTCCAGCGACTGGAGCACCTGGGAGCTTTAGGAGAGAACAAGTACGGATCCATGCTTGATATCTCACTTCTCCGGCGAGTTTTCGGCGTATCAGGCGATCTCATCTCTACTGAGGCAGTTGTCGAAGTCATGGACGGTGGGATCATGGACAGTTGGAGGGGAACTAGCTTGCCGTCGGAGAAAAGTTCGTCGGCGGGGAGCATTTTCACCGGATCTTCGAGTCGGAACTCGAAATCCCCCACGTCGTTGCCGAAAACCTCCGGATCTGATTCCTCCACAGGGACTTCCTGTTGTTTTTCAGCGTGAAGCGATGTCTTAAGCTTCTGTAAGGGGATTTTTGATGATTCATCGATGGGAAACTCTCTGCTGAATGAGATTCGAGGACTGAGCCAACCATAAGAGGGGTAAGTTGCTGGAGAACATTCTAGGAAATTATCCGGCGACATCCCGACGTTGTTTACACAAGCTGACGCCATCACCGTCGATCATGCAACAAAATGAAACTCCGTAGAATCACCGATCAATCACAATAGCGCACGCAAAGTGCGAAAATGGACACCGTACAGCACTCGATTCACGTCATTGGAATACGCCAAACTCTGTGAGATCTAGAGAGAGAGAGAGAGGGAGTAATTGTTGGCGCTGGGTTAGGGTTTGAAGGTTTCGCTGTGTACAGTTGATGTTGGAGTAGCGTGTGCCCCCACAGGAGTAACATAGAGCGGATATAAATAGAATACAAAGAGCAATGATACACTAGGGGTGTTATATTTTGACAGTGTGGTTCTGGTCAAATCTTTGGCTCGAGGCGACGTGGCTCTCAGCTTTCTTTTTATTATTTTTTATTTTTTCAAGATTAACTGATTAATTTATTCGCACCTCAATTAATTCTCTCTCAATTCACCAATTAATCCCCTCATTAGTTCAATTAAAGACCAGACATTCACATTAAGACTAAGGTCTTTTTTTGAATAAAAGGGTGGAGATAAAAGAAATGGCCCAAAGACCACCCCTATAGACTCATTGATGGAATCATTTTCTTTTTGAATAAAAGAACGGGACAAAGGAAAGCGTCTAAAGATCATTTTTATAGACCTTCACTGGTGGGATCATGAAGCCCCTAATCGAACTTATTATTCCTCTTGAGAACGAACTTAATTTGTCCAGCATAGTGATTTATCACCAAACTCTAATTTGGATTGCAAGACTTGAACCTATAACTTCAGGGTTAGAAATTCAACCGATATCTCACTAGACCACCCTACTCGATGGTTGAGATTAAGATATTTATATAGAACACATACCTCATGACGTGACTCCAAAAAAATTATTAATATTCGAATTCAAGACATTTGAGTTGATCCCAACGAATGGTTTGTAGCTATTAATAGATTTCGATTGAATGACGGAGTTTTCGGTTAAAGGTTTAAGAATGTACTTGTTTAAATTAAAATGTTATAGAGCAAATAGAAATTATGCAGATACTTTAAAGCTATAAATAATAAATTATTGGCTTTTTTAAGGTGATAAAGGAGCTCGGAAGTATCCATGGTTAGGATGGTAAATTTGCTTCAACGATTCCATATGAATAAAAGCTATCTTATCCCAATTGCCTACCGGACTCCAGCATTGATGGGTCACCATTTGCCAGGTCAATCAGTTTACCGATTTCATCCTGTCCTTTTTTAGTTTTTTTCTGATATATATTGTGGAATTTTAAATTTGGGCTCCCTCCAAGCTTAATTGTTTTGGTAATAAGGTTTTTGAAGAATATTTAAATAACTTTTGTTGGAATTGCTACACAAAATAAATTATATTTTTTTATAAAATAAAATTACGTATATTTAATCATTTCTATATCCTAAATTACAAGATTATCATACACAGGCTATTTTTTAAAAATTTCTCAATCACTGCAACACTTTCCACTAGGAAGATAATGGCTTCAAATGATTTGGTCATATTTGGACCATGTTTTAGAGGTTGAATATTAAATTTCATGGTTCTATGCATAAATTATGTATTTACCTCCATGATTTCGGGAAAACTGTTTCATATAATTAACAAAGAAGTCAATTCATAAGCATCGGGTAGATAAATGGTCACGAGGACGAATTGTAAACATAGATATTATGAGTTCGAATCTTGGCAATTGGAGAAAAAATTAGTAAAACCACACATAAATTTGCTCGGGTACCCATGAATCACCCATTACTGTTGAACGAAAAAAAAGAAGTAGAGAAGTCAATTCATGCACTAACAATCATGTGCGAAGGATTACCGATTTCTAGGCAATAATAGAATCCCATGGCATAAGACGAGTAACAACCAATTTAATGAGATTTTAAAAGATTCAAAGGCGTCTAAATCCAAATAGAATTACTCATCAAAAGTAATTGAAGTAAAATTTCGCCAAAATTGCTAATATGATTGGAAACATAGAAGCATTTAGAGAGACAATGCAAGGGAAGCACTGGATCAAATTTACAAGAAACTGTGATTAGATCTGTCAAAGCCATTATTGGATTAAAGAAGGGGCCACCAGATGCAACATACCTGGGCTTTCCGCTGATGATTAACAGAGCAAGCACAAGAGCAGTCCAACCCATCATTGAGAAATTGGATTCTAAGCTGCAGGGCTGGAAATCCAAAATCCTTTCCTATGCTGGCAGGGCCACCTTGATCAGGTCTACTGCCTTGGTTATGTTTATGCCATGCAATCCTTTAAACTTCCACAAACTACATGCAACACACTTGATAGAAAGATCAGGAATTTTTGGTGGGGCAATACAGAGGAACACATATCAATGGCCATAAAATCATGGGACTTCATCTGCAGACCTAAACAAGTGGGGGGGGGGGGGGACTGGGCTTCGAGAAAACACTAGACATCAATCAGTCACTGATGGCAAAATTAGGCTGGCAACTAATAGCAACCCAAACGAAACAATGGACAACACAATTCCAAAAGAAATACTGTTCTAGAGCTTCTTTCTTCTATGTTCAAAAGCAGTCTCATGATTCATCAATATGGAAGCAAATCTTGACATGTAGACCACTGATTGAAAGAGAAGAATGTTATTTGGTTGGGGATGGGAAATCCATCAATATCTGGACTGAGCCTTGGGTCCCAAACCTGTCCTCCTACAGAGTGCAACTAAATCAGGAAGTGGATCCTTTACCATTGAAGGTTTCTGAACTTATTGACAGCCAAATAAACTCCTGGAATTCAAGGTTATTAGCCTCAATCTTCAATCAGACCATAGTGAAAGCCATCCTGCAAATTCAAATCCCAACCTACCTAAGAGAAGATCAGATTGGATGGCTACCCAACAAATCAGGAGAGTTCACAACCAACACTGCTTATAACTGTAAAAGGATGGTCAAGACTGCACAAGTTGCTACCTTAGTCAAACAGATTGGAAGAAGTTATGGCAGTCACCACTACATGAGAGACATAAAGTAATGCTCTGGAGGATGGTCACAGACAATGCAAATTCTGCCATCAAGGTCCTGAAACAGATGTCAACCTCTTCTTTCTATGTCCATTTGGAAGATTGATTTGGTTTACCAAGTGGGGATTTCATACGGACTACTACTCCCATTTTACAATGCAAGAGTGGATTCATAACATACTAAATCCATCCATACTTTTTGGCCCAATCAGTCATTCCTTTTCACACTTGGCCATGTTCACAGCAATACTAGCAACTATAATATGGACATAGAGGAACAAGGCTCATTTTCAACAAAGCAAGCTGGAACCCCAACAGATTATGACACAAGTTTCCAAAACCTTTGATGAATTCATGCTTGTTAAACACCATCCTACCAGTCTGTCCTCTCAATTGCAAGACAGTGCTTCATTACAAGAACAAAAATAGGAAGTACCACGAGAAGGAGCGATCAAAGTCAACATAGATGCAGTAGTGGGACTGAGCAGATCACGTGTTGCAGCAATTGCAAGGAACAACAAAGGAGAAGTAATCACAAGCATCCTAGCTGAGGTAGCCACCACATATCGTTTAATAGCAGAGGCTTTGGCAGCAAGGAAAGTAGCATTATGGGCCAAAGATATGTAGTGGAGATTTGTAATCGTAGAAGGGGATTCTCAAACTATAATCCATGCTGCTATGCTGCCACATTCAAAGCCTCATTGGCCAATACTGCCACTCATACAAGATATACAGGACATACTTAGGGAGGCACCAGATTGTGGTATGATCCACACAAGGTGGCAAGCAAATTCTGTCGCACATGAACTAGCAAAGTGGGAATTGGCTATAAAATTTACAGGTGTGCTACCAGCAGATGATCTTTCCCAAGCAGTTAAAGTTAGTTTAAATAAAGATGTAGTAGGCCATGTATAGGCTAGTAGAGTACTAAGACTATTACTACCCTGTATCTCAAATTTCAAAAAAAAAAAAAAAAATAGACGCATTTAGAATCCATTGCTTAGCCATAGACTTTTCACTATTTGGGAAAATTCCTTTGTTTAAGCTATGAATTAGTCTAATTTTCCATTTATATAATGTTTTGAGAGTTTAATGTATCGTTTTTAGGACTCCAAATCACTCACTGTGAATTATGTTTTAAATGTCTTTCTCGTCATCTGCCAAACCGTAAGATCAAAAAAAAACAGAAGAAGGAGGTTTGGAGATCAAAGACTTGGGGACTTGGAACAAAGCTTTGATGGCAAGATACCTTTGATGGCAAGATACCTCTGATGCTGATATAACATATGAACTAAATGGGTAAAGAAATACTATGTGATGAATAAGTATTTTTGGATTCTAAAAATTCTGCAGTGTTGTTCTTGGAATTGGAGGAATTTCCTTAAGAGTAGAGATTGTTTGAGGAGTTGTGTGTAACACATTAATGGGGATGATAGTACTACAGATCTTTGGAGAGACAACTGGCACCCTATGGGACCTTTGGGGGTAAAATGGAGTATCAGATGTTCTTATGAAGCTGGCCTTCCTTTGGGGTCTACAGTCAGAGATATTATGCATGATGGACAATGGAGTTGGTCTATTACCAACTATTCTGAGCTCATTGAAATTAAGAATTTCATGCCTCGTTATCCAAGGAATCCAAATTGTAATGACACTGTAAAATAGACTCCCTCAAGCAATGGTGTGTATTCTGCTTCTTCCACTTGAAAGTTTTTGAGGATGGCAGCTTCTAAACTCCCGTGGCATAAATTAGTTTGGTTTAGTCAAATGATACCAAGAATGAGCTTCATTCTTTAGATTGCAATTCACAATTCAAGGGAAGCTTAATACCAGAGACAGAACAGTGGCATATGCTCCTCAGCTGGGAACTGATTGTGTTCTTTGTTCAAATGCATTGGAATCCCATAATCATTTGTTTTTTGAGTGTTCTTATACTGTAGATGTTTGGTCAGAAATTATATCTCAATGTGGATTTAATTGGCAGAATGAGCCGTGGTAAAAGTTTATTTTGATAGCTTCAAAATGGAGAGGCAAATCTAAAAAGATTATGATCAAGAAGCTATGTTTGGTTGTGACTGTGTATCATCTATGGAGAGAAAGGAATTTCAGAATTTATAGCAATCTAAGAAGGGAGGTTTTGGCATTGAAAAGGTTAATTAGAGAGTCCATTAGAAGCAGGTTGAAGTCTTTGAAATTTAGCAACTGCAATTTAGATAAAGAAATTGCCAATTGTTGAACAGCAAAATGTGATATATGCATGATCAGTTGACCTAGAACTTGTCTTTGGTTTTTGCTTAGTTTTTTTCCATTGTCCATTTGCTAAACTTGTGGTTTAGCTAGTTTCTTGAGGTTTTTTTTTTTTTTTTTTGCTGTTTTTCTGCTTTGTAATAGAACTTCATGCTTATCTCCAATAAAATTCGTTTATTTACCAAAAAAAAAAAAAGTTTTCCAAAGTTTAAAAAATTCTTACATATCATAAAGTAGTTATATTCAACAATAAAACTTTCATTTTGAAACATCTGAAATATTTATGTTTTAAAATAATTCGATGTATTTTGAGATGTTTCAAAATATTTCAGCATATTTTCACCATTACTTCAGAATATTTTGAGATATTTTAATACATATTTCAATTAATATTTTTAAAAATAAAATTTCAATATTTCTATTTATTTCCATCATATTTTTTATACGATGAAAGTGTATGTTCAAATTCCATGCAAATATCTAGATAAATCTTTAAAATCAAAAAATAACAAGGAAGCAATTCCCGAAGACCTTAGAACAGCTGGAAAGAATTTTTCTTAGAACAATAGGAAAAGAATTTTCTCAATCTTGACATAGAAAATTAAGAGCAAACACCAACTTCAAAGCCTTCTTAGCTAGAGGAGAAGAGTTATTTATTTATTTATTTGGCGGGTTACTGCAATTCCTTCAACTTTCATTGCAAAATTAACGAAACCCGTTTACGACTCAGATTGGTAGGAGGCAATAAACACTGGTAACAACGAAATTCCTCAGTGACGGCTATTAAGGGTTTGTTTGTAGTGTGGAGGCAAAGGTTTTGGATTGGGCTGCGCCCGATGTTGGATTCGTATGAGCCAATTAAAGTTTTGTAAAAGGAGGTCCGAAAATACAGAAATAAAAAGGGTGTGGCTGCTGGGATTCGAGCCCAGGTCTCCACGGCCACAACGTGGAATTCTAACCACTAAACTACAGCCACAAGATGATTACTCGTCCCATTATCTAGCATGAAGAATTAGGTTTCGCTTCCAATTTTTTCCATTAGTTACCCACAGATAACATGTTAGTTATTGATTTTTTATGAAATCTATTTGCTTATATGTTTTAATAAAATTAATTGGTGATATTACATCGCCTTTCCACGTGATATCACAATTGTAATAAATATTTTCTTCTAAAATGGGGATTTTGATATATACTTTTCATGTAAAGGATAAAATGTCATAATCATTATATAGATTAACGAAATTTTGTATAGGAAACATGTATTACATTTATGAATGCGATATCTACACATGAAGTTAACGTTGGTTAAAGGTTAAAAATCTCAATTTGATTAAACTAGTATCCTAATTTGAAAAGAGGCGACAAATACTAATGATCATGATGTTGTTGTGAATTAAAAATCATAATTAGTACATGGAGCATGAAAATTAGCTTAAATATCATACATCACATGCAATGCAAAGGCGACTTCTGAACATGAAGTTAAGGTTCAATAAAATTAAAAAAATATGATTATTGAAGTGGCTAGTATTAGAATACCATAATAATCAGAATGCAATTTCCCGTAAATCTAAATTATTTGTACAAAATTGAAGCCCAATTTTAAATGACCCAAAAAAAACCTCGGCCCATATGGCCCACAGAAAGTAGGGCTCAAGCTTCAAACCCTAGCCATATAAATATCAAAAGATGGCTTTTTTACAGTCCCACTCGCAATCGCCCAGACCTGGTTTCTATCTAGAGAATTCGGCGATAAGTGGAGACAAGCTAGGGAAAAGCTCAACCAAGCATGAGGGCTAAGGTTAGGGTTTTAATTTCTGTATGTTTAGCTCCTTTGTCAAACTTCTTGTTTGGGTTTACGCAGGTGATTTTTTTTGTACGATTTCTGTTGATGAAGAGTACAGTATACTTGTTGTTTTCGTTTTGGTGCTCTGGATCTCACATTAATCTTGCTGTCTAGCCATAAATTTTCGTATATGTTCTTCCTATGCGCTATAGCGTTCTTTTTCTGAATATCTGTATGCTAGCTCCTTGTATATAGATGGTTACAATTTATTATTATGTTTTATTATTGGATGGATTCGTGTTTGATGAATTGCTTTCATATAAGAGTAGAACTGATACTTGCGGCATCTTTATGTGAGTGATATTACTTATGTTCGTTCACATGCCTATCTTATAATTTGTTGACTGTAAAACTAATTCATCTGGAAAAAAAATAGATTGCTAGGAATTTATATTGCGGGCACTCCTGAACCATCATGCCTGCAGTCACCTCGATATGGGACAAAAATCTAGTGCCTTTCATGATTCATGGGTAACTTGAAATGGATGGTGGAAGACTTTGTGTAGGGATTTGCTAAGATTCTAATTTACCTGGGATGCAACTGCGTGGTGGTTCGAAATGTGTGAATGTCTGCTTTAGTTTTTGCAAAAATGTAATGGTTTTGTAGAATATCTGTTGATTTTGAGTTTTAAGTCCTAATTGTATCCACCTTTTTTTTTCGGAACCAAGCATACAATAGGAGATTGATATTGCATGTGTGATTGATTTGTTATCACATGTTAATGACATGGTATGTGTGTCATATGGTTATCTCAAAGATTTTTGGTCTCTATTTGTGCATTTTCGCAAGTAAAATCGGAAATTTTGGTTTTTTTTTTCTCATTTTGCTACTTTTGTTGCTTCTGGTCTGTTTGCAAATGGTAACAAAAGTTGTAGAAGGTCAGTAATTACAATGCAGAAAGCTTGACCATGTAAGTAATTTCTCAATTCAAATTTTTCCACATGTAGTGCCAATCCTGCTTGAAAGCTGGAAATTATGTTACCAAAATGAAAGAAATTGTTGTTGGATTCTATAATTGAATGTATTGTTCTTGTATCTTCACTTGGAGGATGATGTGTAGTTCATGGCTTGTTACAGTGGAAGAAGAAGCGTATGAGGAGGCTGAAGAGGAAGCGCCGAAAGATGCGACAAAGATCCAAATAGATAGCGGACTTGGGCAATAGGATGGCTTCTTCTAAGTTGCCTCGGTCTTCTTTGTCAGCTGGCAGCAGTTGTGTGTCAAATCTGATGGGTAGATGGGGGGTTTTGAAGAGGGATCTTTTAATATTATTTAAATGTGTTTCTACCGGTGGTTTTAGTTTCAAGTTTTGTAGTACCATAAAGCAAGTTAGCTTGAGGTGTTTTGTGTAAACTCCTTACTACCTTTGATTTTATCTTGTACGAATTTGAAGTGCTTATGAGATTTATAACATTTTCTTGAATTTGAACCCCATGTGGCTTTCTATAATTTATTCATGTTGACAGTGGCTTGTGCACATTGTTGCTACGATGCTAGAGTTCTTCAATGATACAATGCTACATTTTTATGATGCTTGTGAAGGTTTCAATGATACAATGCTTCACTCTTTATGTGCTTGCCAGACAGTTCTTGTAACCCTCGCAGCAAAGTGTGGTTCTTCCAATACTTTAGAGGTGTTTGTTACTCATTTCAATTGTTGCATAGATGCGGAGGCATCATCAGTACTCTTGAACTTTTTGTTGGGTCTACATGGAAGTATCGTGGGACTTGCTTATCATTTAAGTGTTCTTGGTCTGACTCGTCATTGGAATTTCGTGAGGAAGACCCTGTCCTTCGTGGTGGAATGCAGGGCCTAATATGATGTAGAAGTCTTCTCTGTTTCAGTCACTGGTGGATGACTTCCATGTGATGCCTAGGTTGGTACAAGTGGTGCTGGAGATTGTGGTTCGTAGCATGTGAGGTGTTGTTTGAGGATTCTTTTTGATAGGTTTCTGTGGTAGTTACTTTATAGCTTTACTTATAGGTGGTTCTGTTGCATATGTTTGTAGAAATTAAGGTGAGGATGTTCTTCACCGAGTCCTTGATGTCATGACTAGGATGTTTCTTTGCCGTGTACCTTGTGCTTGGGAATGGGGCAGGATACAGGTTGTGTGTCGGACAATTTCCTGTGTTTGTCCATGGTACAAATGTGCGTAACCGTCCAATTGTTAGGATTGGTGTTGTCATGTAGGTATTTTGTGTAATATGAACGGATTGGAAAGGGGAATTTGAACTTGGGTAGGTTAAGATTCTTAGTCAAAGGTCGTAGCAGCACGATCAAGTCTTGAAGCTTTTCCTCGGCAGTCCTGTACTATCCCCAAGTAGGCTTGCAAATGCAGAACCATCTGGTTGGTTCTGAAGAATATGGCACTCTGCTCGAGGGAGCTAAATAAACTCCTATGCAGGGTACGTAGGAACTAGGAATTGCTTATCAATTCAATATTACCTGCTATTTTGTAAACCTAATCTGCGTTTAATAATGACTGAGGTTTTAATAATAACATAGCTTCTGGGAGTGATAAACTCTGAAAGCTTATCGAATCCACCCTAGTGATCTAATAATACCAAGAGCTCCTCAATGACGATCTGTTTGACTTGAATGCTACGTGAATCGGCTTCCTTAATTGTACCTCACTAGTCTTCTGAATCATCAGCTCAAGATGATATTGAGTGATGAGAATAAGAAAGTCATCTTTAACACACTGCAATACCTTAATGAAGTAGGTTGGGGCCGTATGACATCCCCTTCTCACACACCCCCGGGTATTTGCTTGCAGATATCGTCAAATTGCATTCAATTCAGTCGAAGATAAACAACTCTGATTTAGCATTGAAAAGAGCCCATATGTTACAATCAACAGGGCTGTAGCATGTATAACATAAGAATGCATTTTCTGTTGAGGCCATAGTAACATGCAGAAGCAAAGCAAGTATACGGGTGATAACATTTTTGTAGGGCTTGAGCATATGAAATCAGAAAATTAAACACACAATGCTGCTAACAATCAAATTTTATAGCAGAACGCAACAGGCAGCAAGAGATGTATTTGATTTTAGAGTAGACAAAACAATAAGATTTACAAGGACAAAGAGACTCTTTGATGTCACATCTGAAAGACACAAGTCCTTTACACAATCGATATGCTTTAATCCAAAGAAGAAAAAGTGGAAAGTAATCAACACGAATGAAGGAAAGTAATGTGTAGCCAATCTGAAATTGCCCTTGGCCACCTTCAAAAGGATTTTATAGGATATCAATCACAATAATAGGGTATTATCCATTTTTACAGTAGATTAGCCATTAATGTACAAAGCTCCCCACCAAATCAGCGACGCTCGTGCTCCTACAGAGTTTAGTTTTTGCAATCGCAAGTCCACTGAATTGTTTGTATTGCTTGGTTTCCTTTCAATTCCGAAACTCATTCTTCCTCTCTGAAAGTTTTTCACAAGGATAAACCCTCAAGGTCATATTGCATAACAAGCCTTTCCACTGTATTTCGGCCCATCACTTGTCTCAAATGCAACTCCTTTAAAACTACTGCTGCCAGCGCCTTTTCTTCTTCATAGATAATCCCCTCCACTATAATGGTATAGGTTGTCTCATTAGGTATATAACCCTTAAAAATCATCATCTCAAAAAACTCCAAGGCCAAATATGTTCTCCGAGATTTGCATAACCCAAGTACAAGTGCATTGAAATTGTCAACATCAGGCCTGTGGCCACTTTCTTCCATGATGCTGAATACCTCCATGGCCCCATCCAGCATTCCCTCCATGCACAGTCCTCTGATCAAAGATGAATAGGTATAGGAGTCGGGAGTAAATCCACGTTTTGTCATTTCATATAAAAACTGAAATGCAGGATGTGTGTTCCCTTTCCTACACAAGCTTGAAATCACACTTTTGAAGAAATCTTGTGTAGAGGAGTTTTGCTTTTTACTCAAGCTTTGAATTATGGAGAAAGCTTCTTGCACCATCCCCTCCTCGCAGAGTACAGCAATAGCATTGTATGTTCCCTCGTTAGGATTACATTGCCTATAAATCATTTGATCGAGACACTTAACCACAGCATCTACCTTCCTCTCTTTACAGAGACAGGCAACAATCGGGTTGTAGCTAGCAGCAGTGGGCTTGAACTGCCCCCCTGCAAACATTTCATCCAACACCTTGAGAGCTCGATCAGTTTGGCCATGGAAAGCCAGTGACCCGACCAGAATATTGTAGGTAACTATTGAGGGGGAACGATCCTCGCCTACCATCCCGGCAAGAAGATCATTTGCCTCATTCCACCGTCCTTCGTAGCACAAGCTCCTCAACAAAATATTATGGCTTACAACATTAGGGGTAAACCCCTTTGATGGCATATTCCGAAACAACTTGATTGCCTCATCAACTCTACCTTCCTTGCACAAACCAGTTAACAAAACATTATAGCTAACCAAATTAGGCTTTCCACCTTTGGCAATTATATTGTCCAAGAGCCTCATTGCTTCATTAACCCCTTTTTCCTTATAAGCAGCTTCAAGCAAGATTGAGTAAGTGAACGCATTTGGAACCAACCCTTTCTGCATCAACTTATCTACCAATTGCAAGCTTTGATTCAAGTTTCCACGCATGCAAAGACCTCTAACAAGAGAATTATAAGTAACAGTATTGGTTGGGTACCCAAATTCCTCCATTTTTTCAACTAATTGCATTGCATGCCCAACATTCCCCCTCTTACACAAATGATTTACTAAGAAAGTATATGAAGCGGCATCAGGATTACAACCCGAACTAATCATCATCTCCATTACCCTTGTCGCTTTTCGGAGTTTATTGGACTTGCATAGATCATACAATAACTGAGTAGCTTGAGCAACATCAGGCTTGTGACCTTTCCCTACCATGTATTCCAAATACAAAAACGCATCATTCAGCCTAAGGTCATTGGTTCTTGGGTCATTCTTGCCAGACCTCCAGTTGGGTAGCGTGAAAACACTGTCCTTAGGAGCAACGGCCATCTGGGTAGAAGCTAAAACTCTAGAAAAACCCTTACTAAGCGGAAAAGAATTGAAATTGGGTATGTGGGAAAACAATCCACGAGATTTTCTTGCATACTCTGAAGATAGGTTTGTTATAGGAGACACTGAATTTAGCAAGGTTGCCATGAATGAAAATTAAGTAAAGGTGTTTGATAACCTAAATTGATGCTGTCCAGAGACTAACTATTAGGTAGAAATGAAAGAAGAGATATGTACATTGTGTATTGGTTTTGATGTACTCAGAATAGGATAAGTCATCCACTCCACTATATGTAATTAATCAAGACACTACACAGAGAGAAGGATGAACGTACGTACTCTGGGTTTCACTGATTCTTTGCCTCTCGGATGCCTCAGAGAGAGAGAGAGAAAGATTTGTTCGTTCTTGTGCAATTATCGTCGAATGTTATGATTAAGATCCGTCCAGTGTGCCAGTGTCCACAACTCCATTGCCTGTTATCCGAATCAAAATGTTGGCGATTCATGAATGGCACAGGCGCGTGAGCCATTAAAATTCGACATGGAATTTCTTTTTTTTTTTCTGCTAATTAAAAAATAATTCTAGACCTTTGCCAAAAACACTCAATTACTAATAATCGCTGAGCTATTTAAACTTGGTTTGAATTCGACTGAACTCGAACTCACCTCGTGAGTTTGAACAATTTTTTCAAACGAGCCTTAAAAACTCTACTCGTTTATATGTAAAATAAACAAACTACTTAAGTTCAAATCGTTTAGAATTCGACTCGTTTTGAATTTGACACATTTTTTAAACAAAACAAACTTGAACAATTTTTAAGTTCATTTAAAAAAACAAACTCGATCGAATCGAAAAATGTCGTATTGATTATCAACCCTAATTGTAGACTTATATTGTAGAGCTTAAATTTTCATCTTTTGCCCCAATTTTATTATACTTTCTCATTTATCATCAACTTATATTATAACCTTAAAAAACATATTAGATATTTGTAATCACTCGCTAACTATACATATAAGTTGAATTCAATGACACTAGCGAGAATCAAACTAATACATCGATAGACACTAGCAAGATCGATCTTAAAATGTTCAGATACATCTTTTTTTTTTAACTGACATTTCTTTGATCAAAATTTACACCTCATTTGGTACAGTATGTGATGAGTCCGAATTTTACTAAGTTAAGGCCAAATCCGAACGGAGTCGAAGAAGCCCATAGAAGAGCCCAAAAGACCCATGGAGCTGGGTCCACCCGTCAAAGGGAGGTGAATAGTGAATCGGAGTCCAAGGAGATCAAGTGGCCAACGCCCAAGCTCCTCCAAGAAGGCGCGGGCGTCAAGAGGACAACACCCAAGAGGCCGAAAGCCCTTGGGCGCTGGCTTGGGCTGGCTCCCCTTCGGGCGTCTCCTCCTCTTCCTTCCTCCGGCCTCCTCACTCAAGTCCAAGACAACCAAGCCCACTCCGAAGCAAGCCCGAGCTCAAGACTCAAGATCAAGACCAAGCCAAACTCACTATCATCCTCCAAGGAGTACGAGGGAGAGAAAGATGAGCTATAGAATTGAATGGGTTACTTGGAAGCCAAGAGAAGGAGGAGCTGAACAACAAAGTGAGGTGAGCACACCCCCCATGGGGCGCCGTCCACCTCTCCACACCAAGTGGGCGCCGCCCACTCCCCTCCAATTGGGCACTGCCCATAGGAGGCCAAGTGGGCGCCTCCCACTTTGGCCCTCTCTTATCCTCCCTTTT
Organism: Ilex asprella; assembly: GCA_023539305.1. Lineage (NCBI taxonomy): Eukaryota > Viridiplantae > Streptophyta > Magnoliopsida > Aquifoliales > Aquifoliaceae > Ilex > Ilex asprella. The sequence continues at coordinate 45,237,392 of CM042187.1, forward strand.
CCTCCTCGTCTCCTCCTTACTTCAAGACTCAAGTCCAAGGCTAAGCGTGAGTACACTCCACACCAGAATGACATCCGAGTAGATAGGAACACGTGGAGGAAGACTCGGGATACGGAGATCTCCTACCGTAATTTGACCTTCCAAAGAAGGCTCACTCGTACCATGTTTGTACTTACCAAATTAACGGGAGACTTCTCCCTCACGTCACCGCCTCACCGCCTGGGTGAGCCTATATAATGTAAGCCATCACTGTATAAAGGGCAGGATGACTCTTGAGACACACACATGAGACTAGTTGCACTCAGCAAGCTCTCTACACACTCTCTCTCTCTAGACTCATTGTAAACTCTCTGGAGTACCACCGTTGATCAATAAAACGCCTAAGGCCACCGTCGTCGTTCGAAGAGTGGACGTAGGTCACCCGGACCGAACCACTATAAATCTCTAATGTTGACCTATATTTACTATTTTGCCACTAATTGCCATTGATTGCTCATTAATCACTCTTGTGACTGTTGATCTCGCACGAAGACGATTTTGTGCGACATCAGTTTGGCGCCGTCTGTGGGAACCGACGTAGTCTTCCTACCTTTCTCTCAATCCATGACAATCACCACCAGATCGAGGTCTCATCAATCCAGATATAACAACCCCGTGCACTGGGAGGAGGCTCCGCCTCCCCTCGCACCCGAAGGACCCTTTATTACGACGACTTCCGCCGTTGGATCACAACAACAACTCTTGCAGGCCATGCAGCTGCTGGTGAACCAAAATCAGCAGATCATCCAGTTGATGCTCACCCAAGAGGGGTCACCCTTCAACCTGTCGCCCCTATGCGAGGAGCCCCACTCCCTCTAACAAGAGAGGAGTCACAACCCATCCTTTTTGGGCATCAGGCAGCCCCTCACCATGGGAGTCCTCACCAGAATGTCCCAAGACCACACCAGGGAGCACCTCGTCCGGCATTCCCTCCTCAACGCCCAAGAGGCCCACATGCTCACCCGTCGCATGTGCCTCCGCAGAAGGACGATGGAGAGAGTCCATATGGTGACTATGAAAACCAGAACCACAGCCCAACTCAGGATGTCCTCATCTAATGGGATGAGAAAATTAGAGAGGTACAAAACTAACTCGGTGATGCCCTCAACGCCATCAAAGCACAGGCGCCTACAACCGTGGACTACCTGCTTACGACCTAACAACAACAAGGTAAACAAAGGTGCCTAGACAAGGGGTCTCGCCTTCTCCAACTCGGGCGCCCCTATGATTCAGACGAGGGGTCTCGGCCTCTCCACCAGAGGCGCCCGATGACGGCCTCGCCCTCTCCAATTCAAACTCGGGCGCCCCCATGATTCAGACGAGGGGTCTCGCCCTCTCCACCAGAGGCGCTCTATGACGGTCTCGCCCTCTCCAACTCGGGCGCCCCATGATGCAGACGAGGGGTCTCTGCCTCTTCACCAGAGGCGCCCTATGACGGCCTCGCCCTCTCCAACTCGGGCACCCCCATGATTCAGACGAGGGGTCTCGGCCTCTCCACCAGAGGCGCTCCATGACGGCCTCGCTCTCTCCAACTCGGTCGCCCCCATGATTCAGACGAGGGGTCTTGCCCTCTCCACCAGAGGCGCCCCATGATGGCCTCGCCCTCTCCATCTTGGACGCTCCACTTGAAGGCGCTCTAGACGATGAGTCTCACCCCATCTCACCGGAATGAGTCAATGGAAGGAGTTTTAAACGTCCAGCTCCACAGAGCCCTCCTCATCTCCATCTCAATGGAATGAGCCTCAGACGTCAAGCTCCTCAAAGCCCTCTTCAACTCCGTCTCACCGGAATGAGTCAATGGAAAGAGTCTCGGACGTCCAGCTCCACAGAGCCCTCCTCATCTCCATCTCAATGGAATGAGCCTTAGACGTCCAGTTCCACAGAGCCCTCCTCATCTCCACCTCAATGGAATGAGCCTCAGACGTCCAGCTCATCATTTGCATAGTCCACTCTCAATGACTCTCACTGTCATCACTCACATAGTCCTCATCATCGGACTCAAGAGCCTCCTGAGGCTTGAGATCAGAAAGATCACAGTAAGGGTATGATACAGAGGCCTTCCTCCCGAGCTCCTCGTAGCCGTCAATGAAGGCACTGGCCCTAGCCCTCTCAACAGCATCCCTCTGCGCCTCCGCACTAGTAGTTCTCTCAAGTGCTACGCCGAGGTCAACCTCAAGTTGAGCAACTTTCCTCTGAGATAGCTTCAACTGCTCAGCGGTGCTCTTTCGCGTCCG
>CM042187.1:45244664-45255815 GCA_023539305.1 Ilex asprella
TCATCAGTATGTTTCAAACAAATAATGCCTTTACGTATCCAGTTAAAAATGAGTAGTTCTCAATGTCTTTCACGAAATGTAAGTAAAACCAATTGATGAAAGGCAAGAAATATAATAATGTAACTCTTCCAACCCATAATAAGACCCAGTAACAGCTACAGATTAGAACCCCTGTTGTAGAAATCAGACCTTAAATGCCAAAGTAAACTGCACGTACATACATATGTGGCTATCCCAAATATAATAGAAGGGAATTAACAAAATAAGTGAATGATATAGAAGAAACTCAAACAACCTATTAACGGAGGGATCAACCATTTGGACAGAAGATATATGTATAGAGTAAAATGCCCTCACGAGCCAACAATTTCATGTCCCACAGTGGACAAGTAATACAGATATTTATAGCTCAATGTCCAAGTAGGTCAGGCTACCCGCCACAACCCTCTTAACACTTGCACCAACCCATAACTGTCTCGACCGCGGTAATATCAATAGCCACTAAGCACGAGCCACGTGTTCCAACATTAACTAGACAAACGTTACATTTCCCTAAAGACAATTTGGAATGGTGCTCATATGTAATTCATGTTGTTAACTTCAATAAATTATCTCACATGATTTATTAGAAACAATGAACTTCTCAACCTTGTCAAAAACTGTCAAGAATTTTGACTAAAAATCCTTGGGGAAATGTCACATGATACCCACCCATACATATATTATAGTTAATAATAATATACGTGCATTAATCTGCGAAAAATGAACCAACACATGAAATTGAATGACTCAAATCTAACAAACAATGAGCTAAAACATGCCATTCAAAGACCTAAACAACAACATTACAGTCTGCCTAATCTCAAGGGTAGATGTAATTTACCCTAAGCAATACAAATAGCAACCCCAAGTGGGGACGATAAGCAATATAGACAACGCCCCCAAGTTGGCAAGCCATCGTCCATCCATGAAAAGAAACAATACACGGCTTCATATATCCCAAGGTACATGAATTGGTTAAAAAGTCGTTCCTTCACATGATAACCTGAACGAGATTTACTTTTTTTATGATGAAACCTCTAACATGGCAATCCAGTTTCAACAGACTAGATAGACAAAAATGCAATGCACGACGACTACACATGTCCAACAAGGAGGTGGTGGAGGAAGACTACCACCCATGATCCACCACTCAATCTCAAAAACCTACTACGAACATTTGTGCTATCCAAATTACAATATCATGGAAGAAAAACAGCATCAACCTGCCAGACACAAACATACAAATTCCTTCCCACTTTCTCGAAATATAACAGTAAGGGAACATGGGGAAGCTTCTGGTCCAACACTGTACATTTCTAACCTCTAAGTTCCTTGTTACTATCAGGAATTGCACAACAGCGCATCAACATAAGCTGTCTAGTCAAAATAAAAGAAAAAAAGGGGGAGAGGGGGTTAATTTCCACTGCAATACACAGCTAGCCAACTTAAAAATTAAAGTTCTTCGCAGTGGCATCACAGCGATAAGGTGCAACTAAACATGTAAAACTTACTTTTAGGGTTGATATTTCCGTGCTTTATACCATCACGCTTCAACTCCATGCACTTCAACAACTTTTTTCCCAATAAAAGGCAAGTATGGAAGATGACAAAAACATCTCTTCACAATGTTGCTCACCCATACCATGTCACATTCTTCACGAACCAGTTCATTCGTGGATTTACGATATTACAGAACCAAGTCAAACTTTATGCGCCACCAGTCAAACTTTATGCGCCACCACTTTCCCCATCATGGCTGTTAAATCCAGATACAGACATAGAGCGCTGCCCAAAATCCAATAGCTGCTTTCTCTGGTTTTCACTAGTGTGAGGAAGACTTGCACGCAAAAGTTCAACTGGCATTTCCTTACTGACAGCAGCGTCTGGTGGGGCCTGCGTGAGCAATGATTGAATAATACTATCATATTTGTTAAAGCAGTATCTTGTAAGAAGACCAAAGAATGCATCAAACGAGGCCTGCCAAAAGGTCCGATTAGGCATGCTACAGTTGCCAGCAGCATGAGGATCTCTTAAGAGTTCAGTTGCCCTCTCGAGAACAGATTTAAGAATAATTGAAGCCCCATCTCCAGCACGGCTTCCAAGGGGACGGAGTGGAGGATTCTCTGCTGAGCAGACCACCGAAGCAAGACAAGCAGCAAGTGCCTTAAGTTCCATGCCACCAACACAAGATGAAACGGTCGTCGCAAGGTTGGTAGTTGTGTCTGCGGCCCCGGGATCAGCAGGGAGGCCCCCAAACAAAAATCTTAAATGACGGAAAATGGCCATGCAGACAATCCGGATGAGGTCACCACCTGGAAAGAGAAGCTGAAGGTACCTAGACAGAAGCTTTCGGCCCTTGGGAAGAGAGACCAGCCTTAGGAATATAAGATCATCCTTGGGAACCAAATTCACTGTGTGGCCATTTTTGCTAAGTGGATCAACTAATTGAAGTGATTCTGCCAAGCCTTCTAGCAGGACCTGCCTTCTCCGTTTCATCTGGACACTAACATCTTGGAGCTGATTGAATTTTAGGAACCGGTCAATATCATCAACATCAAGAAGAAGACAGAGGCCATCCTCAATAGTTACTCTAGCTGCAAGCATAGGCTCCTGTTCCAAGGGCTTCTCAGACACCCTTTGTTCGTTGCCACCAGCACCAGATGAACTTGGTGGATCAACTTCAAGAAGTGGGCGCGGCCTACGAATTGAAGAAAAGGAAACCCTCCCAAGAGCATCAATCTGGAGAAAAGCATGCTGCTTAGCATTAGCACGAGCTCGGGACGGACTATCCTTCAGGTGAGTTGGGTAGAAGTGGTGCTTCAACTTTGCCCCGGCAGATTTTTTCGATAAACAAGCCTGATGGTAATAATCATCTACATACGGATCATTGCTGTGTGTAGCGGCATGCTGCATTCTGAGAACACTCTCAATTTCATCAGATGTCATATACTTGGATCGGAACTGCAGCCCCCCACTGTCACTCTTCTGGCTATTGGTATCAGAGCCCTGTTGACTATGGCGCATGCCATGTCTCCCTTTTGGCATGGATTTCAGCCTATGATCTCTCAAATCAGCCAACCCAAGCATATCAAAGTTATTCATCATTTGAGGGAGTGGAGAAAGATGGTGATTCAATAGGTGAGACTGCAGCCCTGACAAATGGCCAAAGGATGGCTGAAATGGATGGTGCAGTCTGTGTTGCTGGGGTTGCTGTTGTGGCATCAATTGTGAGGGCATTAAACCGTTTTGATGAGGTAATTGCTGTTGCAACAGATTGTTTGGGATGCTGGAATGATCTGGAAATAGACTGGTCCGGTTAACCCATTGGTTTTGCAGCCGATTATTAACAGAGAGACCAGGAGGAGTAAGATGAGGCAAATTTCCACTAAATTGTGTGCCATGAGGTAAGGCAGTCAACTGACGTTGAAGGTTATTGTAGGGAGAGAGGTTGGGCGACGACAGAGGCATCTGGTGTCCACCAGGATGATAAGGAATATTAAAATTGTGTGACTGGTTGTTCGGTGAAGCTTGCTGAGATCTGCCACCAGGGGGAGGATAAGACGTGAAAGAAGATTTTGGTACAAGAATTGGCTCGCTGGAGAAGTGCTGGTGTTGGCGTGGATACTGGTGGTGGTGTTGCTGCTTCTCGGGGTACGAAGATGTTCTGTACAAGGGTTTTGATTCCAAAAGATGAGCAGAGGTAGAATATGGCTGTGATGACCATCTTTTACTTTCCTGAGTGCTTTCAGCTTCAAACACATGCTGGTCAAACCAAATAGGAAAATCTGCCTCTTGTGCCCACTCAGAAGCTGATGAACCTGAAACATCACAACAGTGAGGAAAAAAAAACAGAGCAACTAACTCCTGTGAATTGCAGGATAATTTTTTTTAATGGATCTAAAAAATCATACAACACAGATTACAGCTAGAAAAAATTAAACTTCTATGCTGTACAAATAAACGAATTTTTTTAAGTCCAAAGGTAAGCAAACAAATTGCAAAAGATAATTTGGGAACGATTTCAACTAAAAGTGAATAAAATACTTCAGTGCACCCGAAGGCAACCAAAGTTTCATGTCGGGCACGTAAGTGCTTTAATTCCTTGTAACTGGATAACCTGGTCCAGAAATTTACTAAACAACCATCATGGTACTTTTGAAAACATAAAGATATTAATTGCTCTGGTATGCATAATTTCACATGACTCAAGTGCTTATTGGAAAATTGAAACGCATGTTAGTTCTAAACCCACCACGTCAAAGGTATATTACCGCTTTGATCTTATACATTAAGTCCACTACTTTAGCCACTAACTTCACTCTGCACACAGCATCCTACACCACCATAACCCCAATCATGTTTAGAATCTCCAACATCAAGGGTGAAAAATATACAAGACCAGCTCCCTTGCTTGATTGCCAACCAATCAGCCCACAACAGTCTTTTGTGCCCTTTCCCCACCAAGAAGTAATCCAGAACATGATATTTGTTGCCAACAGATCCATTTTGCCTATACTATTGCAAGAGAATTCTGAAAAATCAAATTCAGCCATAATACCTGAGAATGTATTTCAGTACTACCAAAATAACAGACAGTTGAACAGAATCCTATTCAAAATGGCATCATCCAATCCCAATTTCAATATGTGTGGTGTAGACAAAGTGACATCTAGCAATATTATTCTGTTTGTTTAATCATCATAGTGAATATACATAGACTGCCTGCAATACAGACAATAATTGCATCCAAAAACCATCTAACATGTCTTAAGTACGAAACCCGGGTTGATAGCTTGCATCCTTGTCCTATAGGCTGCCGGTGGTGGGACAGTGCAGGGTTCCCACTAGCCTCCAAATAATGTGAAAGTAAGGCCATCTTATGCTAGAATGGTGGAAAAGCAAGGCTACAGTGGAAAAATGAATTTCTAACAGCAGCTTCAACAATGGCTGCATTGACAGAGCTAATTGCAGCAGCTGTGGTTATTCAAAAGAAGGCAGCTTCCTGGTTTCCCAAGCATAAGCTAGTAGTCTTAAAACAACCCGCAAAAACTATAAAGAAAAAAATCACACAAGCACACACAATCATATAAGTAAAATGAAAAGGGAAAAGTAAAAAAGGGGATAAAGGAAAGAAATGAAATGCTGACATCAAGGGAGCCCCAAAAAAATTAGGAAGAGCCATCAACAATTTTAAGGAAAAATCTACGGTTGGAAAGATCAATAAGAAAGAAGCAAGCGAGAGTGTGGGAGAGAGAGAAGGAGCAATGGGAGCATCACACACTTACTGAAACTCAGAAAAAACTGATACTTGCATCCATATTTATCATGAATAGTTGAAGAGATGGCAGTAGACTAAGAAAAAATGAATATTCGTCCAAACTCACCCCGTTTGGACTAGGGATGAACCATTTGTATTAGAAGACGGTAGACGTATACGGAGATACCCTTATAAACCTGTGCGGAGATGGAGACGAGGATGGATTGAAACTCATCCCCCCCCGGACTAAACCCAAAAAAATATATATAACAAATAAAATAATTAAGTGAAACACACATTTGTTATACCTATTATTTTTGTGAGTTTTTATGTTTGATCCATTTGTTCTATAATGAGTTTTCATCCTTGTTGCAAAACCATTTGTGAGGTTTTATGGTTTTTGTTATAATTTTTTCTTATCAGCATAGAAATTAATTATTATGGGCGGGAACAGAAACAAGGACGGCGATAAAAATTTACCAGCGGAGTGTGAACGGAGATTAAAATTTCAACAACTAACAGGGGTGGACCTGGGGTGGACGAATATTTTTGATGCAGGTAAGGGGGTGGAGACGACCCCCGCCCCCGCCCCGATGATGAATGAGTTGGTGTACTTGCTGGCTGATTACAGGACCATATTTGCCTGTAATTTTTACATATTCTTGCAGCTACCATTGCCTAGTTTCCAGTCGTGTTTATAACTGCCAAAAAAAGGAATTATGACTACATACTGACAACAAATGTACCATATGATACCAACTATACAATAATCTATTGGTACACCCATCCTAGCTATCCGTTAGATAATAACCAAACTCCTTGACTTATTTGAGTCAAAAGATTTTTTTTCCACCACAAATTTGTCGAACATGTTTTAGTTTTCATCATAATCAATAAACTTCAATCCTCCACCCAAAAACATAAAAATAGAAAAAAATCAAGACAAATAGTATGACGGAGTACATACAAAGCCATCTCTCGAGTAAATGCATTATGATACCGATATGACACATTCACATCCCATGCATCCACACAGATGGACTAAAGTTTAATCTAGCAATTTCATGATTGTCAAGGAATTGTAGCTCAAATATAACCCTAATGAGAGAGATAACATGAGGTTAGGATCATTAACTCTTTAACATATGCATTCAACATAATCCTAGGAAAGAAAATTTCAAACGCCATGCAGAGTACTCACTTCCTCTGGATCCCCTATCACCAATAATTCCTGCATTTCTGGGGCCACTGACAACCTTGTTCAACTGTGAAGAAAGAAAAATGTAAGTCAAAAAGTAGTATCAAGATTACAAGGAAGTATAAATTAACAGAGGGCAAAAACAGCAGCTACAAATAAGGCAACACCATCAAAATGACCATCAGAGTGGACCTGCATAGATAAAAAATAACCTGCCACCAATAAGATACCTTATACATAATGCTGAGAAATCAAATAGTAAACAATTTCTTTCCATGGGCTGATCACATTTCATTTCTGTCGCTTTCAGCAGTAGGAAGTGAATACCACGGAATTCAGCAAAAACACAAAGGACTTGGTTGGTTCAATTTTCCAAAATGATTTCTATGAAACATGTTGTCAGCAAAAAAAAACTAATCAAAAAGTGAAGCTTTTCAAAACACTAGTTTCAACTAGTTCAATATTGATTCTAGCAATCAAGGTGCAGCGAAGATAACGAAATTGTTAGGATTCCACAACATAAGTCAATTTCATGAAAGCAGTTTTCAAGAACAACCAAACAGATTTTTAATCTTGGATTCTGGTTTTTGTAAATCTCATAACATTAATAATTCCTAGAAACTGTGCTGGAGCTGGACAGACTCAACATTTCTCCTACAGCACACCACATGTATGCCACCTATAACTTTCCTTTATGTGCACTACAAGTCTATACTGTATCCCTAGTATGCATGATATTCATATCTCTAGGGTTAATAATAGCCGAAGCTTTTTTGTACAAATGGATTCCTCTATTTACTGCAATGATTGAAGGACCCATAAAGGGCCAGTTACTTTCTTGCAAAAACCTACTCATATACTCCTTAACTACACAATAATGGAGAAACTTGAACACTTGCAAAAACAAGTAAACAAACTAAATATGTGAACCACGTTGCAACTTTTTAAAAAAGTCTAAACAGGAATCAGATTAATTACAGTCCCAATTACAATCAACTGGGCCCTGATAACAAAATTATTGACAAACCCCAATATCACATGTATCACAACGAGACATTAAACTCAAGAACACAGCAATAAAATGAACAGACCTCAAATCAAAACTTTAATCAATCTTACTATTTTTTTAAGTTTACTAATACCAAAAGATAAGTAGAAAAGAAATAAATATTCCAGTCCCTAAGAACAGCATAATAGCAGTATGAAAAAGGTGTAACCCTTCTCTTCATTAGAATTTCAAATGTCTCCACTTAACTCCCAACTGTTAATCAATTTTTTTAATACATTGGAAATAAATTGTGAACGTTGGGGACAAAAATTTAAAGAACAGAATAGAGGATTAAAAACTCCTGTTCTCCAAAGAAATTATTCCCTGATGTTCATGCAGAAATAAATTGTGAGCATTGAGGTCAAAGATTTAAAGAACAGAACAGAGGATTCAAAACTACTCTCCTCCAAAGAAATTATTCCATGATATTCGTGCAGATAAGTTTAGCATTTAGGATAAACAACCTTTGAAAACGTGCTGGCAAGATCATCAATTTCAGATAAAGACCCTAATACTTCACCCTGAAAATAAAAAAAGAAAAAATTATTAGTCGCACCAGTTAATGGTAGAAGTATATAAAAATTTGCAGTCAATGCTCAAATAAAATCACATCCACACCCATACAAAAACCTAAAAGATGAGCAATTTAGAGTGCGCATAAGTGCATGCACACACCCGATATAAATTTAGATAGATGTATATATGTACGTATGTATGTATACATATAGAGAGAGAGAGAGAGAGAGAGAGAGATAAATTTATGATCTCTTATCAATGAATTCCCATTCATGGTACACAAGTTTCGTATCCGCCATAGGGGGTGCTTCACCCAACTCAGTAACACCCTTTAGAATTGGAAATAGCACACACGGTAAATCCATAGATGAAATCTCTACCACTTGCTGTGTCTTGATGTGTACTAACTGTATATGGAAGAATCAGTTACCCTCTTAACTATAAGATTTGTATTGAATCCACTGCAAATCTTATGGAAGTTCATACAAAATATAAACGTCGAAAACATTACGATGTAACTGATATCCTGGAAAAATAATTGCCTCAATTTAATAACCATGAAACAGTACACAGTACACACGATCCGAGAATCAAAAATAACAATCCAGAGTGCTGAAGACAACAGAATACCATCTTTTGCCCCAAAACAAAATTACCAACAAGCTATGACTTGCAAAACAGAACAGTTCCATTAGCCTAAGACAAAATAAAAAACCAATCCAACAGCATCAAAGAACACATGGGTGTGGTAACAACAACAACACTGCCACGACAAAAATGCAGCCAAAACCAACACAATTTGCCAATTCACTGTAGCATTTTCACAACCACAAGCAAAGTGAAACCATTATATACCAGGTAATTGCAATAACCTCATTGAAACCATCAGGTCAGGAGGTAATTGTAATTACCTGATTGCTATGAAGCCTACACATGTCAGGCTCGATTTCAATTACGATATGATACCAGGTATCTGGGAAAATTTCAAAGCATAATCATACACCATGGAACAAAACTCTCAATAACATTCAGCATAATTAAATCTCACTTTCTGAAACATATAATGTACAACAGTGTCAACTTAAATCAAGCCATACTAATCCAAAAAAGGAGCTGAATCATGCACCTACAGGGATCCTATTTGCATTATCATTCCCAAGAGCAAGGACACCAACATGAAATATGAACCATAGTCAAGGAGTTGTCAATCCACACCCAAATCACCATTGTTTACCAAGTAATCACCATCAGTAAACTCGCACTTCTTCTTAGGTAGATAACTGCTCAAAAAATGCAGTTTCATAGAGGAAGAAAAAAAACTAATACATAATAATGAAATTGCAATAGAGGTTTCCCAACTTTGCGCCAAATGTAAATGAGCTTAAACCAAAACACATCTACGGAAAATAAACAGACAATCCAAAAAAGTGAAGAAACTTAAGTATGAGGCACTAAATCCCAGTACAATAATCATAAGATGATCAAGACTGAACCAATATCATATAAGGCAATTACTTTCCGGGAAAAAACATAATATTTGGCAACCCAATATCAAACTTCATTTTACATTCCATTAAATACCATAACAATATTTTACAGAAATGAATTCTCTCAAAAGAAACGATAAATAACAACAAATGAAGAAAACCCCCAACTCAATTAAGTGACAAAAAATAAGGCAGTAACCTCTTCTCGGTCCATGAGATACTCTTCATCATCAAACGTTTCAAAATCTACTGGGGGAGGATCATCCTCTTCATCTCCTAATACCCCCAACTCAACTTCTTCAACGACATCCTTACCAAAGAATGCATATTGTGATGCATCAAATACTGCATCTTCTGCATCAAAGAATACATTAAGTAAAGATAAAATCCATCAACACTAGGTGTAAAACAATAACGAAAATCAGGCATCTACTTAGAATATAAATTCATGCATGCATTAGAATCAGATACCACTTCAAAGTTCACATAAAGGAAAAACCCAATTTCATAGCTCTTGAAGCTAATTTGAATAAATCTTATATTAAACCTTGAAACCAAAGACAACCATTTGTGTTGTGGGTATTATTTGCGTGAAATAATTATAAAGCATAGATGTCTCATCAACAGACACACCAAAAGAAGTCACCCCGCCAAACAGACTTCAGAATGATGAAACTCTACCCTCAAATCAAACAAAAAAAATTGAAGGCATCCAAAACAACCATACATCAGCGCATAATAACCATCACACAGACCAATTAATTCAGTAAATAATTATACAAGGTAAAACATACAACAAATCTTTTATTTATTTATTTGGATTGATATAACAATAAATCCGACCACAACAAAAGCTTCATTCTGATACCTTTCGGTGTTTGAGACCCAAGAAAGCAACTGAGGGCTATTGAACTATCCAGCTCGGTTGTGGGGTTTTTTCGCGCCATGCAACTAGAAGATAAAACTGAAACTGGAACCACGAACAACCAAAGGAAATCAAAAGATAAATAAGTTCACACGTTCAAAACTAACGCAACCCAGATCTAGGAAACGAGGAACATCAAAATTTATGAAGCTCGAGAGAGTAATTAAGCTGAGAAATCGCAGCAAACCTGACGAATTCGCTCCGAATTGCTTGAGATCCTGAGGATTGGACGACTCCTGAATACTACCCCCATCTTCAAATCCATCCATATCAACACTTGTACTAAAAATAAAAACAAAACCCAGAAATGCTTCTTTAAACCTCAGAAAAACCAAGAAATTGAAAATTTCTCTCTAAATCAAGAACTCTGAAATGTCAAACCCTAACAACAACAAACTCAACGCGAGGTGCAAATCTACATATAAAAAATAAAAATAAAAATCAAGCTAGATGATGAGTGAAACCCTTAACCGATAAACTCTAGGGTTTCTGAGGATGAAAGATCTGTACAGTTGATTGGGTACGTAATCTCATCTGTTGAGTAAGAAAGAATTAGAGTTTTTCTTCTTTTTTCGTTGGGGAAGGACCCTAGGACCTATGTGTAGAATAAAAAGTACATAATTATTCTCTATGCGTATATATATCACTCGTCAAACCAAACCTATATAAATCCCCCCC
>CM042187.1:45260815-45271931 GCA_023539305.1 Ilex asprella
AGGGCGAATTTATGGCTTGAACTCGAAAAAGGAAAAAGCCCTTGTCACTCAGCTGTATCGACGAGCCCTCGCACTCTGCAGCCCAGTCGGTTTCCTACAATCTCGAACCTCCCTCTACATATACTACTCTGTTTGAATCCTATCTATTTGGTTGATTGTCTACTTGGATTACAAAAGGAGGGGAAGAAATGTCGGTCCTGATAGTTACTAGCTTGGGAGACATGGTCTTGGATTTGCACACAGATCTCTGCCCTTTGACCTGCAAGAACTTTCTGAAACTCTGCAAGTAAGCCCTGATTTATCGGTTACTTTTTATTTTGCTGCTATTCTGTTTTGTTTTCATTATACTTGAAGCTTTCTTTCATATTTTTCATATACTTGATGGGGAGGGCGATGAATAATGTTGGGGTATAAGTAATTCGATTTCCGAAACTCAAAATAATGTTCTCCTTTATTGTTCTTGCATGTATTTGTTTCATGAGTTGTGTAATGCGTTTTTTTGGAATCGCAGCATTCCAATTGGTCGACAGTCGTGATAGCCATGCTAATTTTTCATTGATTCATGTCAATTTTGCGCATGCTGTATAGGAATTGGTTAGCATCTTTTCCTTGGATTCTTCATTAGCTTCGTTGTGTTTCTGGGTACTTATTCAATACATAGTATTTTGTTTGCCTTTTATTTTTTACTGTTTTTTTTCCCAATAAGGAAAAACCATTTTATTAATAAAAAAGAAAAATGTATTACAAGAACCAAGAAAACAAGGTGGACAAGTTGTTCAACCCAAAAAGATATACCAATAACGCACAAAAGCAAGATCAAAGAGAAAAAATTCCACTCCAATAGATGCTGTCCAGCTGGAATTAATGCAAAAAAGAGGAATATTCTCAAAATACTTTGTAACGGAGCCCAGATAGATGCCAAAAAATGCATTTTGGACCCATAAAGATTCAAACTCTTCTTGTTTATCTTCGAAAACGAAAATACTTGCATTTCTCTCCATCCATAAAACCCATATAAGAGCAAACAAAGCACAATGCCAAAGAGTTTTTCCTTTTCTACTTCCACCCAATTCCTAAAATTCACACAAAATATAGATGAAATCGCCGTTGGAGAGATCCAAGAGATGTCAACAAAATCAAACAATTTATTCCAAAGTGAAAGTTCCAAAGGGCAAAGTAAGAACAAATGATCCGTTCTTTTAGAATTATTTTTATACATCATACACCACTATAGTGAGAGACAGTTTGTCGGTCCCTTATTTGAAGCACATCATTGATATTTATCTTACCATGAGCAATTATTCATACACAAATTTAGACCTTTAAAAGTACTTTTGCCTTCCAAATCTTCAAGGACGGAAGAAATAATGGAAATGAAGTCATCAACTAAGGATTCAAAATAAGATTTGCATGAGAAGATATTCGAAGAGTCACAAATTCAAACTCTTTTTTCAAAGAATTTGGATTCAATGAAACACCATTGAGTATAGAAAAAAGTAATAACAACTCTGAATAATCTCTATCGTTTAGATTCCTTCGAAACCCAAAATCCCAAGTAACCAGAAAAGATGACAATAATGCTATTAGCCCCATATCCCACAATGAACAAAACTAAGAATTCCCTGAGAAATGAATTTTCAAGAGCTCCAAAATGTAACATTTTCAACCCCATTAATATCCCACCCATTAGCTTATTGCTCATATTTGTTCCTAATAAACAGATGCTACAATGATTCTTGATCCAAAGAAAACCTCCAAAGTCATTTCCCAACAAGAGACATATTCCTTTTCAACAAATTCCCCACCAATAAACCATCCTTACTCTTAGGTCTAGACACAACCTCCTAACTAATCAAAAGTGGTATTTCTTTTTCTCCTCACAACCTTTCCATAAGAAATCTCATCATCTCTTCAATTCTCGTTACCACTAGACAAGACATTCTGAAGAGAGAATAAATAAATAGGGATACTAGCTAACACATACTGAACTAACATTAACCTTCTCCCCCCTAGAAATAAATGTCATTTTTAGTGATTTCAACCCTAGAAAAAGTTGGCGAAAACTTGATTGAATGATCTCACATGGTCTCACTTTAAAAAAAAAGGATGTCTTGTATTATAATTGAAGTGATTAGAGGGAGAACAAAGTGGATTTATGGGCTAATTCTGGCATGAGAGGACCAATGAGAAAGAACACTTTCTTCCACCCATCAAGTTTTTTTACTGGATTCCAAAAAGATTTCGACATATCAACAATCTTCTTACAATTCCTAAATTTTTTTTCATCCCCTGTGGAAAAAAAAATCGTATCATCTGCAAATGAGACACAAAAATTATTTCCTCACCAATCACAAAACCCTCCACCAAATTACACATTTCTGTCCTTTCCATTAACCTATTCAACCTATCAACCACCAATGTAAACAAAACAAAAAAAAAGATAAATGATCCCCTTATCAATGGCTTTTTTTATCTAATGTTGCATGTTAAGTCTATCATGCCTTTGTAGTCACTTGAATCAGTTATAATCGTGTAGTTTGCTATCCAGAAATAGACATTAAGCATGTATAGTGGTACAACTTAAAGATTGCAATACCCAATCGTAAGTTGTCACGAAGCAATATAATCTCAGAAGACCGAGGTTATACTTTTAGGAATTGATGAAGAACTCAAAACACAAAGAAAATTAAAATAAAATTGCTTTTCAAAGTAGTTTTAAGAAGTTGATTTCAAAAAACAGTAAATTTAGGGTTTGAAACAGTAATTGGGATTTGGGAATACTAAAGTATCGGAGATCCCTTCTAACTCCACACAATTTATTTTTTTGGTTTTCAAATTCAATTAAGAATCAAATGAGGAGTGATCTTAATCAGAAAATTTAGCAGTAATAATACTGAAAACATATCCAAAAGTATACTAGATAAATTACTTGAATAAAACTAAGTATGTAATTATAGATCACAAGTATTCACCTTGTCCTGATTCAAGTTCTCCAATAATTAAAACCTTTTTTTAAGCACAAACAAGAAATCAATTATTTTTATGAAAATTTTAATTAATTGATTCAAACATGCAAAACTAGTTATTTGACTCGTAGGGAATCTAAAGCATTCGATGCGCGTGACACAACGAATTAAGAGATTTTACGGAGTAAAAACTTTATTAAAAAATGAATTAATTAAAAGAAAAAATCATACATTAAATAACACAAATAAAAAATAAATAATGTGATTCGTTGGAATAGTCACCCTTAGCTTTAGTTGAGGATTTAGCAATCCATAAAAAAACAAAAACAAAAACTAGGAAAAGAGAGGCAAAAGACAAGATAGATCCCCAAGTTAGGGTTTACAAGTATTTTTACATGGATTAGGAATCTAAAAATCTAATCAGAATAAAAAACTACGCTTTGGCAAATTTATATCTCGCGTCTAGACGCGCCCAAACGTGGCTATTCTTGCAAGGAACATGCATCTGGATGCATGTCCGATTCTTGCAAACTTCATCATCCTCATTCGAACTGGCATTTCATGCGTCCAGACTTGCCAATTTCTCTGGAAATTGCCTCCGAACATGGCTAATTATCTGTAAGTGGCGTTTGAACACACCACCTTTTCTAGCTTTTCTTTTTTCCTTTTTTCCAAACAGTCCAAGCCTTCTCCATGCTGCATATTTGCACCCTTACTTCAATATTTCGACTTATTTACCTGAAAAACAAGCAAACACTACAAAAATAGGGGTAAAACTTGAAATGCATCATTCACGCACATTTAACTTCCAATCCAACGCAATTAACCAATAAATAATGGAACAATTATGCATATTTCATGGCTAATCATATAGCTGATACTTTCTGTAGTGGCACACTGGTTTCCAGTGGATATTCTGTTTAGGGGGTATAATGTTTTTGCACGATTGACTGAATCTTCCACTGTGGTTTATGCCGTATTCAAAGCCCGACCTGCACCTCTATCATTGATAAATAATTAAATATCAAAACCTGTCGTATCTAGAAATAATTGTGGAACCAGCTAAAGGAGCTATCACCGCGATGATGGATTTTTAAAAATTGGTAAAATTTTAAACGTCTACAATCCTTGAAATGATTTTTTAACCTGGGGATGTTGCAGGATGAAATATTATAATGGGTGCCTATTCCACACTGTTCAGAAGGATTTTACAGCACAGACAGGTGATCCTACCGGAACAGGGTCCAGTGGTGACTCTATCTACAAGTAAGGAAAATTTGCATAGGTTGATAAATGAGAAAAAATGACACCTTCTACAACATCATAATTTACTGTAATTTGCTGGCTATATTTCATATTGAAGGCTGAGAGCCTGAGACTTGGCCTTAGTGTTCTATTTCCTATGTCAGTTGTTTAGACTGTTGTGATTTCTTGCTCCATCCTCCACCAAAATCTCTTTCATACCATGCTAAAACTGTTCATTAATCTTTAAGCTATTCTGTTGTTATATATTATCGTAGGTGACATGTGAACATTCTCCATCTTATTCTTTCAGATTCTTATATGGTGATCAGGCTCGCTTTTTTAGCGATGAGATTCGTTTGGATTTGAAGCATTCCAAGATGGGCACGGTATCCATGGCCAGTGCAGGGGAAAATCTAAATGCTTCTCAGGTATTTTTTTTTGGGCCCAAACGCTTTCTCAGAAATCGAGATATCTAGGGGTTCTACCTTTGTTTTGGATTTCTGATATGGATATTAAAATCTTTTGAAGTTTAGGTTTTGCCTTCGTTCATTCATATATTTTTCCCAGCACCGAATTTTTTTCTACCTTTTCCCCCTTCTCGTCTGCTTACATCTTTTTCTTATTTTTAGTATTTAATTATGTTCTGGAAATTAAGCTTTATAAATATCTCATGCTCATATTCATCGGACTATTTGTTTTTCAGTTTTATATCACACTGCGTGATGATCTTGACTATCTCGATGGGAAGCACACTGTGAGTTTTTCTAATCTAGAATATTATTTGTTGCAGTTTGTCTTTGCTAATCTTCCTCTTCTTTATTAATCTTCCGCCTCTTTCCTTTGTTTTCCTTTTTTTCCCCCCTTCAGTAGTTAAGCTATTAATATTTTCGCCCACCTGACAAATACATGATACCTAACTTATTGATTTGTGTGCACCATCCACTCTCTCGTTGTACTCCAAGAACTTGCAAATACGAATATCTGAAGCCTTTTTAGTGGATTTTCAATTGGTTTCTTCCAAGTTTTGTCATTGGTCTGTGCAATGGTGCTTCCTATTCCTTTAGGCTGTACAGGTACAGTTCCTTCCTCCTTTCACAGAGGTGAAAGTGGAAGGAAGTTGCTTGTGGATCTTATGATTGGAAATGGCAAGGCCAATATTTCCAAAAAAACACTGGTTATATTGATGAATAAATGCTTGCTCTATTTATAAATCGGAAAGAAAGTGAAAAAGTGATGAACATTCCTTGATTTGGGACAGTTATACAGAAATGGGATATTGTTCATACATTATTTTAAGTGTACTCTGACGGGATAATGTGCACTGAAAATCTTTGCCAAAATTGGTAATGGGTTGGAGCATGCATTTCTTAGAGTTTTGATAGAGTAGTGAGTGGTCCAAATGAGGAGCGGCCTTATTACGTCTGATCCAAAATGTTAGTTTAATCTTGTCACTGAATTTAAATTTCTTTGAGTCTCCATTTAGTTGGATCGATATTTTCAAGCTAGAGTTTGGGAAATTTATTGTTGTCTTTCTGGTTTTGGAAGAAGTGCTTCTATCAAAAATTACTAGATGCTATAAAACTCTCTAGGGGGATACAAACTTGCATGTGACATACAAATGTTTTCTATGGTGTCTTATAAATGATTTACATTCTTCTCTTAATGGTGTCTTTTCTCCTATGTAGAGGGCTTATGTTCTTGGCTAATTAGGATTCCAATTAACCCCTTTAGTAAAGAGCAAGGATCCTTTACAGAAAGAACTTGTATGCAGGCTTTTTGGGGGGGGATTTATGAGTAGTACATCTCAAATCAATGAAGCCTTGTTCTAACTATTTGAGGTCGACTTCTCCATTATACTCTATCTAAGGCCATATTTTCTGTTAAACTACAAGCTATTACTATCGTTTTTGTTTTATTTACAAATAGTGGGCCCGAACAGAGTGTTAAAGTTGCTCCATTAGGATGTGGGCGTCAAGAGTTTGAGTTGTGAAAATAACCTCTCTGTTTGCAGGGTAAGCCTGTGTGTACATACATCTGACCCTTCTCGGATCCCACTGTGGTGGGATCCTCGTTTAGTGATGATTCACTATCTTATATTCTGCCTGTTCGTCATTTTCATGTAATCAATGGTGTCTTTTCAATGTGGCCATTTTTTAGTTTAATAATGTCCATGTGGTAGGGACGTTTGAAGCTGATTTGAACATGGATATACATGGGTGATTTATAGCTAACTCATATGGTATATATTTTACATGGCTTAAAAAAAAATTACATGGTTTGTAAAGGAGTCTCAAATTTGCAGGTTTTTGGGGAGGTTGCGGAAGGGTTTGAGACTCTAAATAGGATAAATGAAGCTTATGTGGACGAGAAGAGCAGGCCATATAAAAACATCCGGTCCATTTCGATTTCTTTTTTTCTTTGTATTCTAATTTATTGCTGTTCGTAGAAGATATTCTAATACGTTCTTACTAATTTTATGTTAGTTTGTTGCTACTGTATCTAATGAATTTAATGTTCAACAGAATCAAACACACTTATGTACTGGATGATCCTTTTGATGATCCTTCACAACTAGTGGAGTTGATTCCGGATGCTTCCCCTGAAGGAAAACCAAAAGAAGAGGTAATTGATGATTGTAGGAGGTTTCTTCTCTTGATTTGGCTATGACAAATCTCCAGAATTTCACAAGACATGTAAAAATAATATAGTGGCTTCTGTTATTTTAACTAATTTTTATTGAGTTCTTTTCAATTGTAGAAACAACCTTTTTATTTGGTGAGTAAAAGTAGCCAGGACTCAGGAATGGTGACGATATTTCGGCTCATCTGATGTTGTTCACACTGGTTTAGAAGTCTGTAGTTCATCTATTTTGATGTTGATAGTGTTCAGATGTTCCGTAATGTCACCAGTTGATTCTCCTATACTTGCTTAGCGGATTGATGTGTAATGTGTACCATATATAAAGTCGTAGACAATAGAGTATAAGGATTGGGGAGGGGATCAATGAGAAGTGATACCAAAATCGACGTAGAATCTGCATTAATGAGACGGATACAATTTATGGTGATTGGTGAACATAACAACTCGGCAAGAAGTGTGATGCTTGTAAAAGAAAGACCAAAAATAAATGTGAGAGTGATTTATTTGAGCAGGAATGGACACCATTTAGCAGGACATGGCAAGCACTGCTGGACACAAATCTGTGAAATCAATCTCAAAATATGCATAATTCTGACAAAACCCCATAGATTTAAATTTCTGCTTGGTTCTTGTGCATATAGTTGCTTCTTTGCCAAATTTTATTCTTTTATAGTTGCAACTTCGTTTCACATTGTACTCAGGTTGATGATGATGTGCGACTTGAAGATGACTGGGTTCCCATGGATGAGCAATTAGGTACTGCAGAGCTTGAGGAGGTTCTTCGTTCGAAGGACGCACGTTCCAGTGCAGTTGTTCTCGAAAGTGTAGGCATTTAATACACGATGACCATCTTGTATTTAACATCCAAATTGACATGTTCATGCATTGCAAAGTACTAATGTATATGATTATAAAAATTTCCTCATTTGCATCACAGATAGGGGACATTCCAGATGCTGAGATAAAGCCTCCTGATAATGTACTGTTTGTTTGTAAACTAAATCCAGTAACTGAAGTGAGTTCCATTGTCTTCTCATTTGGTACTTAGATAGAATTGCCTGGTATGGCTTAGTATTTAAGATGCTATTGCTTTCTGTGCTATTTTTTCGGTGGGTTGTCATCTTAAGTTCCTGTGTTTATCTGGCTATTTACTTTTGATGCAGGATGAGGACCTACATACAATCTTTTCACGTTTTGGAACTGTAACATTGTAAGTTCTTGAATGCTTGGACATTTTTTTTCTCCAAAACTTTTTTTCAGTGTAAACACACTTCTCATCACTAATGCACTATGGCAGAGCTGAGATTATCCGAGATTATAAAACTGGAGATAGTTTATGCTATGCTTTCATAGGTGAGTTTTGCTTTTTGGAAAATCATTTCTGGTAACATTCATGTGATTTTTTCATTATATGTTGGAGGCAAATATTTTGCACTTTCATTGTTTATATCTTTATATAATAAACTTATTATCAAAGGATATCCTTAATATCTGCCTTAAAGGATATATAATAAACTTAATATCTTTATATAAATCATATGTGCACTTTCATTTCTTTCCCCTCCCCTCCACTCCACGATATTTTTGCCTTTCTATTTATTTGAATTCTGGCAATTGACTGTAATGGGCACAATTTTTTGTGGAAGATTCTGCTTGTGATTTGTTAAAGGCCAAACATGTTCACCTACTGGTCCTTAGACAAATGATTAAGGCTTGCAGCCAGCATACACGCTCACCACAGCATACGAACCTATATTTTGTATTGACCCTAAATAAAGCATAGATTGATGAAAATTGGACTGGCAAAACAGATGGAAATGCACCTTTTGAGTTATATCAGGTACGGGAAATGATCTTTTAAACGTTGAACATATTACTCAAAATCATTGCTGTTAAAGGAAGCTTTTAGGTGCCCTTGTGTATTTCTCCTGATTGTGCTTTTTACAATCATGCGAATTCTTAGAGATCTATATCTTTCTATCGATAGATAGATCTATTGAGAAATGGATATTGATCTGGTTTCAAGATCTATGAACAAGACCCTAAATATCCATTTGAAAAAAGAGATGAATAGATAGTAATTAAGTGACCAAAACATGAAGTTGAAAGCTTTATGATGTGGCCTATCTGTAACCTGGCCTGTTTGGGCAATTTGATTTTGTAAATGTATATGATTTTTATGTTTTTAGCCTTTTATTGTTCTGTCGAATTTTTAATTTTTTCGAAGTAAATAATATAACTTGCCCTTTTCTAATTACTTTCATGATGGGTTTTCACTATTCTAATTTGAGCTATATCTGCTTTTATATACAGGTTTGTTTCCTTTATATTGTATGTCCTGACATCAATAATCCTAGGGCTGGTAGGATCTATTTCAATATCTGACGAGGTGCTGACACTATTCTTTTCGCATACGATCTAATGATATTAATCAATGAGATATTGCTTTGGCTATCAAGACTTAAGCCCCACCCAACTGTAACAGAGATAAAAATAAGAAAACCCACCCATCTCCAGTTAAAAAACTCTACTTTTGTGTGTGCCTTTTAGTATAGAGATCTTCTCAATCCATAATAAAGCTAAATTCACAGACACATATACTGATCATCAACTTTGTATTTTCTTCTTCTTCTTCTGTTATTTGTTTTTTTTTTGTAGCTTTTTGGTGATAGCCAATGGGTTAGCAGCAGCCTACTCACTGGTCCAAGGGTTGAGATGTGTTGTGGGTGTGATTAGAGGAAGTGTACTCTTCAATAAGCCATTGACTTGGGCTATTTTCTCTGGTGATCAGGTATTGACTGTTTAAGATAAAAACTACTTGTTTTACCCTTTTTTTTTACCTTGCTTGCTCTGACTAAGGTTACATTTGTGCTTCATTAGTCCTACATTTAACCAGTCTATGCATGTATGTGTACCTACATGAAGTAGATATCTAGAATGTATGAGGTAGTTTTGCTATTGAAAGTCACATGTTTCCATTTGTTCAATGTTAATTTTCTTATTAATTTAGTGGTCTTGATTTATTTTCTTCAGGATTATTTCTATCGCTCTCACCCTCTTGCACAAGAAGCAGCTACAATAGACAACAATATAAGGTATTTTTAAAAATTTTGTAACATTATTTTTGGGTAGACAAGAATTTACTTGCTTTTAACAATTAATAACTTTATAGTCTTCAATTGCTGAGGAATTTTATAAGCCTGTAAAAATAATTGGTTCTATTAGTGGGATCCAAGAATTGCTCAGTTTATCTCTATAGAAAAAGCGTGAATATGTAAATTTGAACGAGCACAAAAAATTGTTACGGCTTAACCCAATAAAAGATCCAGCTTATTCTTCCAGCTCCTATGAAAATGTAAAAAGTCCAATGTCGTTTGTGAGTTTCGATCATTTGGTATATAAACACTATAGAATGTGTAACTTTGAGCAAAAAGTAATATTTTGTTTTTGGACTTTATAGGTTTGAGAAGAAAAAGTGTTTTGAGTGTGTATTTTTATGTGTTCATGTTTAAGTCATTACTTGTGATAAATTGTTGAGCAGTGTTTTATTGATCCTTGTTTGTGGTGGATTTTGCTCTGATATATTGCAAGGAAAGATGGTTCAGTCCGGCTTTGCACTAGGACAATAATGTATGTAGTAGGATCAACCGCACATAATTTTGTTAGAGTACCGTGGGGGTGGGGGTGGGGTTGGGGGTGAATGATTTTGTTCAGTACTTTTGGTGCTGTGTAGTATTTGCTAAAACTCTGGGTGTAGACAGTTAGAATAATTTAATATTAAAATTATAAGTTTTGAATAATTATTATGTACACCACCACAATAATGTTATCATTATTTATATAATTATTATGTATACCACCGCAAAATTATCTCGCTGTGTTGAACATAATGTTATGATGCATAGCAGTCCTCCTTTCATATTATAAACTCAATTTTTCAAGTTCAACATGAGGGTTAGGTTCAAAATAAGGTCCGGCTACAGAGGTAGTCTCTTCAATATTAGTACGACCTGAGCTGGTTCAACCGTAGGAGGACATCATTTCCTTTGAATTGTAGTTGTATTCCCTTCCTTTCAACACCCCAGCTATGAAAATATATGGATATTCTCTGTGTATGGGTCTATGCGTGGTTGTGAGAAATTTAACTATAACAATGCATATTACAATCTTTGATAGATAGACTTTGAATTTAGTAGATGGAATTCACAATTGATTTTTTTTTTGTTTTTGTTGTGGTTGGGGACTCAATTTAAGTACCAAGAAGC
>CM042187.1:45276931-45316908 GCA_023539305.1 Ilex asprella
AATTATACTATCTATTGAAATTTAATTTGGTCGTTTAAACAACTAAATTAAACTATCAAACTATCCCAATTAACGTTAAAATATATTTTTTTCTATTACAGTTTAATCCCTATTTCAATAAATGACATAACAGAACATGAACTTTGATTATAAATTTCATGTTCTATTATGAATGACTTAGACCTTTTATTTGATTTTTTAGTTTTATTCTAATAAATAGTTTAATTGTATACTAATTATAATTTTTTAAGAAAATATTGGTCTTTTATTTTTGATTTTATTTTAATAAATGATATAATTAAGTATAATATTTTAGACTTGATGGGTTTGTTTACATATTATACACCTACTTCAAAGAATCTTGATGTAATTAACTAACGGCCATGGTAAGAGTCTAAGTGTCACGTATATACAAACTTCAACTGGTTTGTATGTAACATTTCATATATTATAGGGTTTGAATAATTAAGTGATAGATCTTAGAGGGTCTAGGTGTAATCCTCCCAAACAATTAACAAGCATGCTAGCCTCCTCTCTCCTCTATTTTCATAGATAAACCCCTAATCTCTCTCTCTCTCTCTCTCACACACACACACACACATCTCTCTATCTGTTTCGGTTTCTGCAATGGCGAGACTAGCATGTCATAATCTAATTCCTGCTATAGCTCTTCCAGTGAAGTCGTCTCTGTTGAGAAATTCCACTCTCCATTGGCCAAAACTCTCTGAAACCTCCCTTTTGATCGGCTCAACCACTCGGAGGAGATTCTCATCCGCAAAGATAAGCATGAGCTTGAAAGCCGGCATCGTTGGCCTCCCCAATGTCGGAAAATCTACCCTCTTCAACGCCGTTGTAAGTCTTACTCTGCTAAATGAACACAGGCCTCTCATTTTTCCTTCTTCTGTCTTATCTTTTTGATACACCTAAGGCTCACATACTTTGGCGTATTTGATTTATTTCGTTGTAATTCGAGGAAATAATCATTCATGTGATGTGGAGCTTGGATGTTCGTTAAATTATTTTTCGCGTGCTTGAATTACTTTTCAGTCAGTGGATTATTGTTGACAATTGGCTTGCTTGTTGGACAATTAAGTATGAACATGGGGTCTGAGAAAATGGAATGGTTCCTGTAGTTGATACATGAGGAAGCACTTGGTTATACATCATATACATAGCTACCATCTGGCTGCAATGTTGCTGCTTGTTGTATTCGTTTTCATTATTTTCTTCTTCTAGTTCGATGGTGAATCTTTCCATGTCATAGAGTGATGAATTTTTTGTTGTTTGATACACTACTGGTACATTTGATTGGTTAGTTCTTGTCAGTGTTTTTTTAAAGTTGCAGCACTGAATTGTATGATCTTCTGCAGGTTGAGAATGGAAAGGCTCAGGCTGCTAATTTTCCGTTTTGTACGATAGAACCAAATGTAGGGGTTGTTGCTGTTCCAGATCCACGTCTTCACGTACTCTCTGCCCTGAGCAAATCTCAACGTGCAGTCTCAGCATCTATAGAATTTGTAGATATTGCTGGGCTTGTGAAGGGAGCTAGTCAAGGGGAGGTGAGAATTCTTGATTTTCTCAGTGAATCTGAGATTTCTTGGTGTCAATGAAGTTGTCTCTATATTCTCATCTAATTTGATTGCTGTGTGTAAAATGAAGATATTTTCTTTATCAAGATTTCTGATCGCAGGGTTTGGGTAACAAATTCTTATCACACATCCGTGAAGTGGACTCTATACTTCAGGTTTCCAATCTTCTGCTGCTAATTCTAAATTAAATTCCTTAAGGATTCTTTTCATGCATTTTTAAGATGCTCATACAATATAACCACCTCTCTCTCTCTCTATCCCCCTCCTTTGTGTTTTTCTTTGTCTGTATGTGTGTATGAACTGTTTGCATGCACCACCTATAGGGCTTGGCATTGGTGGCACCTTACTATTAGCATGTGAGTGCAAAATATAATGTCTGGAACAATGTATTCAAGACTAACATTTTTAACCATTTTAGTTATCAAAAATTAAAATATTTCAATGCTTTGATATACTCATATAGACTACTTTGACTCTGTCTAGATTTTGTGAAAGCAAACTTTTTATGTCAAAAAATGTTGAAACCGTGTCTTCTTTGTTGTCCCCTTTTCAATTAAATGTGCACTTCTTATGCATCTAGCCGCTTCACTAATGTGAACAGGTTATGCAAAAGGGTGGTTTGGTTTGGTTATATACTCTTATTTTATGCATGTTCATTCTTTGACCTTTTTGGTATGTATTGCCCCTAGCTATAGAGCAGATCCACGAAACGAGAAGCTAAATTCTGCACTGATGAGTCCGACTTATCAAGCTGGGCTCCGACTTCATGATGTGTGTGTGTGTCTATATGTGCATATATACACATGCAGATCATCTTATTTTAGATTTCATGAACATAATTCTAAGGTGCATCACATCTCCAAAATTTGAAAGGCTTCAATACTTTGTATAGTTAAAAGCAAATTGTTTTCTGTTGCAATTTTTAAAACTTTTTCCCACCTCAACAGAGTAATTTAGAAATGAAGACATGGAATTTACTAGTTGTGTTTACAGCTAGGTTTTCATTGGTGTGCCAAGGTTACAATTAATTCTATTTATTTTCAGAAAAATTGCATCATTTAACAGTGTAGTGGAGTGTCGATGTAGAGAATCATAGCTGTCTCTTGTACTAGAGTAATGTCTTTAGGGGGCAAAAAAGCGAGTTCTGAGTAAGAAATGAGTAATATTTTGGTATCTGGTTTAACACTTATTTATTACCTTTTCAGGTCGTACGCTGTTTTGAGGATAATGACATTGTTCATGTCAATGGGAAAGTTGATCCGAAGTCTGATATTGATGTCATAAACTTAGAGCTAGTCTTCTCTGATTTGGATCAGGTATGCCACTAGAATTTGTTCCAGGATATATGAATGTCCACTGTCCTACTTAAGGTTTAAGAGAAGAAGAAAGTTCAGTTCAACTCTCAGTCGCATTCAAGAGGCTAATGGATGTTACCTGTCTATAATTATATATATCATAGGCATTATATTTACATTCATATAATGTGCTCATTTTTTGAACTAGTACTTTATCTAAACAACAAACTGAATGGTTCAGGGACAGCCATCATTACAGCTTGGGATTTCAGCTTTAAGAGCCAAGTGTGAAGCGTTGGTTATTTTTTTTTAATTGGGACCTGACATCAGTGCCAATTTTTTTATATATGGATGTGAGACTGGAATTTTAGAATTCAATGTATTGGAAATTTGGCAAACCCCAAAGAATACATCACTATCAAATTATCAAGCATTTTATCACGCTGGCACTTCTGATGGCCGATGTTTATGCCATGTAAAGATGCTTTGTTGTGTCCTCTAAGAAGCAACATGAAACACATTTTGGGCACATGTTGAGGTGTAATCTCAAAAATAAAGAGCCTTTAGCTTGGTGATCAGTGAGTCACACATAGTTGGGAAATGGATGCCATTAAGCTTAAAACTCAAGAATCAAGTCTGAGATTGTTGGGTATATAATAGCAAATACTTCACCAAGAACACAAAAGAATCACACAAGAATAGAGCAAAAACAGTGGGCCAAAAAAAAAACCCAGTTACAACTACTGGCACCAATTCAGTCAAACAATGACTCTATTTCATAAAAAATCCAGTACAATATCAAGCAAATACAAGAGGTAACTTATCTCAGAATTTTTCAGCAACAAGAACACAATAACAGCATTCAAAACTCAACTGATGCAGCTTCAGCGGCGCACACAGCAATTCCTCTTGATTTTTCCTCTTCCAGTAACTCTCTTTATCTCTCTGCCCAAACTTTCTGTTTTTCTTTTGAAAAACTCTCTCTTTTCTTCTCTGTTTTTATGTCAAAACACTCAAGTATTTTTCTTTTTTTCTAGCAGCTGTCCAGCCTTCTTTATACTCTATTTTCCAGTCATAAAACTGACTTCAGAGAGCTGCCCCATCAGGTTTTTTTAATGGCCAATAGACTCAGCCACTTGCTGCCCCTTTGCTAACCGACTAAACAAGTGGATGCCTCTCCAAATGCACAAAGAAACCCTAAGAATACCTAATAGCAACTAAGGACATAACTTTTAAATATTACTAACATATCCAAAAAGTAAAGCACCAAAAAATACCCATATGAAATTGGGTTTATAAACCGAGATAACCACTACGTGCAAAATTGTTGTGGTCTATGTTAATTGTACTCCCTTCCAGTATCGTGCTATCATTACGGTGTATACACATACATGTGTATGATAGAGTAGTATACTAAAAAGTTATTTTTTGTAGTGAAACTCGTTTTATTAATTAATAGAAGTTTGTTCTTTCCATTTTATTGAGAATCTATATGGGCAAAATGTTTGTATTATATTTAATATATGGTATGCACGTGTGTCTTATATTTTACATTGTAGATAATCTGGTGTGTAGAGTTTGACTTATGCACAGAAGACCAAATTATTAGATTCTTGTATAATATAAGTATAGGTTCACAATTTTAGATGAAATTGGACACACAATCAGTATGATTGTAGTGTAATATTCTGGCATAGTCTGTCTCTGTCTTGACTATAGGAGAATGTTTGATGTCTCAGATTATTGCACTAGTATACTTTGTGTATGAAACAAATTTATGTTGATGTTATTATCTTTTACTGATTCAATAAGATAATAAATACCTCATGATTATTATGATTGTTTATGCTCATGTGCATATAATGTGTGTCACTTTAATTCATCAAAGGGTGAGATTCATATCGAGTCAATAAGTTTGGTGAATTGGGAGATGATGTTATTTGTTTGGTGGAATTTAATTATTAAAAGAAACCACATCCTAGTATTTAAATAGATTGATGATGTCTTTTTGAGGAAGCTCATAAGTTTTGTCCATGTCAAACCCTGCTGGTGGATTTAATTATTCGACATGATAAATAAATTGAGTGGTAAGGTCTCAAGCAATAAAAGAAGTCAATTAAATATAATTGTCAGTAATTTATTTAATTGATGGACATTTGTAATCTTAAACGTGAAGAGATTATTAAGCATATAATAATAAGGAGCGTGAATGTAATTTTGAAATAAGGCTCAGGAGATCAATAATAAGGTTTTAGTAGACTGACTTATTATTAATGGGTTGTAGGATACTTGTTCTGAGTTGAACATAGAAATCTTAGATCCATTGGAAGCTCGATCCTTATTTATCCTTAGGGTTTCTGTCGTAGCCTATATATAGACGTTTAGGCTCGCTAATTCAGCATCTATTCTTTACTCACGTTTTTTAGAGAGGTTGAAAGGAAGAGCAAAAGTTCGGAGGTTTTGGCAGCCCACTCTGCATCCGGATTCTGTCATTGGGGGATATACGACAGAAGACCGTGAGATTTGTCGAGTTGTCTTTCGCGTTCGTTGTTAGGTTCTGCGTTCGTGTTGAGATGAGATCAATCCCGAACGATCTTGAAGGTAAACCACAATTCCTCCTTGTAGGGTTTTAAAGAAATTTTTTTTGTATTCGGTATATACGCGCTACTAATGGTTCTTGGGATTTCCGTTCCAACAGTGTGTACATATAACATAGCACTTATCCACCATATTTGTAATGCTTATTATTATTAACAATAGAAGTTTTGTTTCTTAGCAAAATATAAAAAAATAGAAGTCAAGAAAATCCTTTCTGCATTGAAAGGAACTCCATTTACTTAGCTTGACCTCAACAGCATTACAATCTGATGCTTCCACTAGTAAGTCACATATCACAATCATCAGTGATTCTTTTGATTAAAAACGTGGTTAAGCTGATCTTGTGTTGGTACATTTACATCTTTCTTTTTGTTGTCAATTTTGGTGCTTCCTTGACACCATTACAATTCACATCCACTAAATTGTATGCTTCATTGGTCCAAGGTGCCTTTTGCCTTAAAAAAACATGTGAAAATATTCAATCAGATATTCTGATAGACTTTTGTGTGTTTGCAACATGTATTTATAGTGTGCTAAAATAAGGAGAATCTGATAGAACTAAATTGTATCTTCTACAAGAAATGCAGATTGAGAAAAGAATGGAAAAACTCAAAAAAGGCAAAGCTAAAGATTCGCAATCTAGAATAAAGGTAAAATTGCCTTTGTGCTTCTAAAATCCTCTTATTGTTGTCCCTTGATGACTGTGATTGGGGCTTTTGGCTAAAATATTCTTATTCTCAGGAGGATGCTGAAAAATCTGCCCTGGAAAGAATTCAGCAGGCACTAATGGATGGGAAACCAGCGCGATCAGTTCCGCTAACAGATTTAGAAAGGGATTCTGTGAAGCATCTTTGTTTACTTACAATGAAACCTATCATATACGTGGCAAATGTGGCAGAATCTGATCTAGCGGAGCCTGAAAATAATCCTCATGTCAAAGAAGTGACAAATCTTGCTTCTGAGCTACAATCTGGAATAGTAACAATTTCAGCACAGGTTTGGTGATGGCATGAAGCCGTGGCACTTTCAATTTGTTTTTTGGAGTATGCATACAGTGCTTGTGTGCTTGACTAAATCAAATTCCTGAGGGTGTTAGCATGTTAGCTTTTACTACAGTATATTTTGTCCTGCTTTTTTTTCCCAGAAGCGTGTAAAGCTTCTCTTCCCTTCTTCTGTGAAAGTGTTGTTCTTGCTGTTCTATAAATTACTGTAGGCAACTAAACTAGGGAGCTTTACCTTGTAGGTTGAGTCAGAGCTTACTGAACTTCCATCAGAAGAAAGAACAGAATATTTGAAGTCTCTTGGTGTCGATGAAAGTGGGCTTGGAAACCTTATCAGAGAAACTTATGGGCTTCTAGGGCTGCGTACGTACTTCACTTCTGGAGAGAAGGTCGGTCAATTCGGAAATCCTTTATTACTTGGTTAACATAGTGTTGATTTTTAATAGTTGAAGGATTTCCATATTTTTCTCTCAGGAAACAAAAGCGTGGACCATACATTCAGGTCAGCATTACTTTGCTTAATATCTGCATGGTATTGTAGGTAGATTTTCCCCAAGTTAGAACTGACCTGGTGGAATACTTTGCTTCGGCATATGGACAACATATTGTTACCTGAGAACTTTATTTGATTGATAGTAGTAGGTGAATAGAAGAATCTATCCTAGTTGTTTTCCTCTTAGATGGATACTAAGTCTCCTTTAGAGTACACTTGGGATGGCTTCAACAGTTTGAATCTTAAAATGTTGTACGCCGTATCTATTCTGCTGAGGATACATTGTTGGCCTGAATAATTTTATTTTGATATGTTAGGAATGACTGCCCCTCAAGCTGCTGGAGTTATTCATTCCGACTTTGAGAAGGGTTTCATTCGAGCAGAGACGGTGAGCATCATGGGCAGAATGTCAATTTTCTTTTCTATCTGTCTTGATTTTTTTTTTTTGGGTGTATGAATAAATTTGCGACTGTAATAAACATGCAAATAAATCAAACAGAGAACCCCTCTAGAATCAGAAATCAATTCCTGAAGTTCTCTAATATATCCAGAAAACTCAGATATTTGTTGGCCTGATAAACGTCTTCTAATGGAGACCAATATAGGAACCTAGGAATTAAAGTCTGAATTATTTGCATACGACTTGGTGCACTTTATTTATTGCTCATTGGAGTCTCTTATAATATCCAAGTGATGCTGTCCTGCTCTGCTGCATGTTTTTCTCGTACCTGACTTTATGCATCCTAATTTTTTTATGATGCATTTGTTTTATCAGGTTGCTTACGATGATTTTGTTGCTGCCGGTTCTTTTGCGGCTGCAAGGGAGAAAGGACTCGTAAGTTGGTGCTTACTTTTAGCTTAGATGTCTCTTAAATTGTCTTCCACAGACACACAAGCGCCTGCTGCTTTAGGTTTACTTGCCTTAGAAAAACACATTCTAGCCCATGCATCATCATGCACATGTCACATGTGGAATGAGTGCAGGTAGATTCTATTCTTATTGTAAGGTACATGTAGCTCAGAGCTACAGTTGACTCAGGCATAATACTTCTTGATGAGCAAGGTTTTGAAAGAAATTCTACAGAAACTATTTCATTCCTGGCCTACAATATGTGAAGACCATATGTGGCTTGTAATTGACAGATTTAGTTGCCCTTAGAATGCTAATACTTGTCATATTTTCTGTACTCTTTGTTTAAGGGTAACTGTGGAAACCATCTAAGTTTGGCACAGAAGGTTAAGTTTCACTGTTGAATAGTGCATAAAACTGAACCTGTTAATCAGCGTAGAATGTTAGTATTGGATTCTTGTTTGGCGACATGATGTGGTTGAAGAAGATTATGTTTTTGTTTTGGTTTTGGGGAGTCGGGGGGACGAGTCAAAGCAATCTTAGGAGGAGGAGACCAGCAGTGGAGATATGTGTGTTGTTTGAGTTTTGATCCATGCAAAAGGAGAGCTACGATATCCTAACCTACTTTTCCTGATTGTCTTATCTTGTGAAATTGAAGGGAGTAGCCCATATATATTTTAGTCAGCTGGATGAATAATAGTTAGATGGATGCAATCATTGTACCATAGATGCTGGCATGCACATCTCAATGACTATTCATTTGAATATAACCCTGGAATGCCTATGAAATTGCTGCCAACAAATTAGTGATCTACACATGCACATATGCAATGTTTGCATTTGTATGAATGGACGTTTTCTTCTTCTTTTTTGCCAAGATGAAGCTGATATATACAGATCTACTTGTTTGAATGCAGTTGAGATCTGAGGGTAAAGATTATGTCGTAGAAGAAGGAGATGTGATGTTGTTTCGTTTCAATGTATGATCCAAATATTATTGGTGCTGAACTGCCTTGCTATTTCACCCAACTAAGGTCGACCCTGTTTCAGGTGGCATGGTCAAATTTGTGTGAAAATCATTGAATAGTTTATGGAATGGCGAGTGTTGACTCTATGCAGTACTCGTGCATTTCAAGTGAGGTGTAAAAGTGGGCATCATGAATTTTGCTAGTTGAGCGGAAACTTTATTGATTCATGTATCTTGTCTGTGAAATTTTATATAAGAAATTATTTTCCCGTTTCTTCTGGAGTAAAACATTTACTGTACATTTTCTGCACATGCTAATTGTTCTTGTATGTGTTTTTTTGGTTCAACGGTTAGAGTTAGGGTGTGTAAGTCAGTTTACTCGCATTTCAACTAATCACCATCGCAGTCATCCACCTTAAGATAATGATATTCATGAAGGATAAATTTTTTATGGCTTGACTCCAAGGAATTGTTAAGATTTAAATTTAAGATGTTGGAGTTGTAAACTCATCTTTATTATCATTTGAGCTATCCTTGAGTTTTCTGCTTAATTTTTCATTACTGCCCCCTCGTACCACATTTTTATTAGGAATAGTAGTTGTTCTTGTTCCCTTGCGGCTTTAAATGACTCACTCTTCTGTTTTCCCTTTGATTTGTGCAATGTCAGTCCTGCAAGTTGCAAAATCCTATCTCAATCAGTTCAAGTGTGTGTGGCTTTGGTGGAAAACGCTCACTGATTTGATGGTCATTGCTTTTGCTTCTAAGCAAACATCAGGCCTCCTTTATTCGCTTGGAAGCTAAGCTGCTAACAAGCATTTTTACTTCATAAATCATCTGTGTTATCTCTCAAGTGCGGGTGAAGGCCCTTTCTGGTGACCGTTCAATGATAACCAAATGGCACAATTCGTTGATAATCAAATGGTCCTTCTTTCACAGTCAACGTTAGAAGAACGCCTATTGTAATTCGATCTCAATCCCATATTTAAATACTTGACTTTTGCCAAGAGAGGCATTTTGAAGATCATTCCATTGTAGTTGTGTTTGGACTCAAAATATAAAATTCTAGGAATATTTCAAGAAAATTTTGGAAAAAGACATTTAAACTCATTTAAAATAATCGCATGAAAATTGTCTGTCAATCGAGACATTTATATCGATTCCAACAAATTTTAGAACAACTACTTAAAATACCGATCGTTGGCACAAATCTTCGAACTCTTCCCGATTAATGTACCACGTTTGATCTAAGAGCTTTTAATTTAAACATTGTTGAACGTGTAAAATTTCAAAATTTAAGAACAATTATACCTAGTTT
Organism: Ilex asprella; assembly: GCA_023539305.1. NCBI lineage: Eukaryota > Viridiplantae > Streptophyta > Magnoliopsida > Aquifoliales > Aquifoliaceae > Ilex > Ilex asprella. Next base: position 45,287,040 of record CM042187.1, read on the forward strand.
TATCTTAATGTGTGAACAAAACGATTTGTGATTTGAAGTCTTGATAGCTAAATTAGAAAAAGGGATTACTACTGTGTCGAGGCTCGCATTCGTTGAAAAGGGATTGAGTTCGATCTAAACCATTACTTTCAACCGATATTCTTATCTCTTCCGAAAAAAATTTAAAAATTGTAGGTGAACAAGTGAACTTTTTTGTGCCCAATCGGCGCAAATGGCTGTCTGTGATTAGACTAATATATAGAGATATACTAATTTAGGTGGCATAACCTCCAAATGAGGATTGAGGAGGCCATGTGGAAGGCTTTAGCTCTGTGACAAAATGTGCACGTGCACAGCGTTTGTCACTTAATAACCAATGGAGAGACAGTGGTAAAGCTTCCATTTCGTGGGTCACCCATCACTTATTTTTCTTTTTGTTGCAGGTGTTTAGATTTATATCGATTATTCTCTTGAACTTGAATACTGATCATCGTAGCTGAATTAGTTCAGAATATGTCTTATGAGTTGAATAATTTATATATAGATTTGCTCTGCAGAATTTTTTTTCTCCTTTCATCGGCTCTCCAGTTTGATGGAACTACATGTAAATGATCTCGATGCATGAACACAGTCTATGTCTGTTTGTGGGTGCCCCACACCCACCCCCACTCCCACTCCCACAGATGGAAGATGGCATGTTTATGTCATATGAAATGATCGGTTGCGAGTGGGTCACTCACCCCAAGCACAGGAAAACAATGACCTTTCACCCACCCTCACCCTCCATTTACACTCTCCGAACGTGAGTGTATATCAAGGTATCTGTCACCCTCCGTTCTGCATTCCTTCTAACTATCTCTCTGTCTCTCATTTACACACACGGAAAGAAGGATATGAAGAAGATCAATTTGATGCTGAGGAAGTGCAAGACACTGTCAAGGCAACTGGGTAGAACATCATCATACAGTAGCCTAAGATCCAGGTCAAGCAGAGATGAGATATGGGTTGGTGACATACAAGATGACGAACATCGCCAAACCATTCTCGTTGGGAGCTCAAGGAAGCAATACGTGATCAGTTCTAAGTACTTGAACCATCCATTATTGACTGCTCTTATTGAAAAGTCGAAGCAGAAACCAGGAGAGAATCTATCGGTGAAGTGTGAGGTTGTACTGTTCGACCACCTTCTATGGATGCTTGAGAATGCCGATCCCAATCTCACTGCTGATTCTTTGGAGGAATTGGCTGATCTCTATGTGTTTTAAAAGAATGTGTTCTTCTTTTCTTGGGAGGTTGACAAAGTTCTTGTTAGATTGTGACTGCATGCGTCTCGAAAGCTGAGAGGATTTGAGTCGCTTATGCGTTTTGGTTTTCATTATATTCTTAATAGCCATTGTGTTAGTTTAATTCATTGGAATCTAAGGATCATAAAATGTAATAAAAGTCCATGTGTTGGATTTCTTATATGTACCATTCTTTATTTTTTCTGTTATTTTCTTTATTAATAAAAAAAATTTAAAAGATAATCGACGTAAAACTCTAACCTAAGCATAATCACAGAACTCCAAACTCACAAGAGAAGCCCACGAATGAGGCCTAAATGATCATAGTCTAACTCCTGTACCAGAGTTATCAGCGAAAATAAAAAAACTTCTCATAAATCAAACTTTTTTTACTATAACTTCATTGTGGATAAACCGTGTATAATTGGTATATAAACGAATCATATTATGTATTTTTTTAATTAGTTTCATCCATACCCGATTTATTTATTAGTTATATTATATCGAGTTCACTCATTTACTAAACATGTGACTTAAAACTAAAATCTTTTAATTTTATATTATATTAATAAATCGTATCATATTTTAATTTTTTAACTCCGAGTTTATAATAGGTGAATCAAATAGTTGTCGGGTTCATGTAACAAGGTGGCCCGAGCCCTATGACCCAGCCCACGTTATACAGCCCTCAAGGTCACGATTGGTACTCTCTCTGTCTCTCTCTCACCATTTCTTGTTAGGGTTTAATCCAAGTGTTTCGTCTGTCTTTGCGTTCTGCTGTGTGAAGTGAAGGTGTAGCCATGCCGAAACCAGGCCGAGGCCGTCCGGCTACACCATCGGGCTCTGGTTCAGGGTCATCCTCTCGTTCTCGCTCCCGATCTCGTTCCTACTCTGGTTCGGACTCTCGCTCAAGCTCGCGCTCCCGCTCCAAATCGTTCTCTTCTTCTTCCTCTCAGTCTCGCAGCGGCAGCTCTCGCAGCCCTAGCCCCCCTTCCGTGAGAAAAAGGTTCGTCCCAACATATATGTACATCTCTATGTTTCTATGTGTGCATTTTAGGTTTTTTTTTCTTAAGACGTACTTCTAAAATAAAATCCCAGTTGTTGGGAAATATGCAGAAATGGATTTTTTGTTCAACTGGTATTATATATAGGTATTTAAGCTTATTAGTTGAGTTATCTAATTGAAAGTTGCCTTTTGTTAGTCTTAGATTATTCTTAGTGTTGGCACCTCTAATTTTGTTAAACACGTACAGAATTTTACAATGGCATTGAGACAATAGTATACTGGTAGACTGTTGTTGCAGAGAGAATGTGAAGGAAAATAAGAAATTGGCAGAATTTTAATTAGGGTCTTTATAATTTGTGCCTTACTGGAAAACTATTCCATTTTCAAATGAACCTAATGTAAAAATGCCACCTTGCCTTAGTGATATAGGTGGGATTCTCAGATGAGGGCACCTGTGAGGAAGTTAGGCACAAAGGTTTTGAAGTTTTCCTTTTAGTAACCAGCTCTTCACTCTCTTTTTTTTTTGGTTTGGATTTTGATTTATTGCCCAGAAACGAACTCAATATATCTTTCTAGTGTCCAACTAGACGCTACCTTTTTTGCATGTCATGGGGTTCCTTTTTCATTGATATGTCTTTAAGACAACCTTTGCCGTGTTTTTGCTCAAATTGCATGGAAGAACCTGTGGCCTGTGGGTTTGCTCATTTTTGTCACCTTCACATATGTTGAATTATTGGAAGAGAACAACTATAGGTCGAAAGGGTGATGACAGTGTATTTCCAGCAGTCAAACTCACATGTTAACCAAAGATATGTGAGATGTGAGAAATCTTGTTACGGCGGGGATTAAAATAAGTTCTCATTGTGTGTATAATTTGTGTAATCTTTGGAGCTGTTGAAAATAAGTTCTTATTGTGTGTATAATTTGTGTAATCTTTGGAGCTGTTCTTCATCAGTTCACTCTCATTAAGTGCCAGTTTTTGGCAAGCCTGGTACTGTCTTTGATTGTTGTGATTAGAGAAATAATCAATTTAGTAAGAAGAATATAGTAAACAAGTCTATAGAAAATACTAGCTGAACTGATGAGCTGCATCATTTCAAATGACTATTTTCTTGGGGTTTTAGTTTTGAGTGGTCCATATCTGCTGTGCTTGTTTCATTCCTTTTATTTGGTTGCTGAATTATTCTGACACTGTTTTGACATCAAATGTGATTTTCATAGTCCTGTTGAAGGAGCTAAGCGAGGACGTTCACCGCCACCTCAATCGAAGAAAGTTTCTCCTCTTCCTCCTCCTCCTCCTCTTCCTCCTCCTCCAAGGTGGGGTTATGTTTGAAATTGTTTATTTCAATCGAAACTCTTTAAACGTTTTGATGTTGATTATGCTTTTTCTTTTGGCGTTGGAGTTTTCATGTAGTAACATGTTTCTAATTTTGCATTGATTTGTGATATTAATTCTTAATTTTTTTCTTAAGTTTTTCGCCCTCTTGGACAGACTTTAAGAATTAAGTTTTGAAGAATTCATACCATATAAATTGTAGACCTACTTTATCAATGAAGATGATCTCATCTAGAGTGCAGCTAACCAACAATATCCTCGCTCCTTATTTTTGTGGTCAATTTTTTTGCATGTTCTGTGCAGTAAGTGTCTGATTTGTTGTAAAATATGGACCGGATGATTCTATTGTCACTGCCAAGCTAGTTTCCATCTAGGGTATGTCCAAACATGGTAGCATATGGCTCAAGTGATCCATGAAATTGTCTGCTTTTTTGGAAGCCGTTGTTGCGTTGGCAATAGCAAACTCTTTGGGATATCAAAATTGTGGATAAGTACCAGCATAAAATAGTGTATCCCAGCTGGATTAAGGGGAACTTGTGTGCTTGAAATATATGAAATTACTTTTTGTACTGAAAGTTAAAAGTGAACGCTAACTCTGCCATATGACTTCGTATTTCCCTCTGTAGGAAACTAACTACTTGAAAATGAGGAAGATCTGTAAGCTGTACAACAGGGGACATTGTTTCCTTTTATTTTGCTGTAATTAAACTTCATGGTCTGCTTACATTACAATATGAGAAGATTATATGATATTCACTTTATTTTTAGTTGTTATTTTTGTGTTATTAGTGCTTTACTTATGTTCACATTTGACATCTGATTCCAGGAAAACTTTGCCTATTCCTGAGTCTCTTGTTCTTCGTGTTGATGAGCTCACCAGGAATGTGAATGAAAATCATTTAAGAGAAATATTCAGTATGTTCTTCTTATTCTTATCTTTGGCTGCACACTATTATTTCTAGTAATGTTCTTCTTTATTTAACCTAAAATCATGGATTTTACTTTGTGGAAGTTTTGTTTCTAATATTTAAATAGCAACAAAACCTAACAGTTCAACTAATGGATTTTGGAAATACACACTCGCACCACTTGCTCTTTGATGTTTTTATGAAACATTTCATCCTTAAGTTATAATTTCATGCCATGTAATCTTTCTTCATTCTTCCTAATTTTTGCATGTTTGCTATATTAGAGAACTTTTTGTATCTTAGGGGAAATGGTAAAAGCATTGGAAAATGAGGCACTGCCCTGCCTCATGCTAGCTTTGATAGGGCTCAAGTGTCGACTTTATTTAAGTTTAATGTTTTTGAAGGAGTTGGTACTCCTCTTTCAGGAATTTGTGGTAGTTCTTCTCATATAAATGCTTTAGGTGACAAAATATCGTACGTATTTTTGTTTGTACCTACTTTGCAGGTAACTTTGGTGAAGTTGTACACGTGCAGCTGGCAATGGATCATACTGTAAGTTCTGACAGCCAAAATCCTCTTCTGGTTGACAGCCAAAATCCTCTTCTGGTTGCGAAACAAACTACTTTAATTCTTCTTAGATAACATGGTATTTTTTCATATTTCCAGGTTAACCTTTCGAAAGGATTTGGATATGTTGAGTTTAAGATGAGAGTTGATGCTGAAAAAGCTCAGTTACACATGGATGGGGTATGGTTTTATTAACACGGGGAACTACAATGATTTGCTTTGATGGCATGTCGTGTCTGGTAAATTGATTTTTTTTTCTTGGTCTAAGTGCAGGCCCAGATTGATGGGAATGTTGTTGCGGCCAGTTTCACATTACCTGAGCCGAAAAAGGTTTTGTCGCCCCCTAGGGCCGGTGCTGCTTCAAGAAGAGATGCTCCGAAAACGGATTACGTTGTTGCCGATGTTGAAAAAGATGGGCCAAAGAGGCAGAGAGAATGTATGCTCCCTACAACTATATTTTTCTGAATATTGCTAATGTACTTGCTGTTTGTTGCTAGTAACTTATTCTGAACTTCATACCATCAGCATCTCCTCGTCGGAGACCTCCATCGCCACAGAGGAGGAAATCTCCTGTAGCACGAAGAAGTTCTCCAAGACGAGAGGCAGGTTCTCCTCCCCGAAGACGTGCAGACTCTCCTGTTCGTCGCCGACCAGTCTCTCCTTATCGTCGTGGTGATTCACCACCTCCCAGGAGGAGGCCTGCATCTCCTGCTAAAGGCCGTTCACCATCCTCTCCACCAAGGCGGTATAGATCTCCCAGGTCAGTTACCATTACATGTTTCTCTTTGGTGGCTTGGTGGTTTTGGCAGCTTTTGACCTATTTTTTTTTTCTCAATAGAGCCTCTCCCCGAAGGATGCGTGGCAGCCCTATTAGAAGACGTTCTCCTCTTCCTCCAAGGCGCCGGTAATTAGCACTTTTGATTACATAAAAGCATTAATGCTATATGATGTGATTTTCCCAATCTTTCTGTAATTGTATGCCATGAACTAGTGTAGGAAGAAACATAGGACATAAGATGCTATCCGAGGAAGTAAGAGAGAGATGACAATTTGTGACCATAAAGGCTTTCTGATAGTTGGATTTTTTAAACTTTTTGTAATGGTTTACAGACAGTCAGATTGTGTCTGGGATAGAGGCATAGAGCACGATGACTGACCCTAATTTACATAACCATTCCAAATAGTTGGAATTGGAATTAAAGTTTTTGCATGATTGAGTTGTGATTATTTTCTTGTAGTTGTTATGTTCTTACTAAATCAAAGTCACTTCATGTCCCTCACAGACAAACTGACTCATGCACATTCTTTAGTTGGTTTCTTATGACTGCTTTCTTTGTTTGTAGTTCTCCTAGACGAGCTCGAAGTCCCCCCAGAAGGTCACCAATACGTAGACGAAGTCGCTCTCCTATCCGAAGGCCTGCTCGTTCTCGTTCAAGGTCGATCTCTCCACGGAGGTAACATATGAATCTGCAGATTGTGATGTATTATTTCATTTTGTGTCCATTCCTTTTTGTTTTCTCTGATGTTTTGAAAGGGCAAGAAATTCTTTTGAATTTCACTACTTTTTAAAGTAAATATATCACTACTTTTCAATCTTTCTTGTGTGGTGCATTCATCTGCATCAGGGGGCGAGCACCAGGTGCTAGACGTGGGAGATCATCATCCAACTCATCTCCTAGCCCACATAAGGTCTGTCTCTGTGATGTCTGTGAAGTTTTAATTAACATTGCCCAGTTGAGGATCTAATGTCGCTTAATCTATTCCAATCATGACAGGTAGCTCGGAAAATATCTAGAAGTCGTACTCCTAGAAGGTAATCTTTTGTCTTGATGAATAGTTTCCCTTTTTTCAATAAAACGGTCATAAGAATGCTAATCTTCACGTGAACAATGAAGGCAGCAGATAAAGGATATAAATATTGCTGTTCTTATATAATTGTTTAAGGTTTTTCCATTACTGGGATGGGATGTTGCATTTGTCTGTGTGAGGATGTTGATACTGACACCATCATAAGTGTTAGTGTTGATTTTTGGGCAAAAGACTTCTAGACTTCCATCCCTTTGCATTGAACATGTTCCCTGTTATTAGTTATACATGAAAAAGGCTTTATGAACCCATCTTCACTTACAAACACTATTCCAAACTTGCATTTTTTATGCATTCTGGAAATGCCTCTCCAGGTTTTGAGTAAGCTTTAATCCACTCATTATGCACAATCACCTTTTAGCTGTAAACATGCTGAGGTTTCGCCTCAATTAGAGTATTTGCATGTATTGTTTGCATATGGACTTAAAATATCTTTCTTTGGTAGGCTTGAACTCATTTTCTCCTGTTGACTAAACAGTCTTGTGTGCAAGTTTTACATGTGTCCTAATTAGTTTCTTTTATTTTTGTTTCTTGCTGTAAATTATGCACATCCACATCCGTATTTTACTGAATTAGCCAATAGCACCTCTGGTGTGTTAAAACTTTGTTTTCTGTAATTGTACTGATATTGAAAGCTGAGGTGGGCTGATCTTTTGGTTGTTGCACCTGGAAAACTTGAGATTAGTTGCTTTCTTTCTTTTCTTCTGGTCACCAGTATTTTTACTAATGTTATTCTCATGGTTTAATGTTGGCCTTATTTGGCTGGTTATTTTTATAATTGGAATATTTAATTTCTTGCGTGTGTTTAGGCCTTTAATTGATAATATTGGTATGTTGTGTGTGTTTAGGCCTTTAAGAGGAAGAAGCACTAGCAACAGCAGCAGCAGTAGTTCGCCCCCTCGTAAGCCCTGAGTCATTGAGGAATGTGACTTTCAATGAACCCTTTTGCTTGATACGATACGGACATTGTCTCAAGCATTGCTCTGATTTGTTTCAAGTTAAGAATACTAGTAGGATGGATTTAGCTGCCTGATGAAGGCTGTACTATGCGTTCTGATATTGCTTCATTTTTGTGCTTCCTGTTATAAGTGTTTTGGATGTGTAAAACAACCAGAGGGGGCGAGTCCGTCATCGGATGAGTATGCATGTTAAGATGGTTGTGAAATTGATGAATTGTAACCCAAAACTTGTGTTCGCCTCTGGATTGTAACCTGGCATGGCCAGTGATAGTGTACTTGGTACTTGGATCCGTGGATCTCTGAAGGATTTTAACCCCTCCCCTTGCTAGAAAACAAGAGGTTAGACTATGTAAAACTATGTAGATGAAGATGTTTTCAATTGATGATTCGACTTTTTTTAATGCTTGAGGGTGCATTTCAACAAACACGTGAGTATGAGTTCCATTGACTACGTGTTTGTAGTTAGAGTAGTCAGTCCACTCACGGCATGGTGACGCAAGTTGATTAATCTTACTTTTGGGTGACATTGAAGAGGTCATGTCATTTTATAAAATAGGTTAGTTTATAGCCATTTGATTGCTTAAATTTATGTAATTAGCCATTAGTATGACTCATTCAATGAACAACAGATGCTGTTTTCCATTCAGAGCAGCAACTTGAGCCCCTTCCTTCAACTGTTTGTGTCTATTGCTGTTACAACCCATGTACTATGGGTATCATACAAGAACACCTACAAAACCGCTTAGGCATGCCTTCTAATCAACAATAATACATCAATCTTGAATTAGCAGCTGAGAATGGAATTCCCAATAATCACAATCAGCTCAATGAAGTAATTATGTTTGCCATGATGTAACAAATGAGCAAAAGCAAGGATCATAACACTGCCTCCTATGCGGCCAAACTTTTCTTTTTAATCACAGGGCTCGAATCCTGTCACATTGTGGTAGCCTTCTCAACCCCGAAATGGTTGTTGATTTTCAAAAGGTAGCTCAATGGGCGTTGCATTGCCATAGAACTCTTCCAAGTTGTAGAAATCTCGTTGTTGAGGAAGGAATATGTGCACTACTACATCACCTGTAATCAATTCCAAAATCAATAAAGCTCTTGCACAAGCTCTATTGAAATATACTGGCAGGATCAACAACAATCTTACCCAAAGTTGGCAACCCCAGCAGCCATCGATGCTGCTGGCCTTGGGATTTGTAGCAAGAACAAAGCTATCACTAATAGCATTGCATGAGACCATGCAAGGTGAAGCTTATGGTTTATTACATACAAATACACACACACACACACATTAGAAAGAAACATTCATAGCTTACATGCCTGCCAGTAAGTTAATCCATCAGAATAAAATCAATGGAATATATTATACTAGAAAGCAGAAACATGAGCCCCAAACAAACTAGGTTAACCTCAGTTTTCTGACCTGAATTAGGTGAATTGAAGTAAAGCAAATCAGCCAGGCGGTTATGATGACGATAATGATTAAACATGATGGAAACTCAGCTGGGATGGGTATCATTCATAAAACAACCACTAATCGTGCCCAAAAAGTAATGAAGAGGAATCAACAACAAAGATAATGAAGTATGTGATGGGGATCTTGTACGAATTGGATATATATTAGAGATTAATTATAATAGTTATTTTGATACTATTATAATTAATCTATAATATTTATCCAATTCCTACACGATTCCCATTAGTATGATTTTATCGGTACCAAATAAATAACTCCAAACAAAGTGGTAATAGCAATGGAGAACGCAATGCCACATATGCCAAAGCCCATTTCATGATAGTCTCATTTAAATCAAAGAACAAGGTCATATCAGGTGGGATATAGGCAGAAACATTCATAATTCAAAACACACAACCGGGAGGAGGCTGAAGGTCAAAGCCAACTCTGACTCGACTTATTTTAAGTCTAATACACTACTATGTGCATTGCTTAACAACAAAGCAACACTTACCAAAGTCCAACAATGTCCATGAATTGGGTTTTGAATCCCCTGTTGCTACTCTTCCATACTGTTTCTCAGCTAGATCCTTTATTTTGGTCCTGTGTTACAGCATAAAACCACTGTTGCTCAAAATAATCTCTTCTTAACTTTTTGGTGAATATTTCCAGATAATACTGAACTATAATAAAATGATAATGCATCTACTAGAGCTAAAAACAATCATAACTGATACCCAATAGCATCAATCTGAGGACGAGAAAATGCAGTGGCAATAATAAAAAACCGAGTCCAGTAGACAAGAGGCTTCACAAAGAGGACCCTTATATCTACTGCCTTCACTTCACTTGCAATCTTAGCCACTGCCACAGCAACTACAGAAATGACAAAAAATAATCAACGAGGCTTATGGATAGTCAACTGATTTGGTTCACACATCTAAGTGATGTCTTGAGTCACCAATCTTTTAGACACAAAATAAAATTCATAAGTACAATTTCAAATAAATATTTTACCTACACAAGGACATACTAATCCATGATGAAAGCTCAAAATGCATACAGACTTTTTTAAACAACAGATATCAGCCCAAGACAACAGAATGCTCAAGACGTGAGAGAAAAGATATGAAATGGACACATCATATCTTTTCTCTCATGTCTTGAGCATTCTGTTGTCATAAAATTTTTACAAACCCAAATAGAAAATTGAAGGCTTGTTATTCAACACTCAACAGTATAACATGGCTTATATGTCCGTGTCAACCAATAGCTATTTAGATTTATCTGAATTTTTTGTGGCATCTGAGAAAATAATGTCGATAGTTGGCAGTGAGATGAGCTTACAGGACAAGCTTTCAGCATCATCATCAACCTCTGCAGTAGGAGACTTTTGGTCATTTCTTCTAAAGACCACCTTCCCATATTTTTTAAACAAATCATCAAACATATCATCGGTATCTTCGCTTACATTCTGCAAAATACACCACTCATGTCAATAGCTTATGCATCTTTCAAATGATAAGAAGTCCTTTAGAAGATGCATATCCCACAAGCATTATATATTAAAAACAAGAAAACACAGACTCTTTGGTTATATAATAACCAACCAAAGAACTAATGTTATTTGCACATTTATAAGGTGGCAAGCAGAGAAAACTTAAAAAGCAATTTTCGAAATAAGAAATCCTGAAGAATCAGCCACACAAATGACCATTTGTTATAGACAAACACATACAGCAACTCTTTCACTTATATGGTCATTTTACCAATATATAGTCATTTTACCTAATTGGTCTTCCATCTGATCAATGCTCATAAACAAAGTAATTCATATTTCTGTTATCAAGACAAGAAGTCCAAAGTGAAAAGTTGAGCAGGGAAGAGTTGGCACTAAAATATTTTCCTTTTTTTTCTTTTGGGGAGGAAGGAGGGGGGGGGGGGGAGTGGACAGATTGGAAAGAGTAGTCTTTCAGTCAGAAAACACCAGAAAATTATAATTACCAAATTCTTGATAAAAATATTACAACTCCCTTAAGACCCAAAACCACATCTAAACAGTACTCTTCTAAACTAAAGCTGTTCAAATGAAAACTTATTCGCATCTATAGGCAAGGAATTCACACAACAATATATCAAACAAGTTATCTGAAAGTATTCAACATCAGTGATGAGAGAGCAGTAAGGAGATGAATAAACACGTATGTGTGTGAAAGTAGTTTATAAGTTCATACAGAGCCAAGAGCCATCCGAGAAGACATGGAAGAGCCCGCCAAACACCGTGAGACCGATTTCTTGGACTTGCCAGTGTTGCCCATTTGGAAACAGTCAAGCCCATTAAAGCTAGACGAAGAAAATTTTGTGTGTCTCGTAGACACCTTGACTTCTCCACGACCCAAGTGCCGGAGATCAGAGGGAATCAAATTCCCACCGAAGAAAGTGCAAGAGAGAGAGTGGGGAGTGAAGGAGTACACTTCCATGGCTTTTTGATTCGTTACTTACAGCAACATTAGCCGAACACAATCGTATAGAGATAGAGAGAGAGAGAATGTAGGAGGAGGAGACTGTTTTTCCCCGCAAGAGGCGATGTTAATCGACCGCCTGCGTGTCTCTCAGTAACACAATCTGATCCTCTAGACTTCCGAATCGCCCCGTGAGACCGGGTTTGGATTTTTCGTCCGGATTAATAAACCGGGACTGACCCATCTGTGTGTCTTGTGTTAATCGAGTGGTGTTATACGAGTTGGAGTCTGTCTGTCGAGCTTATTTTTTTAAACGGGCTTAAAAGTAATTTAAGTTCGATTTGTATAAAATTTGAGTCAAGTTTAAGTTAGAATAATTCAATTATTTTACATATTATTGAGTTGAGTCTTTTAGACTCATTTTTTTAAATAAATTTAAAAAAATATTTAATCTTACTTCATTTAAAACATGAGTCAAACTCGAGCTTAATCTTATCTAAATCAAACTCAAGCAGTTCGTCTCAATTAACACTCTTACCGGGGCGGAACTACTTGGGTGATTGTGGGGGCAGTTGACACCACTCAATTTTGAATAAATACTACATATTTATTGTATTAGAAAAATAAATTATATTTAGTTTATTACATTGCCCCCTTTTTGAGTCTTTGAAAATTTGCATAATGACCTTAATCTATTTTCTTTTCGATAAATTAGTGGTACATTGACCTCTAATTTATTGAAATAAATAATTTTTTTAGACTAAATAATAAATTAAATGTAAAACATCTTAACTCGTATATTAATTGAATATGATGACACCTTTATTATTTAATATCCTTCCTTTTATTCTTTAAAAACAGTTGTATTGTTGTCTATTATTTTTTTATTTTTTTTTATAGATTGTTGGCTTATAAATTAGTATCACACAAATTAATGCAACTAATAAAATGTACTAACCTGAAGATCAATTTAAGTTAGTCCAAAAAATCAATTTCTCAACTACATTAAAAGAAAACTATTGAGAATTTTATGTCATGAAACTAAATAATAATAGTCGACTCTTGAAATGTAATACAATGTTAATGTGTTCTATTTGTATAAAATAGAAGAGTAATGTTTTGTCTCCCAAATTTACATCCCAAATCAGTGGGAACTATTGGATGAGTGGGTCCCAATAAAAAAAGTTGATAGGACCTACTCATCTAATTGTTCTCATTGATTTGTGATGAATATTTGAGACACAAATTTGAAATTTATAACATTACTCTAAATATAATATCCAATTTACTTCTTATTAATTAATATCCAAAATTTTGTGGTTTCAATTAATTAATTTTTCATTCATTATTCTTCCCCCCGGCTCCGCCACTAATATCAATGTTAACCTTAATAACAATGCTATAGGGACCTAATTTATTGACCTAATTCACTATGACCTTTTGATTGACTGTGAACTCCATTAAACATTGGAATTTAGTGTTAATCTAATGATTCCAATAAAACCAAGTCATTAGGTCAATAAATTATGTCAAATTTTTAGGTCAAAATAGCATTTTTTCTAACCTTAAAAAACCAAAATAAAAAAATTTACGCAATTGTAGGATCAATTTGGTCATTTCCCACCGCGGCTATTATCCCACCCATATAAGGCCACATGAAACCCTAGGGTTTATACTTTATATAAACAATCACGCAGACATCACAGAGCGGCGAAAACGAAGGCAGCTTCGAGTGAGAGGAGGCGAGAAGGCGAAAATGGTGAAGTTTCTGAAGCAGAACAAGGCCGTAGTGATTCTCCAAGGCCGGTTTGCCGGTCACAAGGCAGTCATCGTCAAGCCCTTCGATGATGGTACTCGCGACCGTCCCTACTCCCACTGTTTGGTTGCAGGGATAGCCAAGTACCCATCCAAGGTGATCCGCAAGGACTCCGCCAAGAAGACTGCCAAGAAGTCTCGCGTGAAGTGCTTCATCAAGCTTGTCAACTACAACCACATCATGCCCACGCGCTACACCCTGGATGTCGATCTGAAGGATGTTGTCACACCCGACGTTCTTCAGTCCCGTGACAAGAAAATCACGGCTGCAAAAGAGACCAAAGCGAGGTTCGAAGAGAGGTTTAAGAGTGGGAAGAACAGGTGGTTTTTCTCCAAGCTGAGGTTCTAAGGAGGTTAAACGGTCTGTTTTGTTCTCCATTTTTATCTGTTCTGCTTGATTTCATATGTCATAGCTGTTTAAGTACTCGTTTTATGAGTAATGTCTTGGACCTAGTTTGAGTTTTCTTGGTAATTTTGGTGACAATCAGAGATGGGTATTAAGGGATAACTTTTTTGGATTTGATTGATACTTCTGCTATAGTTTTATGGCCTCATTTTGATTTTGATTTTGATTTTGATTCTATGGTTTTATTTGAGAAGTATCTGATATTGATTTAGTTTTTTTGTTGTTTGGGTTCAAAGCTTGTTATGGATGATTTAATTTGGGTGAACTGAAATGGGTTATGAGCTGTAAAGTTCAATTGGGTGTGCTTTGCTAGATCTTTGATTAGTTGTTTCGTAGTTTTTGTGTGGTTTGGAGGGTTCATTTTTGTTCTCATGCTGAGATGTCTATTTGTATTAAGATTGTATTAGTATTTGATGGTTTGTTTTGATTTTTTTTTTTAAAACAGATTATTGACTGTTGGTGGAAATTTTTTATGATAAGCAATTGCGCAAATATGTTCTGTGAGAAACTGTTACATTGTGATGGCCATTTGAAAAAATTCCATAATTGTGTTGTGGATACTTTCACCTGTGAATAGGGTTTGTTTGAGTGATAAGTTAATTTGGGTGTAACATTTAAGCCTTGGTGCTAGTGAGAGAGAGAAAGAGTGATTATATGATGCAGCAGCATCCAAGTGCTTATGAATGCAGTTTTGGCCATTGATCAGATTGCTAGGCTGTTTTGAATACAGTGAGAAAGTTCTATGACATAAGCATTTGAGCTGATTCTTTTCAACACCAGGCATGGACCAAAAGTTCATGCTTTAAGCTTATGGTTAGTGCCCTTAGGAAACCTTTTCTTCCTTAGGTGCACTAGCACGAAGTCTCCTTCATTAAATTCCTTATGTTGGTTTGCAGACACTGCATATTTGTTGTTTCTAACCTTTGATAGCGGCACTTGACTGTTCATGTAAATGCTTGGCATGATCAACAAAAGCCTGTCCAACATTTTAGCCAGATTTTTTGTGATATGCTAATGTATCTGTTTCCATTTCCTGATGGGCTGGAAGGGCTGTATCATGTCAAGGGAATGGGCGAGTTTCAGTTAGATGGTAATGACTTGATGTTACGGTTATTTGACCTGTTTGTAGTTAGTAATGATTTGTTTGATGATTTACATACAATCTCCTGTTTCGAGGGTTAGATTGACAGTATACAGAGAGTAATCCCATTTTTATACATGTAGGTGCACTGTGCACCTGCTACTCATCTGAGAAGAAGCACGGATACAACACGACACAGACACGTAGACACGACATTTCTAAAAAAAGTAGGACATGAACACATTGGGAACACATGTTCATAGAAAATACAGTATTCTATGATTGATAAATGTTATGTATAGTAATCAACTATGATTTTTTGGATCAAAGGATCAGAATAGTCAATAATCATTTTTTTTTTGTAGATGGGTATTTAACATATATAATTTAAATGATCAATCTTATTTTCTCAATTTTTCTTTTTTAAAATGTTTATGAATCCTTTGTTTTTATTACATTTAGAGTACAATTTCAATATATCTAGTCTTGGTAATTATATGTTCTCTTATAACGTAAGAGATTTATTCGTTAAACTTTTAAGCTTTGTTAATCATATGTCAACACATGTTTATTGTTTAGTAATAGATATGACCTAATGAAGTGTCGAATACGTGTTCAAAATTAAAATTTTATTATTTAATTATGAACACGGATAAAAGAGTATCAGACATGTGTCTGAGGAATGTCGGTGTCCAACACGGATATGTCACTTTCTTGATAGTATTTGTGCTTCATAGATTGGATGAGTAAACGCAAGTGTGAGCTTGAGCATCAAAAAGTGGAGCCAAGTTGTCTTCGTTTTTACAATAATTTGTGTACGATTTGGCTATCCAAAAGAATGGGACCTTTCCCCTTTTTTGTGAATGCCTGGGTCCAATTTAGCTGGTCTTAGAAGTGTTTTGAGATTTAAAGTTGAACTGTCCTATTCTTCATGTGGTGTTTTGTTTTTGAACAAATTCATGAGGTGATTAGATGATGTGTTCTTTGGTCTATCAGAGAAATCTTTTTTTTTTCTTTTTACTTTTATTTGTAGCTTTATTGTTTTTCTTTTTTAACATGCATTGTGTCTCCCCAGCCCCTACTGGTTATGCCTTTGATAACCATGTACGACGTGTTATTAATCGATCTCACACAAATCTGATCGAATTTTTTGGTGGAAAAGATTATTGGAGTATTATTATTTCTCAATAACTAAAGATGGCTTCTTCAGGCAGTTCAGTTCTGTTATTCTTGGTTTTATTTATATGGAATTAATGGTATATGTGCTCTTTGGATCTTGAATTGCAATCAATCTGCTGTCAGATTGTGTTTCAATGACACTAAACAGTTGAAATATGTCTAGGCCTTGGACATCATAAAATGGCTGTGTGAAGCCAGGCAGTTATTTGAGAGAGGAATTAAGTGAGCATCTTTGTTGTGGTAGGCAAGTGTGTTAGTCACTAGTAGGCTGTCTAACATGGTATTGACACTACTTTTGTAACTATGTCCTCACTCCCTGACCTCAGTAGAATGGATGAGAGGATGAGATTGTGGTTTGTTATGTGACTTTTAGATGACTTATGGATTAAGTGATTTTGCATTGGAATGACCATGGAATGAAGTGCAAAAATATGCATCAGTGCCTCTCTGCTATGTATCATGATGCTACTTTGTATTTGTCTCTCTTTTGTATGTGAAGTAGTATGTTTAGGCTGTGCAAAGTAGAACTTTGGCTGAAGCAGCTAATGAATTACACTTAGCAAAGGAAAGAAATGATTTATGGTGCAATACAAACAAATGTTACCAAAAAGTTGTACAGAGAATTGGAATTGCAACTGATGGTATTTCAACGTCATTGTTAAGATGGTTTTGATAGGTGATGGTTTGTGTTTTTCTTGCGAGCTTTTCTGGTCGTTATAGGCAGACCTAGTCCCCTCCCTCTCTTTCTGTATGGTTGCCAGGGTTGACGATTTATCTTAAACCAGTCCACCGTTTGGTCTATCAAAGAATATTCAAGAAAGTTCAGAACCATGCTAAATACCCCCTTTGATGGACCAGTTGAAACATGGAAGTTAGGCTCAGTGTGCCCACGTGTTCATTCCAAAAAGACCATAACCAAAAAATTGATCACAAGCCTGAATGTATCAGAAATTTCAATGGTAAAACCTGATTGATTAACATGAATAATGAGACTAAAAGCTTTATAACAGCTTTGAGCTCTGTTTCCTTTGTTACATGGCACATAGAAGTTGTAGACAGTGAAACTGTTACAATCTCAGCAGCAGCACATATCCAAGACACAGCAGCAGCACACGGCAGCAAAACTGCAGAGAAAAAAGGCAACAAAATGATGTTACGGAACAAATATAGCAGTAATTTTGATTGCGTGTGTGTGTGAGAGAGAGAGAGAGAGAGAGAGAGAGAGAGAGAGAGTTACCATCCCTTCCAGAAGTCATCACCTCTACTTGTAGTCTCTACAGCACGATGCTGCCGGGCATACCCTTGAGCATTATGGCCATCTTTTGTGGGATAACCGATTGGTGGTGGTGGCATAACATAGGGTCCCTGAGAATACCCGTCCACGAGTGGGGGAGGGTACGCAGCTAGAGGTGGAGGATATGCTACTGCAAAATGATTCAGCGTGAATATCAGAGATGGACCTTATGTCGATACAAGATCAACCAAGAGCAACAATGAAAAATTAATCAATCTCAAGCATACCAGGAATTTCGTTTTGATCGTACTGACTCATGATTTTGAGAGAGAGAGAGAGAGAGATTGAATATTGAACGACAATTTGAGAAGGGTTTCGAGGGGTTGGTACCTTATATACTGCAGAATCAAGTAATGCAATGGCATCATGCATTGGAAGGTTTGCTTTGTTGACGAGGTTTATGAGGCCGGCCTCTCTCTCTCTCTCTCTAACCTATGGAAGCTATCGGGCACTCTTTTGCTTTTTAGCTGCTTGTGCTCTATAGCAAAGCCGGTTACTTCCGGCAGCCATTTATAGATTTTGTCATGTACATTTGGATCTGATTTTCTATAATGCTGGTGCCGCCCCCAAACAATCTACCCTCTGCTGATCTGCCCATGTTCTATTGATTGTCACAATTTCTGATGTTTCCAAGACCAGAGGAAAAATGAAAAGAAAAGAAAACGTTCCTAGTGATGAGATCCTTGAATGCTTGAAGGGAAATGTTGAACAATATGGAATTTACTGAACTCACGACTTCTTTGGAATTATCTGGGTTCAATAAACTTTTGGCAAACTTTGCTAGTCATAAGCTACATAATATTCAAGCACTTTGTTTGTTTCATGAAGGCCTGCAACTTTTACTGCTAGATGTTTCTGAACCTGTCAAAGAATCAAAGCTAATGCTTACCAAGTCAGTCTCCATGTTTTTTTTTGGAAATACAATCTCCATGTTCAAGTTAGTGGATTCATGCCACTTCAACCCCAACACATACACCACACACACAGCAAAAGAGAGACGTAAATTACTCATTAAAAGAATGATTAAGATCAATTCAAAACCCTTCGTGACTGATGTAACACTATTCTAGTGAAAAACTAATCAGAAAACAATTTCCACCAAAGTTACAAGAACAAAAGGATGAATGGACTCGTTGGAATCTAACCGAGTGGAAGATGAAACTTATATCAACAACTCTCAAAAAATCCTGGACCAGCTCGCAAGAGAAGTTCCTTGCCAGCATCCTTCCCCATAAGTATCATGTCTTCAAGAGCATATGGGCCCTTTCTAGAAGTTTCAAGTACTGAAACAATGAGAGAGGAAAGAAATCAGT
This sequence comes from Ilex asprella, assembly GCA_023539305.1. Lineage (NCBI taxonomy): Eukaryota > Viridiplantae > Streptophyta > Magnoliopsida > Aquifoliales > Aquifoliaceae > Ilex > Ilex asprella. Next base: position 45,305,959 of record CM042187.1, read on the forward strand.
GCTAGGGATTTGGTGATTCTATAATCTAACTGAGACAGAACATAACATCATGAATATATCATCCTTGAGCCACAAATGTCTTACCTTGGATTCCGTCTGGGGAGGCCACCAACCCTTTAAAAACACAATCTCCATCCTTGTCTCGACAAGCATACCCAGCAATGGGAGTGCGACAAGATCCATCCAGCGTCTCCAGAAAAGCCCTCTCAGATGCAATTGCCAATCTTGTTTCCTCATGATTTAATGTAGCTAGGTAATTAGCCTGAAATGAAAATCATTCAGGCAAGAAATTATAGAGGGCAGAAAAAGAATTATGGCATCGCTGCTGGAGAAAATGTGAAAGAATTAAGCAAGTACGGTGGAGCGAATCCCCTTTAGAAGACGGTAAATATAACTGAAATTTCACCCCAAAAAAGAAAAAGAAAAGAAAAAAAGCAGTGAAACATTACGATGTACTCAATTTGCAGGCAGTTTCAGAGGGAACTGGATTTAACCTCAAACTTTTCATATCTTCTCATGTGGATCGCAATAGTTCATTAAGCAGCAAAACATTATGTTTATGTTTGCATATTGCTATCCATCTCTTTTTTGCAAATATGGTTCAAAACAATGGTGTAATTTCACCAAATGAAACCGCCATGAGAATCTAATGAATTTTGTGTCAAACCTGAATGAACTGATAAATTTTTCAGTTCCCCCTAGGGTATAATTTTTGAAAGATGTCGTTTTTGAGGTAGGCTGGTATAAATAAGTTTGTAGAACCAACTAGGTAGAACATCTTAATGCAGTAACTCACAAGCTGTTACAAAAGTGAAGAGGAGGTCCAGGATTGCTGTGAATGACATCATCGGACATGCAGACCGCAAAAAACATATTTGAAAAATTCTTTGTAACAAAGTTCTGGGAGAACAAAATGCGATGTACCATTTTCTCGTCATCACTTCTACAGGCAATTCCAATTGCCCCCTGAGCAACAGCTGGAAGCATATCATTAATAGAGAGAATGGAAGTAACGTTTTCTGTCATATTTAGGCGTTTGAGTCCAGCTAATGCCAATAATGTTGCTTGGACAACCCCTTCATTAAGTTTTCTTAACCTTGTCTGAACATTGCCTCGAAAATTCTCCAGAACCTACAGATAATAGTAATCAAATACGTGAAGCTGAAGCAATATAGAGACAGCATTGAACTCTTCAACAAATCACTCCACGGATTTTGACCTTAAATTTGCAACACAACTAAAAGAGACCAAATTATTCCCTTCGGCCTTGGCTTAATAAGAAAAATCATGTTTTGCCTAACACAATATGTGGCACTTGTGGTGGCCAAATCAATATTGATGTGACTAAACACTTGCGCAAAAAAATCATTGTAAATTAAAATTGAATAGTACCACAGAAAACTACAATGCCTTATTTGAGCAACATAACACGATCTTGTAGCAGATAAAAATTGACTCCAGACTGTTTCTCAAGATATTGTTTGGTCATCATATCAAGGATAGGCAACAGAATATACTCACGTTGAGTGATGGATATCTATGGAGTATTTGTGACTTTCTTCTAAGTGAAGCAGTACCCACGATGCCTCCCGCTGGAAGCTCTGCTAGGGAAGTGGCACTCAAAGAAATGAATGCATCACGAACATCCTCACGTTCAAGATTGCAAGGCAAAATTGTTTTCTCTGGCAAATATGTTGGAACATCTTTCATTGAGTGGACAGCGATGTCAATTTCACCATTTATGAGTGCCTCATCTATTTCTTTTGTGAACAAGCCTTTTCCACCTATGTCTGCAAGTGGTTGACTTAATATTTTATCACCTGTAGTTTTTATTACAACAATTTGAATAGCCCCTTCTTCAGCCAACTCCGTGTGTGTCGCCATGAGCTTTTCACGTGTCTCATAAGCTTGGGCAAGGGCTAATGGGCTGTCCTACACAGGGGAAAGTTAGAGATAACCCATAAGGGAGCATGCGAGTCCAAAATACCTGGCTTAAGAATTAGACCAACAGGATCCTATGCAATGGGTCAATGCTATGAATTATCAAAAGTAGACGGCATCAAAAACATATTTGACTCTAATTATTTGTACACATTGTAACTAAGTTACTTGGAAAGGATTCTCTGGGCTTCTTCTCCTCTACAAAGTAAACTCATCTTTGTACCAGTTAAAGTATGAGATATTGTTCATTAGTTACATATACCGGCTCGTTCCTTTGTTTCTAAGCTATGAAACATTACTGGGGCGTCACCACGAGCATCAACCTCCATGCAGAAAATACAATTAGAATCCCATATCACCTTCCTTGGATTTTTATTGCTCAGTTTTCTTCCCAATATACTACGAACAGGTAAAAGGGTAACCATTTATAGTGGTTCATTTTGCACCAAAATGTTGTTATTATGGGTGGCACATGCCCTTTGTGAGATCGGAGTCATGTTATGGTTCCAAATTGGTTTTTGCCTCCCCCCCCCCCACATAATTGCAGATATTGTGACAGTTAATCTTGCCCATTATTCCAATTTTATTATGCCAGGAAGTAGTTTGTAAGTGTGATTGTTCAATTCCTAATGATCACCCAGAAAAAGGATCTTTTAGAGAAGTCCACGGGTATGAATTTCATGGGGTTTGTGGGAATATGATGTTTGTCTCTACCATATGTCTCAACCTAAAAAAAAATAACTTGGCAAGACATAGAACTGGACAGCAAAGAGAAAGAGAGCACGGCACACTCCTCATTGCCATAACACACAACAATGATCTCTAGGCAAACGAAGAATAGTACAGGAAATATGTAAGAATTTGGTCAGCAGTTCCAGAAGAATCGTTGTACTGGTGATAATCTACTTTTGGAAGACAAAACTTCATAGTGTTTCACCATCTGGAGACCGTGTTTGCATGGTTCAAATATATGCATTCTGATTCAATAAAGTATAATGTGCGTACAAAATCAGCAATCTAACCACTCGTATGGTTGTACAGTATGTGGTTGAATAGATATACCAGGAAAAGGTTTGGGTTCTGGTATTGAAGGCTTATGTTTATTTTCTCAAGCATGTTCATGTGACTTTGATTGCGACATAATGTTTACTTCAAAATTCAGACAGAAACACAATACGCGCACAATCAACATGTTCAGCGATATCATCACGTGCCAAACCCAATCATGAAATACCATCACTACCCATTTGAGCATTTCATTTGATTCAAAGATAAATGAAAAAGATGAAACATTGGCATGAACACCAACAATTGAAGCTCATATAACATTAATAGGGGATTTATAAGCATTCAATGCTAGACTAGACAAAATAGATCATACCCAGAAAAAAAAAGTCAGGAAAGAAGAAACAGTACCTCCCTCTGGTGCCAATTCTGATGAGAGCAACCTCAGCCTGCGTCTGTTGTTCCACAGCAATTGAAGCTCTTGTAGCCATATATCTGCTGCGATTATTGGGGATTGGAGATTGAACGCATGGTAGAGAAAACCCAACAGCCGAAACTGAACCAGTGCTAAAATTACTGGAGAAGGGTCGAGCATTAGAGGGAAACAGAGCTTGATTTAGGGCAGCCATGGTCGTCTCCATTTTCTCACCCTCTCCTCTGTCAGGTCTACGTTTTCACGCCAGTTTCTAGCACATCAACTTATCCTCCAGGTCAGAAAATCACCTTGCCACGACAGCGATTGAAATCTAAAAAAGTGGATGGAGGACCTACTCACCCTCTCTCATTTCACTTAGCAATTGCCACATTATTGACAACAATCCGACTTGGCAATTTCAAATTGAGAAATGGTGTAACTGAGAGGAGGTGAAGGTGAAGTTATAAATTTATATATTTTGAATTTGAATTTTAATAATTTTTTAAAATTAAATATCAAAAATTTATCTTTTATGAATACCATAATTTTATTGCGAATGACCTACTTCTGACTGGACGGGAGAGAGAATTAGTCAAGATGTGTATAAATTGACTCAAACATCCCTTGACTATTAAATTAAAAAATAAAATTTGAGTAATATTATGCTTATTAAATTTTTGTAATTTTAATTGGTATGAGTGGTTGGATCAGTATGGTCTATTATTTTCACCAAACATTTAATATATATGATTTTGACATGTCATTTGAGATACTACATTTGATAAATTTAACGAGTAAACAAAATTTTCTCAAACTGATGAGATTTTGTTGGTTTTAGATTAGAATAACTTTATTTTATTTGGGGTATCGATATTTACAAATTGAACTAACTTTATACCTAAGTAGAATGAGGAACACAATCATTGAAGCATAGTTTAGACGTCCCCATCATTGTGGATAGATATCCGAAAAAGGGCAAAAAAAAAAAAAAAAAAGGCTTGTGCTTCACCTTGGTCACCTATCCAATCCAAACAAGTCCAATGTGTCACTAGTGGGTTTCAGGAACCCTCATCCAAGGTGTTGGCCCAAATATACTAGCTAATATTTGGACTCCCCCAATCGCAGCCTTTTCTTTATCGGGCTGTAATGGACAGTCTTGACCCAGTGGTATCCTTTTATTTCTCTTTTGTGGGATGGGATGATTTACAGAGAAAAGAAAAAAAAATTAATAAGAAGGAAAGGATTATTTCCTTCCCCTAAGTCGAAGGAAAGGTGAGTTACCTCAACCATTAGAGAAAATATTTACTCCAATCATTGAGAAAATTTCCCAGGAGGAGAAAGATGAGAGAAATGGAAGAATTTGTAGATCGTTTAACGGATTATCTTTTTTTTATATCCCCTTTGAACTTCCTAATAAGAAGAGTGACTATGAATGTTTTCCTTTTTATTTATTTTTCCTGAAATTGCCTCCAACAAAAGCAAGGAATTGTTTATTTCCTCTTCATATAGACTCCCTTCTTTTCTTTCTCTGCAAAACTTAAAACATTGTGCTAGCATCGAGCAAGGGGGTAATGAGGCTTATCAACAAAAGATGATGGATGGGATAAGACAATATTTACTATTGTATTGGCATAATTCTTTCTTATTTTCTTAATGTAAAAGTGGATGATAAGACGTTTACGTATAAAGAATGAACAAGTTAAACCAGTTTGGACAAAATGTAGATCCTAATCCTAGGGATATACTTTTGTTCACCTCTGGAGTGCGTGTCTTATGTGCAGGCAGATGGGGGCACTGACTGATAGAGTGCACAGCAAAGAGATTTGTTCAGAAAATTGAGAAGTGTTAGATGAACAAGGTTGGGTAACTAACCACCTTTGACTTGGTCATCCTCACATGAAAACTGCTCTTTACCAAACTTGATCAAAACAAAGATAAAATCATAGAGCCAGCCAGCAACAGCAAAATAGTAAGGTAAGTAAATCACAAAAAAGTGTAGGAACCAATGAATTAATGAAATGGTGGAGGTGGGACCCAACAAGCCCGTGACTGCAGGTTCTCTCACTGTCTTGCCCAACCTAAACGGTCAGATATTGGCAGAGAAGCAAAGCTAACCTCTTTTAAGTGTCCTGAGCACAAGTAAGGTATGTTTCCAATACAAGAAATAATGATAGCTACTCAGGCCAGACACAGGGAAACATCACAGTAAGTTTGTCACACACAACCCCACTTTTATGAAAGGTGTAGAAAATTGAGAAGTGTTCTCTAATTTTAGCTTTGTTTTGTGGTGGGTCTCTATCTCTCTCTGAGTTTTTGGGAATCTCATTCTATTCATCACCTCCACAAAGACATAAAACCACTCTCTGAATCTGTCAGTCTCACTGTTCTCTGTAAACATATCAAAGAGAGAGAGATTCTCTCCAGATGGCAGATGAAAGTAAAAAAAAAGGTAGGAGATCACATGTAGAATAAAATATGCAATGCAACTTTAAGTTGAACGTAAAGCGAAGCAAAAAAGAAAGCCAAACAAGTCAAGGTGCTTCAATTGCCCTTAAAAGGGGGGAAGCACAAACACACATGATCCCCTCCTCCGTCTATATGCTTTTTTCAACGTATTGAACACATAATATCATGCATTAAGCAATTCTAGTCCCCCCAAATCAGCATCTTTTTTGTGTAAAAATAATCCAAATGAGATGTGTTGTGTAACCCATTACCTCCCTTTTGGCCCTTTTTTACTTTTACTTTAAATTTCGGTGGTGGCTACACGAAAGTGTGGTTGGGTTGATGGGAGCAATAATAGAGTTTTGAAAGATGTAGAAAGGTGGAAAAAAATGCTAATTGGGGAATCCATTCATCTTTCCTTTACCCCCTAGTCCTAGTGGGGAATCTCTCTCTTTCTCTCATTGATTAGATATAGCCCACGATATTTTAGGTCCATTGGAACAAAAACTAATATTGAATCCTTGGTATAATTGGGTCAGACATTGATGAGGTTTTCAGTGGTCCAATCCTAAGAAACTGTGAATGGTACACATATACTACATAGTTTAACATCAGTCAATGTATACAAACAAGGTTGGTAAAAATTCCTGTGCCAAAAGTACCAAATAGCAAATTTAATCTCTTCGGTAGTTGTAAATGTAAGAAGATCGAGGGGTCCGGGAAATCGCAGGTAACTGTGGCGTTTTCAAAGCGTTGTGACTCTGTTTTTAAATGCCCTAACCCAACACTGCATCATAAATAGCCTGTGCATTATTTAATAACCTAACCAAGTGCGTCGGTGTATGATTTCCAGGACTATTATCATAAAGAGAAATATTATATATCACAAATTTTTAACTAAAATTTTCATTCAAAATGAAGAGAGACTATTGAATGAGTGAGTCTCATCAATCACGCCCTTGTGATTTAATTCTTTTGTGTGGCTTAGTAGCTTTCATCTATTTCTCTTTAGAAGTAGTCAACACTACATTGGGGGTGGGGAACAGAAAAGACCAATAACATACTAGTAAAAAGTAATTCATTCACTATGTAAGCATATGCCGTCCTCAAATCATCCGTACAACAGCTCAATTAGTAATGAGACAGTTTTTGGATACTACTATGGAGTCTGATATGTTTGTTTCCTTAATTGAAGCTAATTTGTCTAAACAGTGCATAAGGCTACCAACACAGACATATCAGAGTATACAAAGTTTCGTTGCTAGATTTTTTTAAAAAGGAAGATTACCTTAAAAGCATCACTTCTTATCTGTAATCAAGGCTGATATAAAATTATAATCTTCTTGTCCTTTTGCCGATAAAGAAACATCTCCACTTCTAAGCATATGACGATAACACCGAAGTAACAATTACAAGGGTGTGAATGAGAAGATTGCACATGAGAAAACAAATGCCTTTGTTGAAGATAGTCTAGGATTTGCATATGAAACAAACAAAAGATTATATATTGTCGACATGCATTTCTATGACTTACTATGGTGGACTCGCCTAAGAAGAGTGCAGGCAGATCCAGGTAAGATAGACAAGACAGATGCAACCAAGCATTAATTTCATTGATAATTTCATCAGTTGTCTTGAATTATGTAAAATTAATTTAATTGTTACTTAACTTAGAAAATTGGCCACATATATTGATAACTCTAAGGAAGAAACACCAACTTACAATCCCCAAAAATTTACCAAATGTTATCCTTCTGTTCATATGGACCTCAACATGACCTTTTCTGTACGATTAAGACATTGTTAGACATCAACATAGTTTAGATCGAGTTTCATCACTCATGTAGCAGGATTAATGTTTAGCACGGGATACCCAAACAGCCCATCAGCCCCAACTTCTACTCCCACGCTAGGTCCCACATGGCAAGCTGGCCCTACCATGGCAAGTCCACACATTATTCCCATGCTGGTAAAACAAAAATGTAACCAGCACCACACGTGAGACGGTGAGGCCCACTTAGGTGCCTACGTGCCGAGACGTGGCAGGCTCCAGTAGGGTTGTAAAACGTGGCAGATGCTCTGATTGTCAGTTACACATACAATTCCCATCCCTCCTCCTATTTATGGATGGATGACTCAACCCATATTATATCAACTCCAATCAAGATAAAATAGGCCCTCTATTCTGGAATAGCCCCTGAAATTCCGCTGATATTACGGACTGACCGGGACCTTTGCAGGGTATGGAAATCGGAATAGGGGCTTTACTGGCAACCGAATCTCAAAAATAGACGAAACCCCACAAAAAAAAAACAAAAAAAACAAATCTCCCTCTCCCTCTTATCATTCTTGACTTTTTCTCCCCCTATAAAACAAACATCTTTTCATTTACTTTTTCTCTCTCCAAACCAAACCCTAAATAAACCTCACCATACGGCCTTGCCACCTCTATTGCATGCTTTTGTTCATTTCCCCACCCCCCTCTCTCTCTTCTCTCCATCTCTATTTCCCTCTCTGTCTGCAAACCCAAACAAGCAAACCGAAGAAAAAAGGGGCATAAACGGAGATATAAATACGTAGTGGGAGAGAGGCAAGTTGAAAAAGAAACATACGTGGTTCTCAATGGCCGTTGAAGCTAGACATCTTAGTCTCTTTCCTCCACAACTTCGAAGTAACAGGTACGTTCGTTGCCTTCCTCTTTTCTCTCTGTTTTTATTGCCTAAATCCTCTTGGCTGCTTGTTTCTCTCAATATCACTGATGAATTTACATGTACAGAGAAATGATTAATATCCTTGAAGCCAACGGAAACATATATGGAACTCCAATTGGATTTGGAGTTCCTCCGTTATCAGGAACGACAACGGAAACTTTGCCGCCGATGTACTGCTCTGTAATTACCGATTTGGTTGCGGCAAAGACGCCAATGAAGGCAGACAGTGGCCTCACCCACACTCTTCCCGTTTCAAGGAAGCGCTCCAGAGATACGATCAACCCTATGCTTTCCTTCCCCAACGGTCAGAATCCGAACGACAACAACCGTTGCAGTGCTTTCAGTTTTTTCGGTGAAGACATTTCGTTGCAGATCCAACAACAACAATTAGAAATCGATCGTTTTATCGCTCAGCATGTATGAATCTAAGCACTCTGTGTCTCTGTACATATTGTTGAGTTTTACTTATTTTTCTATATATGCATGTGTATTGATGTCTGATGATGTGTGTTTTAATTTGTGTATTTGTGCATGTATTTACAGACGGAGAAGGTGAGATTGGAGATTGAAGAGCGGCGAAAGACATATTCAAATAGGATTATAGCGGCGATGGCGGAAGGTATGAAGAAAAGATTGAGGGCGAAGGAAGAGGAAATCGAGAAGATAGGGAAGTTGAATTGGGCGCTGGAAGAGAAAGTCAAGTCTCTGTGTCTAGAGAACCAGATATGGCGAGACCTGGCTCAAACCAACGAGGCCACGGCCAACGTTCTGAGAAGCAATCTCGAGCAAGTCCTAGCGCAGGTTGAGGACGAGCAGCGCCTTCGCAACAACGGCGGTTTAGACGAGGCGGCGGCATTAGTTGACGATGCACAGTCGTGTTTTGGCAGCAATTTCTGTTGCGTTGATGACGATGACGAGGATGATGATAAGCGCATGATAATGCAGAGCCGAGGAGAGAGAAAGTTGAAGAGCAAAACTAATAACGATGATTGCACTGGTGCTAACAATTGCAATGGTAACAGCAACAGCAACAACAACAACGGGAACCGATGGTGCAGAAACTGTGGGAAAGAGGAATCGTGCGTGTTGCTTTTGCCGTGCAGACATCTCTGCCTCTGTAGTGTGTGTGGTTCGTCTGTCCACACTTGCCCCATCTGTAAATCCGTCAAGAACGCTAGTCTTCACGTTAAAATTTCCTCTTGAGCAAGAATAATGTTACCCTTCAAAAAAAAAAGCAAAGAATGTTGAAATGTCCTCTTTAAATTTTTCGAAAATGGAAGAGGAGGATTAATGCCAGTTAGCCGACTCTTGATTCCATTCCATGTATGATTTTATTTTATTTTTTTGCGTTTTTTTTTTTTACTTTTTGCGGTCATTTTGTTTTATTCAGCTGATTATTTTTTTGTATTCGGGGTTATCCTTTTTCTTTGGCGTAAGATTAGATGGTACGGCCAAAGGAACGGGTGTGGGACCCGGGTTGGGTCCCGGAGTGCATCCGTTTTTTTACTAGGTAGGAGCGTGGTGGTACGCGTGAAGGTGAGGGAAGGGGTGAAGTCAACGGGAAGAAGCTGGAAAGTGACACGTGCAGTGGAAAGGCTGACACGTAAGACTTGCGGAAATGTCGCTGTTTGTCAGAGGGACTGTCCCCACTATGAAACCGGACCTTGTCCTTGTGTGTGCAGACTGCAGCAAGCAGATCATCGGATGCACTGTGGCGCACGGCTTTAATAATAAAGAGTGTTAGACCAGGCACGAGGATGAGGATGAGAATGCAGATGAGGGTTTAGTTGTGTAGTCACGCCAAAACTGGGTGTAAGAAAAAGAGTAGAGGACAAAAGTGTACCGTATTTTGTGCATCGTTGCGTACATTAGACGGGAGGGCCTTTTATTTTTGTTATCCTTTTGGTTAAAAATTGAAGAAAAAGGAGAAACGTAAAGCGTCGGGCTATCGGAAGGCTGAATTATCTCTATATCTACAACGGACGGCGCAGGTTAGCTTTGGAAGACGTTGAGACTTGAATGATACCCAGTGTGTGGTGGGGTCTGTTTTGGCTGCAGCCCTCGTCAAAAGGGCACGACAGAGTACCAGGATTAGATTGTATTATATTTTAATAAAGTTTAAAAATAGGTGGTAGTGCTAATTTTGGGCAGAGGTTGTGCCAAGTCTGGGTGGGACATGGCATGGGGACGAGGAAGACGACAAATTAGTGAAGGCATATAATAATGGGGGATGTGAGAGGAAGGGGTCTACCTGCTAAATCTGGCGGTGAGGTTCTTTATTTTTCACAAGAAACGGTCCCTTCTGAATTGATTAGTACGGGCAGGTCATTGTCAGAGTTACTATCTTTATTGTGCAGTGAATCAAGGGATTGTTCAGTTTCACTTTGACCCGGCGATTAGATTTAGAAATGAACGGGTTTCTTTTATTTATTT